>JANUWF010001643.1:3990000-4590000 GCA_026120185.1 Voacanga thouarsii
AAAATTCAGCAAGGTTTATTGACCTTAGGATTTCGAAAATGACTCTTAGAGGATAGAATTTTAGCTGAAAATAGGGAAGGGTTAAGGAAGGTTCTCAAGAGAATTAGTCTCCATGGTTAAACCTTCAAAACTCCACTCCAAAAGTGTCCATCTTCTTCATGAAAGCAATCTGAAAATTTTCCAAATTCTTGGGCAGCTAGCTTTCGAAAACTTCAACCATTTTTCTTACTCAATTGCTGCCAGAAAAATGGCCAAACTTGTTCAAGTTGAAGACTGAAATCTTTTGCCAAAAATTGGACTGCATAAAGCTGTGCAAACCAGAAAAAAATTCTAGGCAAGTTTCGTAGCTTAGCAGGCCAAAAACCAAGCTGTTTCTTCCACCTTTCAAACCAGCAATCTAACTTTGTCTTTCCTCCATAAAGAAGGCTGCAAACCAGCCTTAAAGGACCCTCCAATACCCCTTCAAACTCTCTGTAAGTCGGCTGGAACATTGCAGAAAAAACTGCACAAAAAATCCAGCGAGCCATGCGAAAATCAAACCAGAAATTCCAGCCTTGCTCTCTCTTCAAGCTTTGTCCGAAAATCACTTCAACTTTCTGTGAAATTAACCTTGGTCAACCATGAACTGAACTTCATCCCCCTCCTTCACTGACCTACACGATTGAACACCATAGCCACACCTTAAATTCCTCCTTCAATTACTCCAATCAAGATTCCAATTAAAATTCAAAATTCCAACAAATTGCTCCATGAAAACTTCCTTGGATTAAGCTTCAACAACCAGAAATCCTCCCACTATTGCATTCAACATTTCGGCCAACCTATAGCTCCTTCAACCCTTATCCATTTCAGCAAAACCACAGCAAACCAGTCGGCCATTACAGCTCCAAAGAACCTCCATCAATCAAACCACTCTACCATACCTTCTACCTTAATTCACTCCAAAAATTACTCCATTTGAAATTCAAATGACCAAATTTCCCTCTCCTCCCTAATCTGAAAATCAAATCACAAGAATTCCTCAACCATTCAGCCAACATCTTTCAACAATTTCGTCCAGCTTCTCTCCAATTCTCTCTATTTCTTCAAGAACACAAAAAACACACACCACCATTCTTCAAGCCCAAGACCACTTTAAACACTTCCAATCCCTTCCAAAAACTCCAGATCACATCTACTCACTCCGTAGAGTCCATTTCTAGATTTTATAACATCAAACATTGAAAACAAAAATCTGCTATCAGATCAAAAACCAGAATTTTTCCTGAAGTCTCAAGAACTCTATCAAGGTAACCAAGAACGATTTTATTCATCTTCTTTTCCTTCAATCTTTAACATGATATACTAATACTCTCTCTCTCTCTCTCTCTCTCTCTCTCTCTCTCTCTCTCGGCCGAAATGGTTGTTTCAACCATGGTCGTTTCTCTTCTTCCATCTCGGATGAATCAAGCCTCCTAAGCGTGTGGATCTCCTTGAATCTTCATCAAGATTGATATCAATCAAGTATTTCTCTTTAACCTTCTTTTTAATTCTAAAATCATGTCTTTTAGATGTTGTTAGAAAATGATAGAATATGATAGGGGATTGAGTATGTACTTATGTATGAAGGAGTTGAGAATGGAGTATGAGTATGTTTTGCCATGGTTAAGTTCTATGATAGTTCTTGTGGATCGATGCATGTTTTCATGATTTGAGTGAGTTTGGATATTTAAGCATACTAGATATTATGTCACCTTTGATGAATAAGGTATTATGTTTTTGTTTTCATTGAAGCCATGAATATGATTATGCTTAGTAGAGTTTTGACCATGTGATAGTAGATATAGATTTAAGTCTTTACGCATGAATGGAATAGTTTATTGATTGATGTTGGAGTATATGTTCATGAATCTTGTTAGCAATAGGAAAATTATAATCATGACCTTGTTGATCCTAAGCTATTTTTAATTAGCCAATTTTATTACGTTAATTAAAATTAACATTATGATTTCCTCCAAAGATTTTGAAAATCATAGGAAGTTGGATTTGGAATATTAAATAGAATAGTAATATTTTAGCCAAATAAATTATGCCTTTGACTAAAAATAATATATATAAATATTTATATATAATAATAATAAATAAGGCTTTTTATATAAATAATAATAGGTAAAATATTAATTTTGTAGGCCATATATTCATAAATACTATTGAAATTTATTTATTATCTATTGATCAAAATCTAATAAAATTTATTTAATATTAATTTTATTTATTTATGGTTTTCTATCTATTAATCATTAATTAAGATATTAGTAATAATTTATTTTAATAATATCATCCAGGACTTAAGACTCTTCATCAATTAAACCCTAATTTATTTATTAATAACAACACTCAAGATTTATATTTGGACCTATGACTTACTAGTAATTATTTTACAACCTCTAGTTATTTTCACTTATCAAGCTAGACTTATTTTCTAGCCTTAAAGCTTGGGACATTAGGGTCATGATTGTAATAAGTTGAACTAGGATTATTTATGGAAGCGAATATAGCTTGAGTATAACCATATGACTTGTGTTTACCCCAAGTGGGGTTAAGTCAGCTTTGGAAGATTTGTGAATTTGCAAGCAAATGATCAGGTAAGCTCATGCATAAATTTATTTGTTGACAAAAGGTTACTATGGCAAGCTAAACATAGAGTGTATGGACACTCTGTTGGATTGTATGCCCTCTTAGACTAAGTTTCTGATGCAAAATCGAATATTTTAATAAAAGAATTTATTTTCAGAAATTGTTTGTGAATTTACTTTTTGTTTATGCACAATTTTCGTTTGGAACAGGTCCATTGTGTTTAAATAAGTGATCCATGTGAATGGTGGTCTTTCATAGTAAGGTATGGATCACGGGTTATTTAACACATAAACATTTGTTCTTAACCTATTGATGAGACTGGGAACCTCATCATGTTTAGGTTATTATGTTATGAATTCCAAACGAGAAATGGCTTACCTTTAGCCAGTGGGTAGTCCACTCACTTCATGACATAAGCGTATTTCGAATACGTAGAACAGGACCTGTAGTAGTGGTTTCTCAAAGTACTATATGGTAGAAACCTAGACTACTACCGTTACAGCGTGGACTAGTACTCTACGACTTAAGTGTGAGTTGGTGGTCTGGCGAAGCTGGAAGCATATACTTTGATTTGCTGTAGTTGAGGTTCTATCGTAGGGCCAATATACTTGCATGTTGGGTATGTGTGATTAGTTAGTTAAGACAGACTTATACAAGATAGTTTCTGCATTATATCGCCCCTTGTGGTTGTCCGAATGGTCTAAATTATCCAGGGCCCTGGGAAACATGACTTGGATATTTGCTTTAGGGTAACTCCCTTGGAAAGCAAAAACACTCCAGGAAGTCGTGGATCATTGGACTAGAAGCCTAAGAATGGTAGATGTCATTTAGAGGGGTGTTAGTACACTTCTTCCTCTCTAAATGTATGGCGATGTGTAGAGGGGTATTTTAGTCATTTCACCTGTAGGTCGGAGACTTTGCGAACGCAGCATTGTCCTTGGGGTCAATATTTCCTTATGGTGATATTAGGAAATATTTAAAATGCAAAATACAGCTATTTTTATGGCAAGGGTATTTTGGTCATTTTAGTAGCCAAGGCGGTGTGTCTTTTAGTCCGTAGTATAGACTGTGAGTCCTAATTAAATATGGGCTAAAGAATTGATCTTAAATTAAATGGAATTGATTTTATTTAAGTAGCCTGATTTAATTATTTGGCTAGAATAAAATAAAGGTCTATGGAGAGAGAGAATTAATTAAATTAGTTTGGTGGGTTAATTAATTATTCAGGGCTTTGGCCCAGTTTGAATAATTAAAGATTAACCTGAGACTAAACTAATATAGGCTTAATTAATTGGACTAATTTATTTGGGATGGAAACATTAATTATTTATTAATTGGGTCAATTATTTGGTTTTAGTTAGAATAATTAATTAAGCCCAAAAGGTTAAACTAAGAGTCCAATGACCCAATCCAGTTTAACCTAGGGTTTTATTTAGGTTAAACAGGATAAAAGAAAACAACGTTGTTTTTTTCCAGTGCTTCCTCTCTGTGAAAAATACCAGACGTTTTTTTCCTCTCCCTCTCCAGAAATTCTTTGGCCCCTAGGTTGTTTCACCAAAAACGATATTAGGTAGGCCATATACTGGAAGATCAAGAGCTAGGCGTTCATCTACATGCAAAGACGAAGTAGAAGGCTTGCAGGAATTGCACCAGAGGTTTCCACGAGCGTGCCTACCTCAGTTCCGCATATTCCAGTTCAGCCGATTGTGAGAACAAGAAGAAGAGGTAAAGAGAAAATATTTTTTTCCCCTTTTTCCTTCTTCACGTAGGTGTGCTGCATTTTGTTGCTCCTTGGCTGATTTTTTAGCTATATTTAGCATGCTATTTTATCTTCACACTTATTCTTGTAAAGGCAATTAAGGACTCTTTCTTTCTTGTTCAGTCAAACAAGTCATTTATAAAACAAGCAATTTTGCTCAAACACTAAACTCTTTCTAAAACTCAACTTTGACACGAATTTTAGAAACCCTTAATTGCTATTTCCAAACAAAGTAATGTTTTATCAGTTTTCTCCTAAGTGGGACAATCAACGTTGAGTATTTAATAAGGGTAGGCTAGTAGTACTAGTTTTGAAGAGCAAATCAGGAAGTCTAACACATGCTAGTCTTAATACATTAATGATGTCTTATCTCATTAATACTATGACTATGGACTATTTAAGTATTAACACTATACAGTGTAGTAGAAATCTCATATCATGATCTCTATCATGATTTCCTTAACACAGTGTTGTACTAGGGACTTTATCGAATAATTATATTACTTAAAAGTAAACAAAAGAAACTGTAAGATAAATAATGTCTTTTATTAAAACAAAATGTGTCATATACAATGTACAAGTGATTGCCTCTAGGGCACAACACTAACAGTGTGTACAAGAAAATGGAAGGCATAAATGTAGTTTTTTTTGTACTATATATGGATGACATTCTATTCATTGGGAATAATGTAGGGATACTTTTATCTACTAAGGTTTGGCTATCTAGTCAATTTAGTATAAAGGACTTGAGAAAAGCCAGTTACATTCTCGGGATTAAGCTTCTTAAAAATAGAAAATAGAGAATGTTAGGATTATCCCAAATTACATACATTGACAATATGTTAGCTAAGTTCAGCATGAACTTATACAGGGAGGTTAATCTATTGCAGACATGGGTTATCTTTTTCTTTAAAGGACTGTCCAAAGTTATAAGAAGAAAAAGATAGAATGAGTATGATTCCCTATGCTTTAGCTGTGGGAAGTCTCATGTACGCTATGTTGTGTACTTGGTCAAATATCTGCTTTGCCGTAGGTTTAGTTAGCATATATCAGTTAAACTCAGGGGAGGTTCATTGACAAGCTATAAAGCATATTCTCAAGTACCTTAAGGGTACAAGAGAATATATGTTGGTCTACAGGGCTAATGACTTGGTTCATACAGGATACACAGACTTAGACATCCAGGCAGATAAGAATGAGAAAAAATCTACCAGTGGATATATCTTAACATTGGCTGGAGAAGCTATTTCATGGAGGAGTATCAAGCAATCTTATATTTCTAACTCAACCATGGAAGCTAAATATGTGGCAGTTTCGGAGGCATCCAAGGAAGCAGTCTAGCTCTAGAAATTCCTTTTAGAATTTGGAGTCGTGCTATAGATGGATAGGTCGATTGTGATCTATTGCAACAACACTAGCACGGTCTCACAATCCAAAGAACCCAGAAACCACAAAAAAGGAAAGCATAATGAGAGGAAGTACTATCTAATCTGGGATTTCATCCAGAGATGGGAAGTTGTGGTGGAACAGATTGCTTCAGAGAACAATTTAGCAGATCCCTTCACCAAGCCTTTGGCTGAGAGAGTCTTTAGGAGATACTTAGACGCCATAAGGGTGGGCACTTATAGACTTTCTTAGTTTTAGAGTGTAAGTTGGAGATTGTTGTGATGTATGCCCTCTTAGACTACGTTTCTGATGTAATTTTGATTTGTATTAATAAAAATTTTATTCTCAAAAATTATTTGTGAATTCTTTTTTACTTTTGTGAACAATTCCGTTAGAAAAGACTCATTGTGTTTAAGTAAATGGTTCATGTGAATGGAGGTCTTTCATAGTAAGGTATAGACCATGGGTTACTTAACACATAAACTATTATTCTTAACCGAATGATGAGATTAAGAATTTCATCATAGTAAGGTTATTGTGTTATAAATTCTAATTATGGAATGGCTTACCTTTAGCCAATGAGTAATCTTCTCATTTCATAACACAAACATATTTCGAAAACGTAGAACTGGACCTGTAGTAGTGATTTCTAAAAGTACTATATGGTAGAAATCTAGACTACTATCGCTACAGTGTGGACTTGTACTCTACAGTTTGAGTATGAGTTGGTGGTCTAATGAAGCTAGAAGTGTATGCTTTGATGTACTATAGTTGAGGTTCTATTGTAGGACCAATATATTTGTTTGTTGGGTATATGTAACTAGTTAGTCGAGACAGACTTGTACAAGATAACTTCTATACTCTATTGCCCCTTGTGGTTGTCAAAATGATCTAAATATCCAGAGTCTTGGAGAATATGACTTGGATATTTGCTTTAGGATAGCTCCATTGGAAAGCGAAAATCTTTCAAGAAGTCTTGAATCATTGAACTAGAAGTCTAAGAATAGTAGGTGTCTTTTAAAGAGGTATTAGTACACTTTTTCCTCTCTAAATACACGACGATGTATAGAGGGATATTTTAGTCATTTCACCTGTAGGTCGGAGACATAGCTAACGCGGCATTGTCTTTGGGATCAATATTTTCTTATGGTGATATTAGAAAATATTTAAAATATACAAACAGTTATTTATATAATAGGGGTGTTTTGGTCATTTTAGTAGCCGAGGCAATGTGTCTTTTTAGTCCTCAAAATAGCTTGGAAGTCTTAATGAATTTTTGGATTGAGAAAATGATCTCGGTTAAAGAGGATTTTATTTTATTCAAGAAGTTTAATTTATTATTGATTGGAATAAAATAAAAAGATGGGATAAATTAAATTAAATTAAATTTATTATCTAATTTAATTGGTTAATTAATTATTAGGGCCTAAGCCCAGATTGAATAATTAGAAAATTAACCTAGACTTAAACTAGATAAAAAGGCTTGAATAATTATTTTGGTTTATTTTTTTTATAGGCCCAAAAAATAAATAATTAATGTTTATTATTTTGGGTTTATTGGGTCCAAGAAAAAATAATAACAATAATAAATGGCCCAATAGCTTGGACCAAAGGATTTTTTTAATTCACGGAATAGAAGAGTTTAAACTAAGCCAAACAATCTACACTCTAGCATACCCTTGAAGAACTAGGCATCAATAACCCACAAGAATAGTAGCAAGATCAACTATAGACTCACTCAAATATCTTTGAAACAACAAAGGTAGTCAAGAACAAAAAATTAGAAACTATAGGCACCCAAATAATAGAATTCAAGATAAACCTTAGAAGAGCAAAGCATCTAAGACCCAATCAAGAGAAACTACATTGGATTATCCAAAAGATTTAGAGACTCATTCAAAGGGAGGACTAAGCTCTAAGCATGGTCTTGAACTAGATGAATAAGGAGGCAAAGACCTTTCAAGACTCTCTCTTCAAATTTGAATAAATTATGTAGCTTATCTTGTCAAATCACAAAAAGATATATTTATACTATTCTAACCTTAGCTAAGTAATTCCTGAAGTCCTAAGACAAATTAAGGCATTAATAGATCTTTACAAAATATTAAAAATAGAAAGAAACTAGAGAAAACATCAAAATTTACAAAACAGGGGCCTGGGTCCTGACATGAGTCGACGCCGGTTTTGGCACTAGGGTTGATGCCGATTCTTCGCTGGGATTGGAACCCATCACCCACAGTCCACAGCTGGTGTCGGTTTAGTTGGCTTGGGCCAGCACTAGTTCTTCGCTGGTTTGCTATTTTTTAGCCTTTTCTTCCTCCTTTAGTGCTGGCTTGAGTCTTTGTTAGGGTTCTTCTTGGATAGTCATCAAGTTGAACTCTTGGCTACCTTCAACATCCTTCCAAATCTCTTCCATCCTCAAACATGGTTTCATGAGTAATTGGATATCACCTTGGAACCTCTTGGTCCTTGATCTTGTCATTGGTTCTTGCAAGGTCGTTCCTCCTTCTTGAGATTGAATTTCTTGGCTAGCTTGATTCCTATCAATTTCACCCACTAAAATATACATCAAAATAATCCTTATTATACTTAGAACAACTTTAGTTCAAGAGCAAAGAGGTTTTTCCTATATGACCAAACCAAATTTTTTAAGTTGCCAACATTCTTCTTCATTTTACTCTCTCTCTCTCGGGTCTCTTTCTCTTTCTCTCTTTCCCATTTTCTTAGTTTCTTATTTTTCTTTTACTCTTTGTTTTCTTGTCTCTTATGTAACTCAGGGAAAGTAAGAAAAGTTTAGGTGTTGTAGGAAAAGTAATAGAACAAGGTAGGAGGCTTTAGAAGTTGTAGAAAAGTAATAGTGTTGGGATGTATACCCTCTTAGACTAGGTTTTTGATGTAAAAATCGAATATTTTAATAAAAGAATTTATTTTTAGAAATTGTTTGTGAATTTACAATTTTATTTGTGCACAATTACGTTTGGAAAAGACCCATTGTGTTTAAGTAAATGGTCCATGTGAATGGAGGTCTTGCACAGTAAGGTATGGATCACGGGTTACTTAACACATAAACTTTTGTTCTTAACAGATTGATGAGAATGAGAATCTCATCATGTCTAGGTTATTATGTTGTGAATTCTAAATAGGGAATGGCTTACCTTTAGCCAATGAGTAGTCCACTCACTTCATGACATAAGCATATTTCGAATACGTAGAACAGGACTTGTAGTAGTGGTTTCTAAAAGTACTATATGGTAGAAACCTAGACTACTACTGTTACAGCGTAGACTAGTATTCTACGACTTGAGTATGAGTTGGTGGTTTGACAAAGCTGGAAGGATATACTTTGATATGCTATAGTTGAGGTTCTATCGTAGGGCCAATATACTTGCATGTTGGGTATGTGTAAGTAGTTAGTTAAGACAGACTTGTACAAGATAGTTTCTATACTATATCGCCCCTTATGGTTGTTTGAATGATCTAAATATCTAGGGCCCTAGGAAACATGACTTGGATGTTTGCTTTAGGGTAGCTCCCTTGGAAAGCGAAAACAATCCAGGAAGTTATGGATCATTGGACTAGAGGCCTAAGGATGGTAGATGTCATTTAGAGAGGTGTTAGAACACTTCTTCCTCTCTGAATATACGACGATGTATAGAGGGGTATTTTAGTCATTACACCTGTAGGTCGGAGACTTTGCTAATGCAGCACTGTCCTTCGGGTCAATATTTCCTTATGGTGATATTAGGAAATATTTAAAATGCAAAATACAGCTATTTATATGGCAAGGGTGTTTTGGTCATTTTAGTAGCCAAGGCAGTGTGTCTTTTGGTCCCCAATATAGACCATGAGTCCTAATTAAATATGGGCTAAGGAATTAAATTAAATAGAATTTATTTTATTTAAGTAACTTGATTTAATTATTGGGTTAGAATAAAATAAAGGTCCATGGAGAGAGAATTAATTAAATTAGTTTAGTGGGCTAATTAATTATTCAGGGCTTTGGCCTAGTTTGAATAATTAGGGATTAACTTGGAACTAAATTGATTTAGGCTTATTTAATTGGACTGGTTTATTTGGGCTGGAAAAATTAATTATTTGTTAGGCCATTAAGTTGGTTCTAACTAGAATAATTAATTAAGTCCAAAAAAGATTAAACTAAGAGTCTAATGGCCCAATTCAATTTAACCTAGGGTTTTATTTAGATTAAACAGGAGGATTGGAAACAACGTCGTTGTGATAGAACACATAATCTAAGAGATGGCTACTTCTTTGTGGAAAAGGCTAGGCGTCTCTCTCTTTCTCTTTCTCTCCAAAAAATTTCCTAGCCTGTTAGTTGTTCACTAAACGGTAGTTAGGCAGGTCATATACTGGAAGACCGAGAGTTCGGCATTCACATACATGCAAAGGCAGAGTTGGAGGTTTGCAGGAATCACACCAGAGGCTTCTACTAGCACAACTACCCTAGTTGCGCACGTTCCGGTCCAGCCACCTTTGAGAACCAAAAGGAGAGGTAAAAATTTTAAAACCTTGGGATTTGGACAGGGCGCAATCGGCTCCGGCTAGGGCAATCAGAGCCGACGCCGGCCCTGTCCTAGAACCCCCTGTTATGTTTTTCTAATTTTTTTTATGTTTGTTTCTGTTGCGTGCCCTGTGTTTTCCCGCTTCCCTATGCCTTCAATTGGTATCAGAGAATGAAGGTTTTGTGAAAATATAGGGACCATGCATCTAGATAAATAAAACTGGATACATATGTGTGATTAAAATTATGATCCTTCGTTGTTTATGATATGAATAGATTCTCTGTTAATCCTTGTGAGTGGAGGTATAGGAATCTGTAATTTACTATTTTTCTTAGTAAATCGTGTAAGCCCAATGTTTATAGGTATAGGCGATTGTTGGTTTTGGTTAATTTCATTGTATTCGGTTTGAAATCGGAGAGCCATCAAAGCTAAAAGTTGTGCAGAAAAACAGAGGAAATTCGTAGAAGAAAATCACAGAAAAAAAACTGCAGAAGAGATCTGGCAGAGCTGAACTAGCGCCAACTAGGACGCCGGTTCTGGCGTCGGCTAGGGTCTGGAAGGCCGGTTCGCACTGTTTTCTCATGGGTCCTGGTTCTGTGCGGTGGGTGCAGTGGACCACAGTTCAGATGGGTGACTGATCCAGTGCGGTGGGTACAGTGGACTAAGAAATTTTATTTTTAAAAAATTTTCCTTTTAAATTTTCTTGCAATTTCTTTTAGTTTTGGGGTCCATACCAGATGAAGTTAATATTTTGCAATAGTTAATATTCAAGGAATATTTTTGCATGAAAAATATTAGTAAGGGATTTTAAGATTAAATAAGACCATTAATTAATTAATTAATTAACGTGTTTAATTCTATTATCTGGGCACTTAGGTTTAAAAATAGAAGAGCATGAAAATGTCTACTGTTTTCTAGCATGCTATTTATTTTTGGTACCTATATGTACGTTTTCTCAAAGACCAAAGTCTTTGGGAATGTTTTTGACAAGAAAAATATTTTTCTACAAATTAAATGGTTATTTTAGCTTGAGCAAAAATTAATCCTTAGATATTTTCTCAAAGGATTTAATCCTTGATATAGAAAATATATTGGATTTAGATATTTTTGTAAGGTTAAAATAGAAAGCCATTTTGTTTTAGCTTGGCACACGAAAAATTATTTTGTCAAATAAACTTGAGACCAAAGTCTCTAGAAAGTTTTAATTGGAAAATTTTTGAAATCATTAAGTTTTTTAACTTGAATAAAATTAGTCCATAGGAAAAACTCTCAAAGGATATAAGCCTTGACATAGAGATTTTTATGGACTTAGACATTTTATTTTTGAGTTAAGGAAAAATTTAATGGAAATTTTCAAAAGGATATTTTTCAGAAAATCCTTGTTTTAAAAGACTAAGTGGGAGAGGGGTTCCAACGGCCCCACGGCTTCCATCACGATCCTCATTAGAGATCGTGGGTCACCTCGCATCACCCTAGAAGTGAACCCGTATAGGATAGGGATACCACAAGGATATAGATCTAATGGAGGGATGTAATTAATAACTCGGGGCATGTACTATGATCGGCCAGCCCCTCATTGGAGATCATAGTGCGAGGTATGTCCATAGAAAATGAGAGGAAACGGCTATCCCCTCGGTGAAGTTATCTTCTAGATCATTACCTATAAGGGAAATTAATTTGTGATGGTTAACACACTTAGCTTAGGAAACTGTTAATCTTCCCAATAAGTTATGTCAATTTTCCTAAGAGCCAAATTGATTATTATTAGTTTTGATAATAAGGATAAAGTGCACATATTTGTTTTGTTTTCACAAACTGAATCTGTTTTCTTTTATTTTTCAAATTTTCAGAAATGGTGGGAGATTCTTTTAGTCCATTGGCCATTATTCTCTAAGAGAATAAGCTAACGGGACCAAACTATGTGCACTGAAAAAGGAACCTGGACATAATACTCACAATGAAAGAGTATAAGTATATCCTTTATGAAATCTGCCCTGTTATCGGAGAGGGTTCTATCACTGAGGAGCGTGAGGTTGAGAAGGTATGGAAGAAGGTCGCCGAGATGGCTCGTTGTTACATGTTGGCCTCCATGTCTAATGTGCTCTAATCCAAACATGAGCACATGACCACTGCGTATGACATAACCCAATTATTAACCACGATTTTCGCAGATAAGAGCCGGCCCGCAAGGCAGGAGGCACTTCGAACCATTATTAACACTAAGATGGCTGAGGGAGTATCAGTCAGAGAGCATATGCTAAAGATGATTGCTGCTTTCGAGGAGGCAGAAATCTTAGGGGCTGTCATTGACCTCAAGAGCCAAGTGGACATAGTTCTCGAATCTCTACCGGGTTCCCTTACTCAGTTTAAGTTGAACTATAACATGAACAAGTTGAACATGGGCTTGCTGAGTTTATGAAGGAGCTCCAGATGGCGAAGAAGGTCATGAAGCAATAATCTAAGGCTATGATTGCTAAGGCTTCATCTTCTAGAACTGGGCCCAAGCCCAGAAAGTTCAAGATGAATAAGGGGAACACAGTGGTCCAGCATAAGACCCAGCTTAAAGACAAACCCAAGGGCAAGTGCTTCAAGTGTGGACTGAAGGGACACTGAAAAAAGGAGTGTCCAGATCTTTAAACCAAGAAAAACCCACAGGTAATGTTTTCTATCTAGAGTCTATATCAATGTTGGGATCAACTTCTACTTGGATTGTTGATTCAGGAGCCACTGATCACATCTGTAACTCCTTGCAGGGGTTTAGAAAGATTAGAAGACTCCAGAAGGGCGAACATAGACTACGTGTGGGAAATGGAGCACAAGTTTGGGCCCTTGCAGTAGGAGAGCTAGATCTTGTATTTGATTGTAAAAGAATAGTGGTTTTGAATGATATTTTATATGTACCTAGATTTAGACAGAATTTGATTTCGGTTGCGAAACTAATAAATCAAGGATATTCTGTATCTTTCCATTCTGGTATTTCTATCAGTAGAGATGGAGAAATTTTATGTATTGGACACATGTATAGGAATCTATTTTTCTTAAACCCTATTA
This sequence comes from Voacanga thouarsii, assembly GCA_026120185.1. NCBI lineage: Eukaryota > Viridiplantae > Streptophyta > Magnoliopsida > Gentianales > Apocynaceae > Voacanga > Voacanga thouarsii. The sequence goes on from JANUWF010001643.1 coordinate 4,003,333, forward strand.
ACAATCAATTAAATAACGCTCGATCTGAGCCTTTAATAAGGAAGAGAAAGACCAATGTCAATGACTCTTATCTTTGTCATCTAAGGTTGGGGCATATCAACTCAACTAGGATTCAGAGGTTGATCCATGATGGGCCCTTGTGCTAATTAAGATTGGAAAATTAGCCTCAGTGTGAGTCCTGCATGATGGGAAAGATGACCAAAAGGTCATTTGCCCCTAAGGCAGATAGAGCCAATGAGGTATTGAGTCTTGTTTCCACTGATATGTGTGGTCCCCTGTCTACACTAGTTAGAGGAGGTTTTGAGTACTTCATCACTTTCACGGATGAATGTACATGGTTTGGTTATGTTTACCTGATGAGACACAACTCTGACTCTTTTAAAGAGTTCAAAGAGTTTAAGGCTGAAGTGAAGTGTCGGATAGGTAAATTAATCAAGACCTTACAATTGGATCGTGGTGGAGAGTACCTCCTTGGTGAATTCAAGGACTACATGGTACATCATACGATAGTATCCCAGCTCTCTGCGCTGAGGACACCCCAGCAGAACAGAGTAGCTGAGAGAAGGAATAGGACATTGATGGAAATGGTCCAAAGCATGATGTCTCATGCTACTCTTCCAGTGTCTTTTTGTAGATATGCCCTGGAAACAACGGCATATATTCTGAACTTGGTGCCTTTCAAGTCAGTACCTAGGACTCCCTATGAGATATGGACTGGGCGTAAGCCAAGTCTGAATCATCTCAAGATATGGGGTTATCCAACTTATGTACTAGTCAATGGAGACAAGTTAGAATCAAGATCAGAATTATGCTATTTTGTTGGGTATCCAAAAAGGACAAATGGTGGTTACTTTTATCATTCTAAGGAGCAGAAGGTACTAGTTAGTACCAATGTTAGATACTTACAGGATGATCAAAGTACTTCCATGAAAGGTTCAACTAGTTTGGAAGTGGAGGAGAAGTTATCTTCGGAAGCAACTTCTTCTGACCCGATTGTAAAACAAGAAGAGGTACAGCCTTAAGAGCCTATACATATGAAGCCTTATCATAGTGGGAGAATGTCAAGGGTTCCAGAGAGATGGATTGGAGAAGCTTTCGAGATGGTCTCCGACCATCAGGAACAAGACCCCACTAAATACGAGGAGGCTATAGCTGATGCCGATATAAATCTGTGGCATGAAGCAATGAAACCTGAGATTGAGTTTATGTATCTCAATCAGGTTTGGAATCTTATAACTTCACCTGGAGGGATAAAACCCATAGGGTGTAAATGGGTATACAAGAGAAAGAGGGGAGTAGATGGGAAGGTGGAAACCTTCAAAGCTAGACTTGTGGCGAAAGGGTATACTCAGAAAGAGGGAATCGACTACGAGGAAACCTTTTCCCCGGTAGCCATGCTTAAGTTCATTTGTATCCTCCTTGCCATCACATGTCATTATGACTATGAGATATGACAAATGGATGTCAAAATGGCATTTTTAAATGGCCATCTTAGTGAAAACATCCATATGTCCCAACCGGAAGGCTTTATTGCTAAAGGCTAAGAGCATATGGTTTGCAAACTTAAAAAGTCCATTTATGGACTTAAGCAAACATCAAGGGCATGGAACATTCATTTTGATAAGACTATAAAGTCTTATGATTTTGTTCAAAACGAGGATGAACAATGCGTGTACAGGAAACTTGAAGGCATTAATGTGGTTTTTCTTGTCTTGTATGTGGATGACATTCTACTCATTGGAAATGATGTAGGGTCATTGTCATCTACAAAGGTTTGGTTGTCTAGTCAATTCAGTATGAAGGACTTGAGAGAAGCTAGCTACATTCTCGGGATTAGACTTCTTAGAAATAGGAAGTAGAGAATGTTAGGATTATCCCAAGCGGCATACATTGACAAGATGCTGGACAGGTACAACATGGACTCATGCAAGGGAGCTCTAATTCCTTGCAGACATGGGTTGTCACTTTCTTCAAGGGACTGTCCTAAGTCTCAAGAAGAAAAGGACAGAATGAGTAGGATTCCCTACGCTTCGGCTGTGGGAAGTCTCATGTACGCCATGCTGTGTACTAGGCCAGATATCTGCTTTACCGTAAGCTTGGTTAGCAGATATCAGCAAACCCTGGGAAGGTTTATTGGCAAGCTATAAAGCATATACTCAAGTACCTTAAGGGAACGAGAGATTATATGCTGGTTTACAGGGCTGATGACTTAGTTCCTAAAGGATACACAGACTCAGACTTCCAAGCAGATAAGGATGAGAGAAAATTCACTAGTGGATATATCTTCACCTTGTTTAGAAGAGCTATTTCATAGAGGAGTATCAAGTAATCTTACATTGCTGACTCAACCATGGAAGCTGACTATGTGGCAGCTTCGAAGGCTTCCAATGAAGTAGTCTGGCTCCGAAAGTTCCTTTCAGAACTTGGAGTCATGCCACATATGGACAAGCCGATTCTAATGTATTGCGACAACATTGGAGCAGTATCGCAATCCAAAGAACCTCGGAACCACAAGAAAGGGAAGCATATCGAGAGGAAGTACCACCTGATTCGGGATTTCATCCAGAGACGGGAAGTCGTGGTGGAACAGATTGCCTCTGAGAACAATCTAGCAGATCCATTCACCAAGCCTTTGGCTGAGAGAGTCTTCAAGAGACACTCAGACGCCATATGGGTGGGAACCTACGGACTTACTTAGTCTTAGAGTGCAAGTAGGAGATTGTTGGGATGTATGCCTTTTTAAATTAAGTTTCTGATATAAAAATCGAATATTTTAATAAAAGAATTTATTTTCAGAAATTGTTTGTGAATTTACAATTTTATTTGTGCAAAATTACGTTTGGAAAAGATCTATTGTGTTTAAGTAAATGGTCCATGTGAATGGAGGTCTTTTATAGTAAGGTATGGATCACGGGTTACTTGACACATAAACTTTTATTCTTAACCGATTGATGAGAATGGGAATCTTATCATGTCTAGGTTATTATGTTGTGAATTCTAAATGGGGAATGGCTTATCTTTAGCCAGTGAGTAGTCCACTCACTTCATGATATAAGCGTATTTCAAATACATAGAACAGGACCTGTAGTAATGGTTTCTAAAAGTATTATATGGTAGAAACCTAGACTACTACCGCTACAACGTGGACTAGTACTCTACAACTTAAGTATGAGTGGTGGTTTGACAAAGCTGGAAGCATATACTTTGATATGCTATAGTTGAGGTTCTATCGTGGGGCTAATATACTTGCATGTTGGGTATGTGTGAGTAGTTAGTTAAGACAGACTTGTACAAGATAGTTTCTATACTATATCGCCCCTTGTGGTTGTCTAAATAATCTAAATATCCAGAGCCCTGGAAAACATGATTTGGATGTTTGCTTTAGGGTAGATCCCTTGGAAAGCGGAAACAATCTAGGAAGTCATGGATCATTAGACTAGAGGCTTAAGGATGATAGATGTCATTTAGAGAGGTGTTAGTATACTTCTTCCTCTCTAAATATACGACGATGGCCCAGTTTAAATAGTTAGGGATTAACCTGGAACTAAACTGATTTAGGCTTATTTAATTGGACTAGAAAAATTAATTATTTGCTGGGCTATTAAGTTGGTTCTAACTAGAATAATTAATTAAGCCCAAAAAAGATTCAATTAAGAGTCCAATGGCCTAATCCAGTTTAACCTAGGGTTTTATTTAGGTTAAACAGGAGGATTGGAAATAACGTTGTTGTGACAAAACACACAATCTAAGAGACAGCTTCTTCTCTGTGGAAAAGGCTAAGCATCTCTCTCTCTGCAGAAAATTCCCTAGCCTGTTAGTTGTTCACCAAACGATAGTTAGGCAGGCCATATACTGGAAGACCGAGAGTTCGACGTTCACATATATGCAAAGGCGGAGTAGGAGGCTTGCAGGAATCGTTCCAGAGGCTTCTACTAGCACACCTACCTCGGTTGTGTACGTTCCGGTCCAGCCACCTTTGAGAACCAGAATGAGAGGTAAAAATTTTAAAACCTCGGGATTTGGACAGGGCGCAATCGGAGCCGTCTAGGGCAGCCGGCACCAACGCCGGCCCTGTCCTGGAACCCCCTATTGCGTTTTTCCAATTTTTTTTATATTCGCTTCCGCTGCGTGCCTTGTGTTTTCCCGCTTCCGTATGCCGTCAAATAGAAGAAAGTAGAAGACTTTAGAAGTCATAGAAAAGTAATGGAAGCGAGTAGAAGGCTTTAGAATTGTAAGAAAATAATGGAAGGGAATAGAAGGCTTTAGAAGGTACAGGAAAATAATAGAAGTGAGTAGAAGGTATGGGAAGTTTCTTAAGCATCTCAAGTCTAATAGGCTCCTCTCTTATGGGCTTAAAATATCTAAGGACTAATAAATAAAGTGGATGAAGAAGTAAACAACGAAGCATGCACGTTGAGGCTATCAAAAATGTAGGAAAAATGTACAGCGGAAGAATTAATTATACCTCTACGCTTTAAAATTCTCTTAGGGTGAACCGATGGAGTCAATCGAACCTCTGCTGGCTGACTAGTAGAAGCTACTAGTTTTTTTCTCCTTTCTTTCGGTTGTTATCCTGCAAGTTGTCTGCTACAACGCATGAACACGCAAAAAAAAAGTAATAATAATACTTCTAGGCTTCCGAAATATTACCACAGCCTGAACTACCGGTGAAAGCTAATAGACAATGGAAATAGTCTCTATTCTCTTACTGATTGCTATTGAGCAATTATCAAATAGCAAGATGTCATTGATCTAGCTTCTCAAAAATGAGAACACACAGAGACCGGGGAAGAGAAGAGAGAGCAAAAACTGACTCTATGTAATTTTATCTGTTCACGTCACCTTACAAGTCTACTAATCGCATTATCTTATCCCTGGAAGAAGTCTAGCTAAGGTAAAATAAGCGAAGATGATCTATGGACCTAGTCCATTTTATTGGACTAGGCTTCTATCATTTTTATTTAGTCTTGGACTAACAAGCCCATACATAATAATAATAATAACCTTTTTATTTATTTATTTAATCTTGGACCAATAAAGCCCATAAATAAATAAATCAACCTAAAAGGACCAAGATAATTAATCTAGCCTTATTCCTAATTTAAGCACAAGTTAGTTTTTAATTATTTAATCTAGACTCAAGCCCTGAATAATAAATTAACCATTTAAACTAGGTAACATATTTATTCTCTCTCTTAGGCCTTTTATTTTATTCTAGCCTGATAGAAAAATTGGGCTACTTAAATAAAATAAAACTCATAAAAACCAAGACCAAATCCTCAACCTAAATTTGTCAAGACTTATGGGCTATTCAGGGGACCAAAAGACACATCGTCTTAGCTACTAAAGTGATCAAAATACCCCTGCTATATAAATAGTTGTATTTTGTATTTTAAATATTTTCTAATATCACCATAAAAAAATATTGACCCCATGGACAATGCTGCGTTAACAAAGTCTCCGACCTACCGGTGTTATGACCAAAATACCCCTCTACACATCGCCGCTCATTTAGAGAGGAAGAAGTATACTAACACTCTCTAAATGACATCTACCATCCTTAGACCTCTAGTCCAATGATTCACGACTTCTCGGAATGTTTCCAATTTCCAAGAGAGCTATCCTAAAGCAAACATCCAAGTCATGCTCCCCAAACCCTGGATATTCAGATCATTCGAACAATCACAAGGGACGATATAACATAGAAGCTATCTTGTATAAGTCTGTCTTAATTAACTAATCATATATACCCAACACACAAGTATATTGGTCTTACAATAGAACCAAAACTATAGTACATCAAAGTATACACTTCTAGTTTCGTCATACCATGAACTCATACTTAAATTGTTGAGTATAAGTCCATGTTGTAGCAGTAGCAGTGTAGCTTTCAATTGTATAGTACTTTTAGAAACCACTTCTGAAAATTAAAAAATAAAAAAATTTCTCAGTTTTGTGAAAATCAAAATAATTTTGTGCACTTTATCCTTATATTAAATCTTATAATAGTTAACCCTATCACTATTATCTTTAATATGATTCATTTGGCTCCTAGGTAAAGCTAGCATAACTTCTTAGAAAGATTAATAGTTTTGTAAACTAAGTGTGTTAACAACTACAAATTAATTTTCCTTTTTAGTAATGATCTAGAAGATAACTCCATCGATGGGATGGCCATTTCTTCTCATTTTCTATAGACATACCTCGTACTATAACCTTCAACGTGGACTGGCAGAGCACAGTACGTGACCCGGGTTATTAATTACATCCTTCAATTAGTTCTAGATCCTTATGATATATCCATCCTATATGGATTCACTCCCAGAGTGATGCGAAAAGACCCATGATCTCTAATGAGGGTTGTGATGGAAGCCGTGGGGCTATTGGAACCTCTATCCCATTTAGTCTTTTAAAACAATGATTTTTTTTGAAAAAATTTCCATTAAGTTCTCTTTTTAACTTAAAAATAAAATATTTAAACCCATAAAAATTTGTATGTCAATGTTTAAACCCTTTGAGAGACTTTTCCATAGATTAATTTTATTTAAGTTAAAAATTTAATGATTTCAAAATTTTTCCATTAAAACTTTCTAGAGGCTTTGGTCTCATGTTTTATTTGAGAAATATAATTTTTCTTGTAAAAAATAAATTAACATGGTTTTCCATTTTAACTTGCAAAAATATCTAAATCCAAAAATATTTTCTATGTCGAGGATAAAATCCTTTAAGAAAATAACTAAGGATTAATTTTTGTTTAAGTTAAAATTAACCATTTAATTAAAGAAAAATATTTTTCTTGTCAAAAATTTTCAAAGACTTTGGTCTTTGAGAAAATGTGCACATAGGTACTAAAAAAAATAGCATATCAGAAAATTGTAAACGTTTTCATATTTTCTATTTTTTAAGCTACGTACCGAAATAGAAGAATCAAACATATTAATTAAATTAATTAATGGTCTTATTTAATCCTAAATTCCTTACTATTATTTTTCATGCCAAAATATTCCAAAAATATTAATTATTGCAAAAATAATAACTTAGTCTAGTATGGGACCCAAAACGAAAAAAGAAATTGCAAAAAAATTACAGGGAAAAATAATTAAAAAAAAATTCTCTTGGTCTTCATGCACCCGCCACAGTGGATAAAAACCCTTGAACTCGCGACCCATGGACCACCAACGACCTACGTACCCACTTCGACCTAGACCCGCCTCGCGACCCAGTCAAAACGTTACCAGGCCGCTAGAGGCACGGTCTCTGCCTGTTGCAGTTCAGTGAATAATACGCACTGAGCCGTGGGAGGATGCCTCCGTGCTGCGGCATCGCTGGCCGTCTTGCAACTCATGACTCACAAAGCCGTGGCTTGGCTTGGGCTCGACTCTTTCACCAACAGTGTCATCTTCTACGTTTTTTTTTCTTTCTACAGCGGTTTCATTGTAACACCCCGCTACCTAGGCCCGCCAGGGCCGGGGATGTCGCCCCGTCCAAAGGACAAGGGGTCTTTATAACTAGGTCATACAGATAAAATAGCAGAAATAAATGATACTTGAATATTTATTACATCCCAAAATAAACATCTATCCAAAATAAATCCGAGAATACCAAAAACAAATCCATAATAAAAATTCATCCACTCTCATCTCTCCATAACTTTACACAAATATAAATCATCATAAATCTTCCAAAGCGGGCATAATCTAGCTACTCGTCCCCACAGCAGGACCGATCTGGAAACATGGTAAAAATGTGGTGAGATAGAAATCTCAGTAAGTCCGTGTGTGTTTATGTGTCAGGTGAAAACATTTCGTGAATGCAAAGTATAAAATTCTTTATAAGAGATCACTGGTAAGGAATAAACATCCGTAAAAAACAAGAGTGGTGTTTGGCATTTCCAGCCACATATAATTTATAAAATCAACCACTCGAAAGAAAGAATTACGGGTTACCACACGTTGGGCCCCATAACCGAATGGTCAACGTGCCACACTTTGTGCATACCGCCGGTCAGAATGCCACACTTTGTGCAGATTGACAAAAGTAGGTGATCGACCTATTGGGAAAGATACTCCTCCTTCTCTATACCCAAACAACAACCGGGTGTCCATTCCGGCATAACACAGTCACTTGACTGAAGAGAACACTGCTAGCTCGGACCGGCACGACCTACTGGACTGACGTCCTATCCGGGAAGGACTCACCCCTCAGAGGTAGCCATCTACTGAGAGACTTACCCTAACCCCTCAAAGACTAGTCCTAGTAGTCCGCCCTTATTGAGTACTCAACGTAACGTATCCCACTTGGGAAAAATGAACAAACACAGTTCCACTTGAACATGGCAAATAAAGGGTTTCCAAAATCTTTGTCAAAAACAGTTTCAGAAAGAGTTCTGAGTTTGAGTAAATCTACTTGATAAATTTCAAATAACTCATTTGACAGAAATAAAACAGGAGACAACCCTCAATTGTCTTTACAAAAATGAGTGTCCATGCACTCTACATTTGGCTTGCCATAATTAAACATTTTCCAACAGTCAGGTTTTATGCAGGAGCTTACCTGATTCTTGCTCACAACAACAAGGTCTCCAACAACTGACCTAACCCCACATGGGCAAATACAAATCACAATCAATTCCAAGCTACAATCCACTTCCTCAATTTTAAATCAACTTCTCTTACTCCTACCATGATCCTAGTGTCCCAAGCTTTAAGGCCAAACAATACATAAATAGGTTTGTAGTTTGAGCCTAATTTGATATTTAAAATAATTAATGGTTTGGGAAATAATTTCTAATAAGTTGAAAGTTTAAATCTTGCTAGGGAAAATTTAGAGTTTATTTGCTCAAGAGTCCTAGGTAGTAATAAGTAAAATAATGATTTAAGAATAGTTTAGTTGTTAGAAAATAATTGGTTGCTAAAACTAGTTGAGATTAAATTTAATGAGTCTTGCTTGGAAAATAATAAGTAAACTTTTGAAAAGGGATTTGATTTAATAAATATTTTACTAATTATAATTATTTCCATAAAAGGCTTCAATTGATTTCTTTATTTAATTAACATTTATTTATTTTATTTTCTAGCAAAATTATTATTTATTTGACCAAAATATCCTTTATGTATATAATAATCCAAATCTACCCTTCCTAGGGTTTTTTCGACATTTACTAGGAAAATTTTATATCATTAAATATTTTATTTATGAAATAAAATTAGTTTAGGGACAACTAGATCATGGTCAAATTTCTATGGCTAACCACAATCAAGAACATATGCAATCCTTCCATTCATCAAATCATCCAAATCATGCACATAAGCATAGATCTAAATTTATTAAGACATGATCTAACCTCTACTAGCATAAATATGATCATGGCTTCAATAATCTAACATGCATATAAATCCTATTCACCAAAGGTGACATAATCTCTAGCATGCTTTATCTCAAATACTTCATGCATCAAACCTCAAATCATCACACAATCAACCAAGATAATCCTTCCATGCATAAATCCCATCTCCTTCACAATCATACACATATTCATGCTTCAATCTCAATAATACATACCCAAATCCTATCACCATCCACCCATTATCAACATCATCCTAGAGACATGATTCTAGAGTTTAAAAGAAGGATTGAAGGGACTTACTTGATCGATGAATGCTTTGAAGGAGTTTAGAATAGATCTCAACTCCTTGATGCCTAACTTTGTCCAAGGGAGATGGCGAAAACATGGACATGGGGAAAAGGAGCCATCCAGCCAAGAGAGGGAGGTTTCGGCCATGAGAGAGAGAGAGAGAGAGAGAGAGAGAAAGAAACCATTAGCATGCTTATACACATAGGTTCTCATTAGAGATCAAGATTGGAGGAGATGAAGTTGTTAGAATAAATTTACCTTGAAGGTGTTCTTGTCCTTCACAGAAATTTCTGGTTTTGATCCGAAGTAGCAAGATGATTTGTGGAGTTTGATGTTAAGAATGGGGTTGACGGACTCACGACAGTGAGTAGGTCAAATCTGGAAGTTTTAGAGAGGATTTGAGATGGTTTGGAGGGGTATTAGGTGAAGGAAAGAGGTAGATGTTCTTGGTGTAGTGTGTGTGTTCTTGGAAATTGAGAGAATTCGAGAGATTGGATTTGTGTAGCTGCCGAAATTCTGTTAGAGCTAGGGCTGGCCTAATTTCTATAGGGTTTTGGAAGTTGTTTCTCAGATTTGAAAGGGAAAATGAAAGGTTAGTTGTTACAATCCTTGAAGAATATTTTTAGGAAGTGAATTTGGAAACTAAATATTCCAAGAATATCTTGATTGTTGGAGAGCTTTGGAAGTCTGCCATGGCCGACTATTAGAGCAGAATTTCGGTGGGATTAATGCTGGTTTATGGAAGCTTATGGTGGCCGAAAGTAGGGTACTCAATGGTGAAGAAGAAGTCTGGTTATTTGGGGAATGCATTATGGAAAGTTGCTAAACAAAGGTGGCTAGAATTTTGGAAATCAATCAAGCGTAATTGCAGGGATTTGTTGGAGAGATTTTCGGACAGCCATTGCTGAATTTCGTGCAGAAGCTTAAGGGAAACAATGGAGCTCTATTACTGGAGGTTTAAGGACGGTTTATGCAGAACAAAGGTGGTGTTTCGGTTGGAAGAAGATTAGGAAACAAAGCTGGAAAATTTTCCTGCACAGAATTTCGCTGGGTAGAAATTTTCTAGACAGATTTTCGGCTGCCATTTCCAGCCAACTTGCAGAGAGTTTGAAGGGGAATTTCGGGGGTATTCAAGGCTGGTTTCCAGCCTCCTTCATGAATGAAAAACATGGCTAAGGTACTGTACAAAATCTAGAAGAAAACAGCTTGGTTTTGGAATCTCAAGGTGGCGATTTGTACAGGAATTTTTCCTGTTGTTGCTCCAGCTTTGAGCAGTCCGAAAATGGCCAAGAAATTCAGATTGCAAACTGATCCTAAAGACCATTTTTCTGGCAGCATTTGGGAGGGAATGTTAGCTAAGAAACTCGACACTTTCAAGGCACAATAAGCTGGAAAATTTCTGCTCATTCCAAGAAGGAAGATGAACTAGCTAGAGTGAATTTTCAGCAAGCTCACTGGAGAGATTTTTCCTCTTGGAATTTCCCACAACTCTTCCACATTTTTCAGACCATAAGAAGTCTTTTACTAAGACATTTTGATCCTACAAGATCATAGCACTTTACTGAAATTTCTGGAAGAAAATGGCTAGAATCACTTGATCAAACTAATGAGTTGAGAATTAAGGAAAATCAAAGATCAAGGGAAAATAAATTCCCTTTAGGAAATTCGAGTAGGGTAAGGGAGTAGAATGAGGTTACTCCTAACATGTCTCTCTTAGGACATCATCCCTACCTTACTCCAAGCTCATAAGGCCGAAATTATTCTTCCCCAAGCAAATAAAATAAAAAAAAATTTAATCAAGCTAAAGCTTCTATGATGGAATTCGAACCCAAGACCTCAAGAATTGATTCCAAAGCTCTAACCACTAACCCACAACAACTCTTGTTGTTATTTCCACTAGAAAATTAATTCCTATTTAATCCTCAAGCTATCTTCCTATTTTCACACCTCATGCAAAAATTACCATTTTGCCCTTCTCACTCAATACTCACCAACAAAGCTTCAAGACAATAAAACTCAAATCCAAAGCACATAAAAATCATATTAAAATATATTGAATCGTGAAATAAGGCATGATATGCATCCCAACCCCCTTACTCTAAGGTTGGTCTTGACTGGGGTTTCACATCCTCCCTTCCTTAGAAGAATTTCGTCCCGAAATTCAAGCATAACTCTATTTCAGCTCGGGATACTTCCGCTTAACCCATTCTTTCGTCTCCCATGTGGCATCCTGCGTGCCGTGATGCTCCCACTGAATCTTAACCATCGGTATCTGCTTATTTTGGAGAGTTTTGATACTGCGATCCAATATCCGCACAGGCTTTTCCACGTAGCTCAGGTCGGGCTGCAGTACTAACGGTTCATCATTCAGTACATGACCGGGATCCGCATTATACTTCTTTAGTTGTGACACGTGAAACACATCATGGATACCCGTCAACCCATCCGGCAGGTCTAATCGGTAAGTTACTGGCCTGATTCTTTCCTTAATCGGAAACGGCCCCAAATATCTCGCATTCAACTTTCTACCCTTCGGATGCTTCATAATTCCCCTATTCGGCGTCAGCTTCAGAAATACGCGGTCCCCGACTTGAAACTCTAATTCCCTTCTCCGGTTGTCCGCATAGCTCTTCTACCGGCTCTGAGCCGCCTTTAACCTTTCCCGAATTAGTTTCACTTTATCCAACATTTCTTGGACACAGACCTCTCCGGTTTTGCTCACATGACCATCTTCCGACCAACTCCAATACAATGGTACTTGACACTTGCACCCATACAGAGCCTCATACGGTGCCATCCCGATCGAAGCTTGATAGCTGTTGTTATATGACAGCTCGGCATACGGTACACACTCGATCCACTTATTCCCAAAATCCAGGACACAAGCTCTCAACATATCTTCTAATATTTGGATCACCCTTTCTGACTGCCCATCAGTCTGCGGATGCGCCGTTATACTGAATTTCAAATTCGATCCCATTACCTCCTGGAACTTTCCCCAAAAATGAGATGTAAACCTCGGGTCTTGGTCTGACACTATGCTCGAGGGCACTCCATGAAGTCGGACTACTTCTCGAACATAAGTCTGGGCCAGCTTCTCCATGGAGTCCCTCACATTTACCGGTATGAAATGGGCCGACCTGGTCAGCCGATCCACCACTACCCATATGGCGTCCTTCTGGGTCTTTAACATGGGGAGTCCGGTGACAAAATCCATAGTCACCTCATCCCACTTCCATTCTGGTATTGGCAGTGGCTGCAATAGTCCTGCTGACTTCTTGTACTCCGCTTTAACTTTCTGGCAGGTAAGACAGGTCGATACATACTTGACCACATCCCACTTCAGTCCGGACCACCAATATGCTCTCTTCAAATCCTAATACATCTTGACTTCCCCCGGATGAATGATGTACTTGCTCTTGTGCGCCTCCTCCAAAATTCTGTCCTTCAATTGCTACTCTCCGGTTACACACAATCGATCTCTAAAATGAAAAACTCCTGCTTCGTCTAGGCGAAATTCACTGCCCGGCCGCTTAAGCTCCTTGTCCTTAAAAAGTTCAAACTCGGTGTTACTTTGCTGAGCTTCCACAATTTCCCTCTTCAAATCCGGCACCAACCTCAAATTGCTGATGATAATTCCTCTGTCTTGCACTTCTACCCTTCTGTCCAACACATCCTGAACCGCTTGCATTTCCTGCACCTTCAGTCTGGCCATTCCAACTTTTCTACTCAGGGCATCTGCCACAATGTTGGCCTTCCCGGGATGGTAGTTGATCGGGTAACGGTATTCCTCCAAGAACTCCATCCACCTTCACTGCCTCAAGTTCAAATTCTTTTGAGTGAAGATATACTTCAGACTCTTATGGTCGGTGAACACCTCATATTCGGCTCCATACAAGTAGTGTCACCATTTCTTTAGGGCGAACACTATAGCTACCAGCTCCAGATCATGAGTGAGGTAGTTCACCTCATGAGGTCGTAACTTCCAAGATGCATAAGCAATCACTTTTCTGTTTTGCATCAACACCGCTCCCAGTCCCTCTTTCGAAGCGTCGATGTACAGCGTGTAAGGTTTGCCTTCCTCTGGTAGACTCAATACCGGTGCTGTCATCAGTCTCTCCTTCAATTCTTGAAAACTTTTCTCACATTTTTCATTTCATACAAACGGAACATCCTTTCTCAACAAACGGGTCATTGGCGATACGAGCGATGAAAATCCCTTGATAAACCTTCGGTAGTATCCAACCAATCCCAAGAAACTCCGGATCTCGATAATATTCCCTAGCTGCTTCCAATCTGATACCATTTCAACCTTTGCCGGATCTACCTTGATACCTTCCTTGGTTATCATATGACCAAGGAATGCCACACTGTCTAGCCAGAATTCGCACTTGTTGAACTTCGCGTATAGCTAGTGCTCCCGCAATTTCTCCAGCACGAGCTTCAGATACTCCGCATGCTCCTCCGGACTCTTGGAGTAAATCAAAACGTCATCGATGAAGACCATCACAAACTTGTCCAGATAGGGTCGGAATACTCGGTGCATCAGGTCCATAAATACTGCTGGGGCATTGGTTACCCCGAACGGTATTACCATGAACTCGTAATGTCCATATTTGGTGTTGAAGGCTGTCTTGGGGATATCTTCCTTTCTTATCCGCACTTGGTAATATCCTTGTCTCAGATCCAACTTGGAATAGCAACTGGATCCCTATAGCTGATCAAATAGCTCGTCAATCAGGGGTAGGGGGTACTTGTTCTTAATCGTCAAATTGTTCAGCCCTTGGTAGTCGATACATAGCCTGAGGGTTTCGTCCTTCTTCTTTACAAATAGCACATGCGCTCCCCACGGCGACGTGCTCGGTCTAATATAGCCTTGACCAACTAGCTCCTCTAGCTCTTTCAACTCTGCCGGTGCCATCCGGTACGGCGTCCGCAATACTAGTTCTGCTCCAGGAACTAAGTCTATGGTGAATTCCACTTCTCGACTAGGAGGTAGAGAATCAAGCTCCGCCGAAACACATCGGGAAAATCTTTTACCACTTCCGTGTCTTCCAGAGTGCACTGGTCCTTCGGTTTGTTTATCACGTAAGCCAAATAACCTTGATATCCTTGCCTCAATAATTTTCGGGCCTTAGCCCCCGCAATCAAGTACTTCAGTTCTTTCACCCTTTTGCCATTGAATTCCAATACATCACAACCCAGCTTGACGAATTGGATTGACTTATTTTTACAGTCTACCCTAGCGTTATGCTTGGCTAACCAGTCCATTCCCAGAATCAAGTCATAATCCTCAATGTCTAACACAATCAAATCTCCCTCCAGGTTTTCTCTCCCTACATTAATCTTACAATTCTTCACATACCGATCCACTTGCGCCATCTTCCCCAAATGTGTGCTTACTTCTAAAATGAAAGGTAGCTCCACTCCATCCCAACCCAAATGACATGCACACAACTTGTTTACATAGGAATGAGTAGATCCAGGATTAATTAAAGCATTAACGGAACGTCCTTGAATAGTAAACGTACCTTCTACCACTGCTGCATCGGCCTCAACTTCCTCTCTGTTGAGGGCGAACACCTTGGCCTTCACTTGCGGCTTCAATGCTCCACTCCTGGATGCTCCCGTGGTGTTGGCTCGATTGTGTCCCGGGTTCTGAGCCTGGTTTCCTTGCCCGACGCGGTGCAAATTGGGGTAGGTGTTCCTCAGGTAGTTCGGGTCGCCACAGTGATAGCATTTCTTCTCACCGCCCTTAGACCAACAAATTCTCTCGGTGTGGCCTTTTCTTCCACACTATCTGCATGATGGGAGATTCGGGGCAGGTCCACTTGGTGCTGTCCGGGCTTTCTTTCCCCGGTTCTGCCATTGATGATTGGCGGGGCGCTTGTGTAGTTGCGGTCTCGGGAAATGTCCCTGCGGCTTCCTTGGTGGCTGGAAAGGCTTGGCCGCCATCCTGCTGCGGTCCTCATTCTCTATGTGAGTAGTTGCGTCCACAGCCCTCAAATAAGTTGTCGGTGGAGCAGGTGCCAATGCTCTCCTCAATTCCAGTCTCAGCCCCTTGACGAACTGCCTCGTCCTGTTCTGCTCGGTGTCGACCAATCTTCGGCAGTATTTCGACAATTGAATGAATCGCGCCGCATATTGAGCCACTGACGTGCTTCCCTGTCTCAGATTCTCAAATTCATCCTCTCGCTTTTCCACAATCCACTAAGGGATGTACTCCGTCCTGAAGGCTTCAACGAAACTGGACCACGTCCATTCTTGCTCATCCATCTCCCAGTCATCTTGGACCCGCTGCCACCATGCCCGAGCTGGTCCTCTTAATCGAAAAGCTGCAAACTTAACCATCCACTCCTCAGCATATTGGAGCGTTGTGAAAATATCCTCCATTTGCTCAACCCATTGTTCGGCCTTCTGATCTTGTTCGACTTCTCCCATAAAGACGGGCGGTTGAAATTTCAAAAACCTCTCTAAGGCCTCATCTTCCCCTTTAGGTTTCCTTCGCTCGCTCAGCATCTGAAGAATCTCGGTCATCTTACTGAGTGCCTGGCCCATTGACACTGCAACCGGGGCATCGGACCCCATTCCCATTTCTGGATCACTTTATCCATTACCCAGATTGGGTGATTGCATCTGTTTAGTTTCAACTTCCGGTGCTATGGGGTCTACCTCCGGAATCCTTCTGGCTGAAGAAGCTGCACATCGCTTGGGTGCCATTCTATACCATACCCCAAATGTTAAGTGTATGCATTCCAGTATCAAACCATTTTAGTGGTGCATGCATACATGGCCAAGTATGAGTAGGAAGAAATCAGATGCAACTTACTTAAAGAATTGCTCAAAAATTTCGATTTCAAAAATTGACTTGCATAAATCCAAAGGTGTGAACAAAACATAGAATTGGAAATCTTTGACAAACTAGTTCTCGAAAGACAACAAATAAATAATCATCCAAAACAAAATAACTCCTAACTTTCTAATCCTCATCAGAACCCTCATCATCAGCCTCATATAACCAACCCCCAGTGTTCTTGGAAAAATCTACCCCATCCCTGCTAGCAAATCCCTTCATGGGCTCCTTCCCAAGGCGCCTAGAGCTCTCTCCGGGCTCAACTCGGCTGAAGGAAGGAATGAAAGAAGGCCTAGGTGGAGACTCATAGTCTATCTCCCCCGGGTCATCACTATTTGCTGCTAAGTCCACTTCGAGATTAGGAGGGTGGGGTTCAAGCTCTACTATCATCACTTCATCCTCATTGTCAGAGCTTATGCCTATCACCGGGATTGGAGATGGCTCAAGGATCTGGACCTCGTCCTCACTGTTATCCTCCATAAGGTCAATCTTATCATCACTGTTATCCTCCATAGGGACAACTGGCTGGGGAACTGTAAGGTCCTCCGGGTCTAGATAGTAAGGCGGGTGCCACTGCTGCCCTTTTCTTGCGGTCCTAAGCAGTCTAACCATCCTACAGCATCAACAAGATAGGTTAGATGAAGATTTAAACTTAAATCAATAGAATATATATCATCAATATTTGCCTATAATCTAGGCTCTGATACCACTTGTAACACCCCACTACCTAAGCCCGCCAGGGCCGGGGATATCGCCCCTTCCAAAGGACAAGGGGTCTTTATAACTAGGTCATATAGATAAAATAGCAGAAATAAATGATACTTGAATATTTATTACATCCTAAAATAAACATCTATCCAAAATAAATCCGAGAATACCAAAAACAAATCCATAATAAAAATTCATCCACTCTCATCTCTCCATAACTTTACACAAATATAAATCATCATAAATCTTCCAAAGTGGGCATAATCTAGCTACTCGTCCCCACAGCAAGACCAACCTGAAAACATGGTAAAAAGGTGGTGAGACAGAAATCTCAGTAAATCCGTGTGTGTTTATGTGTCAGGTGAAAACATTTCGTGAATGCAAAGTATAAAATTCTTTATAAGAGATCACTGGCAAGGAATAAACATCCGTAAAAAACAAGAGTGGTGTTTGGCATTTCCAGCCACACATAATTTATAAAATCAACCACTCGAAAGAAAGGATTACGGGTTACCACACATTGGGCCCCATAACCGAATGGTCAGCGTGCCACACTTTGTGCATACCGCTAGTCAGAATGCCACATTTTGTGCAGACTAACAAAAGTAGGTGATCGGCCTACTAGGAAAGATACTCCTCCTTCTCTATACCCAAA
This sequence comes from Voacanga thouarsii, assembly GCA_026120185.1. NCBI lineage: Eukaryota > Viridiplantae > Streptophyta > Magnoliopsida > Gentianales > Apocynaceae > Voacanga > Voacanga thouarsii. The sequence continues at coordinate 4,021,183 of JANUWF010001643.1, forward strand.
CAACAACCGGGTGTCCATTCCGGCATAACACAGTCACTTGACTGAAGAGAACACTGCTAGCTCGGACTGGCACGACCTACTGGACTGACGTCCTATCCGGGAAGGACTCACCCCTCAGAGGTGGCCACCTACTGAGAGACTTTCCCTAACCCCTTAAAGACTAGTCCTAGTAGTCCGCCCTTATTGAGTACTCAACGTAACGTATCCCACTTGGGAAAAATGAACAAACACAGTTCCACTTGAACATGGCAAATAAAGGGTTTCCAAAATCTTTGTCAAAAACAGTTTCAGAAAGAGTTCTGAGTTTGAGTAAATCTGCTTGATAAATTTCAAATAACTCATTTGACAGAAATAAAACAGGAGACAACCCTCAATTGTCTTTACAAAAATGAGTGTCCATTTGGCTTGCCATAATTAAACATTTTTCAACAATCAGGTTTTATGCAGGAGCTTACCTGATTCTTGCTCACAACAACAAGGTCTCCAACAGCTGACCTAACCCCACATGGGCAAATACAAATCACAATCAATTCCAAGCTACAATCCACTTCCTCAATTTTAAATCAACTCCTCTTACTACTACCATGATCCTAGTGTCCCAAGCTTTAAGGCCAAACAATACATAAATAGGTTTGTAGGTTGAGCCTAATTTGATATTTAAAATAATTAATGGTTTGGGAAATAATTTCTAATAAGTTGAAAGTTTAAATCTTGCTAGGGAAAATTTAGAGTTTATTTGCTCAAGAGTCCTAGGTAGTAATAAGTAAAATAATGATTTAATAATAGTTTAGTTGTTAGAAAATAATTGGTTGCTAAAACTAGTTGAGATTAAATTTAATGAGTCTTGCTTGGAAAATAATAAGTAAACTTTTAAAAAGGGATTTGATTTAATAAATATTTTACTAATTATAATTATTTCCATAAAAGGCTTCAATTGATTTCTTTATTTTAAATAATATTTATTTATTTTATTTTCTAGCAAAATTATTATTTATTTGACCAAAATATCCTTTATGTATATAATAATCCAAATCTACCCTTCCTAGGGTTTTTTCGACATTTACTAGGAAAATTTTATATCATTAAATATTTTATTTATGAAATAAAATTAGTTTAGGGACAACTAGATCATGGTCAAATTTCTATGGCTAACCACAATCAAGAACATATGCAATCCTTCCATTCATCAAATCATCCAAATCATGCACATAAGCATAGATCTAAATTTATTAAGACATGATCTAACCTCTACTAGCATAAATATGATCATGGCTTCAATAATCTAACATGCATATAAATCCTATTCACCAAAGGTGACATAATCTCTAGCATGCTTTATCTCAAATACTTCATGCATCAAACCTCAAATCATCACACAATCAACCAAGATAATCCTTCCATGCATAAATCCCATCTCCTTCACAATCATACACATATTCATGCTTCAATCTCAATAATACATACTCAAATCCTATCACCATCCACCCACTATCAACATCATCCTAGAGACATGATTCTAGAGTTTAAAAGAAGGATTGAAGGGACTTACTTGATCGATGAATGCTTTGAAGGAGTTTAGAATAGATCTCAACTCCTTGATGCCTAACTTTGTCCAAGGGAGATGGCGAAAACATGGACATGGGGAAAAGGAGCCATCCGGCCAAGAGAGGGAGGTTTCGGCCATGAGAGAGAGAGAGAGAGAGAGAGAGAGAGAGAGAAAGAAACCATTAGCATGCTTATACACATAGGTTCTCATTAGAGATCAAGATTGGAGGAGATGAAGTTGTTAGAATAAATTTACCTTGAAGGTGTTCTTGTCCTTCACAGAAATTTCTGGTTTTGATCCGAAGTAGCAAGATGATTTGTGGAGTTTGATGTTAAGAATGGGGTTGATGGACTCACGGCAGTGAGTAGGTCAAATCTGGAAGTTTTAGAGAGGATTTGAGATGGTTTGGAGGGGTATTAGGTGAAGGAAAGAGGTAGGTGTTCTTGGTGTAGTGTGTGTGTTCTTGGAGGTTGAGAGAATTCGAGAGATTGGATTTGTGTAGCTGCCGAAATTCTGTGAGAGCTAGGGCTGGCCGAATTTCTGTAGGGTTTAGGAAGTTGTTTCTCTGATTTGGAAGGGAAAAGGAAAGGTTAGTTGTTACAATCCTTGAAGAATATTTTTAGGAAGTGAATTTGGAAACTAAATATTCCAAGAATATCTTGATTGTTGGAGAGCTTTGGAAGTCTGCCATGGCCGATTGTTTGAGCAGAATTTCGGTGGGATTAATGCTGGTTTATGGAAGCTTATGGTGGCCAAAAGTAGGGTACTCAATGGTGAAGAAGAAGTCTGGTTATTTGGGGAATGCATTATGGAAAGTTGCTAAACAAAGGTGGCTGGAATTTTGGAAATCAATCAAGCATAATTGCAGGGATTTGTTGGAGAGATTTTCGGACAACCATTGCTGAATTTCGTGTAGAAGCTTAAGAGAAAAAATGGAGCTCTGTTACTGGAGATTTAAAGAAGGTTTATGTAGAACAAGGGTGGTGTTTCGGCTGGAAGAAGATTAGGAAACAAAGCTAGAAAATTTTCCTGCACAGAATTTCGCTGGGCAGAAATTTTCTGGACAGATTTTCGGCTGCCATTTCCAGCCAACTTGCAGAGAGTTTGAAGGGGAATTTCGGGGGTATTCAAGGATGGTTTCCAACCTCCTTCATGGATGAAAAACATGGCTAAGGTGCTGCACAAAATTTGGAAGAAAACAGCTTGGTTTTGGACTCTCAAAGTGGCGATTTGTACAGGAATTTTTCCTGTTGTTGCTCCAGCTTTGAGCAGTCCGAAAATGGCCAAGAAATTCAGATTGCAAACTGATCCTAAAGACCATTTTTCTGGCAGCATTTGGGAGGGAATGTTAGCTAAGAAACTCGACACTTTCAAGGCACAATAAGCTTGAAAATTTCAGCTCATTCCAAGAAGGAAGATGAACTAGCTAGAGTGAATTTTCAGCAAGCTCACTAGAGAGATTTTTCCTCTTGGAATTTCCCACAACTCTTCCACATTTTTCAGACCATAAGAAGTCTTTTACTAAGACATTTTGATCCTACAAGATCGCAGCACTTTATTGAAATTTTTGGAAGAAAATGGCTAGAATCACTTGATCAAACTAATGAGTTGAGAATTAAGGAAAATCAAAGATCAAGGGAAAATAAATTCCCTTTAGGAAATTCGAGTAGGGTAAGGGAGTAGAATGAAGTTACTCCTAACACGTCTCTCTTAGGACATCATCCCTACCTTACTCCAAGCTCATAAGGCCGAAATTATTCTTCCCCAAGCAAATAAAATAAAATAAAATTTAATCAAGCTAAAGCTTCTATGATGGAATTTGAATCCAAGACCTCAAGAATTGATTCCAAAGCTCTAACCACTAAACCACAACAACTCTTGTTGTTATTTCCACTAGAAAATTAATTCCTATTTAATCCTCAAGCTATCTTCCTATTTTCACACCTCATGCAAAAATTACCATTTTGCCATTCTCACTCAATACTCACCAACAAGGCTTCAAGACAATAAAACTCAAATCCAAAACACATAAAAATCATATAAAAATATATTGAATCGTGAAATAAGGCATGATATGCATCCCAACCCCCTTACTCTAAGGTGGGTCTTGACTGGGGTTTCACATTCATTGCAGCATTTACAGACATTTATAGGCGTGATTTTTATTATAAAACTCAATGTAATTGATTCAAAACCAAAACCAACACCTGCCTATGCTTTTTCAAATCAGGCTTACGTAATCATCTTTGAAAAACAATAGATTACTAAAGGTCCTAAACCTCAACCACGAGGCTCATAGTAAACTATCCCATACCAGTAAACACAAAGGATCGCAAACAACAATCAAACATAATTGATCTTGTTGTTTTTATTAAACTAGCATGCATCCTAAGCCGTTAAAACCATCATGCTCTGCTACCAATTGAAGGCGTAAACAGTGAAGCATGCACACTAAAGCTATCAAAAATGCAGGAAAAATGTACAGTGGAAGAATTAATTATACCTTTGCACTTTAAAATTCTCTTAAGGTGAATCGATGGAGTCAATCGAACTGCTACTGGCTAACTAGTTGAAGCTACTAGTTCTGTTCTCCTCTCTTCAAGCTGTTGTCCCGCAAGTCGTCTACTATGACACATGAACACAAAAAAAAAAAAAAAAAAAAAACTTCTGGGCTTCCAGAATATCACCACAACCTGAACTACCGGTGAAAGCTAACGCATAATGGAAATGGTCTCAATTCTCTTACTGATTGCTATTGAGCAATTATCAAAAAGCAAGACGTCACTAATCTAACATCTTAAAAATGAGAAACGCATAGAGATTGGGGAAGAGAAGAGAGGGTAAAAACTGACTCTATGTAATTTTCTCTGTTCACGTCACCTTACGAGTTTGCTAATCACATTATCTTATCCTCGGAAGAAGTCTAGGTAGAGTAAAACAAGCTAAGCTAATCCGTGGACCTCGTCCATTTTATTGGGCCAGGCTTCTATCATTTTTATTTAGTCTTGGACTAACAAGCCCATAAATAATAATAATAATAATAATAATAATAATAATAATAATAATAATAATAATAATAATAATAAGCCTTTTATTTATTTATTTAGTCTTGGACCAATAAAGCCCATAAATAAATAAATCAACCCAAAAGGACCAAGATAATTAATCTAGTCATATTCCTAATTTAAGCCCAGGTTAATTTCTAATTATTTAATTTAGGCTCAAGTCCTGAATAATAAATTAACCACTTAAACTAGGTAACAAATTTATTCTCTCTCTCGGACCTTTTATTTTATTCTAGCTTGATAGAAAAATCAAACTACTTAAATAAAATAAAATTCATAATAATCAAGACCAAATCCTCAATCCAGATCCATCAGGACTTATGAGCTATTCCGAAGACCAAAAGACATATTGCCTTAGCTACTAAAATGATCAAAATACCCATGCTATATAACTAACTGTATTTTGCATTTTAAATATTTTCTAATATCATCATAAGAAAATATTGACCCCAAGGACAATACTGCGTTAGCAAAGTCTCCGACCTATAGGTGTTATGACTAAAATACCCATCTACACATCGCCATTCATTTAAAGAGGAAGAAGTGTGCTAACATCTCTCTATATAACATCTACCATCCTTAAACCTCTAGTCTAATAATCCACAACTTCTTGGAATATTTCTTTTTTCCAAGGGAGCTACCATAAAGAAAACATCCAAGTCATGTTTCTCACGGCCCTAGATATTCAGATTATTCGAACAGTCACAAGGGGCAATATAGCACAAAAGCTATCTTGTATAAGTCTGTCTTAACTAATTAGTCATATAAATACCAAATATACAAGTATATTGGTCCTACAATAGCACCTCAACTATAATACATCAAAGTATCTGCTTCCAGCCTCGTCAGACCACCAACTCATACTCAAGTTGTAGAATATAAGTCCACACTATAGTAGTAGTAGTCTAGGTTTCTACTATATAATATTTTCAAAAACCACTACTATAGGTTCAATTTACATATCAGAAATACATCTGTGTTATGAAGTGAGAGGACTACTCACTGGCTAAAGGTAAGACATTCTCTATTTGAAATTCATAACACAATAACCTTACCATGATAAGATTCCTATTCTCATAACAGTTAAGAATAATAGTTTATGTGTTAAGTAACCCATAGTCCATACCTTACTGTGAACATCCTCCATTTACATGGTCCATTTACTTAAACACAATATGTCTTTTACAATGAAATTGTGCACAAAAGTAATGTAAAATTCACAAACAATTTCTGAGAATAAATATTTTATTAATATAAACCAAGATTACATCAAAAAGCCAGTCAGGGAAGAGGGCATACATTCCAACAATGGACCACCACATAAAATTAATGTAATAGGCTTAGTGGGCTATCTAAAGTTAGAATTTATATTTTCTCTCTTTTCCTTTTAATAGGCCATTAATTAGTGGGCCCTCCCTCCTTCTTAACTTAAGCCCACTAAAATAAAATTTCATTAACAACCTATTTCCTTCGATTTTTCCTTATCAATTAACTTACGTATTAAATAACTCATCATACATTATTTAAATGGATAAATATGCTTAGCAAAAGCAACATATCAAGGATTTCTTATGTGCAAAACAACATAACAAGAAAAACACTTGCAAACAACGAGTTTTTTGGACTCACGGAGTAGCTCTATGGCTAACCTTCCGTCCATAGTCTTTTCTACTCCTTTTTATTCCACAGAAAGTCATCATTTGTTTTCATAATTCATACTTAGCTTCACACAATAAAATCCATACTCCACCAAAGTTATTCACAATGAGGGATAGTATAATTTCCCCTTCTGAAGAAAAAAATTTGTCCTCGAAATTTCTGGCATTATACTCTACAACACCTCTGTCTATCTATTCTTTACCCATTCTTCGGGTTTCCCAAGTTGCATCTTGCACTCCGTGATGTTGCCATAATACCTTAACCATAGTAATGTTTTTATTTCTTAATTCCTTTATACTCCTTTCCAAAATCTTCGTTGGCTTTTCTTTGTAGCTCATATTCAAATATAGCTGTAGTGGCTTATCATTCAATATATGCTCAGGATCAAGATTGTATTTCTTGAGTTGTGACACAAGAAACACATTATGTATTCTAGTCAAACCATCGGGAATTTTTAACCTGTAAGCTACATGTCCAATCTTTTGAACGATCAAGAAAGGTTCGATATACCGCTGTTTCAATTTTCTGCCTATTAGATGCTTCAAAAATCCTTTACTGGGCATTAATTTCAAAAATATTGATTCTTCTAAATGAAATTCTAAGTCACTTCTCCTATTATCGGTGTAACTCTTTTGCCGACTTTGTGCAGCTCTCAACTATTCTTGCACCAATTTTACTTTATCATTCCTTGCTTGAATGCTTATTGCTCTATCACGATTGATTGGACCATGTTCTTCCCAACCCCAATACAATGGTACTTAACACTTTCACCCATATAATGCGTCAAATGGTGCCATACCTATGGATGCTTGATAACTGTTATTCTAGGCTAGTTTTGCAAATGGGAGGGTTTCTGCCTATTGATTTCCAAAGTCTAGTACACAAGCTTGCAACATATCCTCCAAAATTCGTATAACCTTTTCTGATTGTTTGTCCTTCTATAGATGTGCAGCAGTACTAAAATTCAATGTTATCCCCAAAGATTCTTTAAATTTACCCAAAAATCTAGAAGTAAATCTGGGATCCCGATCCAAAATGTAGGACGTCAACTTTTAAACATAGCACTTCTTTCATTGCTCGCATTTCTTACACTCTTAGTCGAGCTATATTCACTTTTCTACTCAATGCATCTGCTACCACATTAGCCTTTCCAAAATGATAATTGATTGGACATTTATATTCCTCCAAAAACTCCATCCATCTCCTCTGTCTTGAGTTCAAATCCTTCTGAGTAAATATGTATGTCAAATTTTTATGGTTTGTAAACACTTCATAGTATGCTCAATAGAGTTAATGTTTCCACTTCTTTAAAGCGAAAACAATAGTAGCCAACTCCAAGTCATGTGAAGGGTAGTTAACTTTATGTGGCCTAAGTTTGTGCAAAGTATAGGCAATCGTTTTTCCATCCTACATTAATACAACTCCTAGGCCTTCTTTTGAAGCATCTGTATATAACATATAAGACTTTCCTTCCTCGGGCAAACTTAATATAGGTGCTGTTATGAATCTTCTCTTGAGTTCTTGAAAAAAAATTTCATATTTATTATTCAACAAAATTGTCGTGTCTTTCCTGTAAAGTGTCAAGTCAATGGAAATGCCATGGTTGAAGATCCCTTAATAAAACATCTGTAGTACCTGGCTAACCCCAATAAACTTCTAATTTTAGCAATATTCTCTGGTTGTTTCTACTTAGTAATTGTTTCAACTTTTCCCGAATCTACCTTAATCCCATCATTTGTTACTATATGCCCTAGAAATACAACTAAATCCCATCAAAATTCACATTGCTAAACTTAATATAAAGATGATGTTCTCTCAACTTTTTCAATACCAACTTTAAATATTTTGCATGTTCTTCTGTACTCTTGAAATATATCAAAATGTCATCAATAAAAATCACCCAATTTATCCAAATAAGGTTAAAAAATATGAGCCATCAAATCCATGAAAGTGGCTAGAACATTGGTTAATCTAAATGGCATCACTATAAACTCATAATGTCCAAATCGCATATTGAATACAGTATTTGGTATATCTTTTTCACGTATATGCACCTAGTAATACCTTTGTCACAAATCCAACTTCGAAAAGCAATATGATCCTTGAAATTGATCAAACAACTCATCTATGAGTGGAAGAGGATACTTGTTCTTAATAGTTAAGTTATTCAGCCCTTGATAATCAATACACATTCGTAGAGTTCTATCATTCTTCTTTACGAACAACACTGGATCTTACCAAAGTGAAGTACTAGTCTGATATACCCTTATTTCAACAACTCCTCTAATTGTTTCTTTAATTCTTTAAGTTCTAACAGAGCTATCCAATATAGAGTTTTAGAAATAGGTTTGGCTCCAAGTATCAAATCAATAGTAAACTCCACATCTCGAGGAGGGGGTAAAGTTATCAATTCATCTAGAGAAACATCCAGATATTTCTTCACCACAACAATATTCTCCATAGAATTTTGATTATTAGGCTTGTTAATCAAATAGGTTAAATATCCTTGACAGCCTTTCTTAAGAAATTTATGGGTCTTAGCTCCGAATATCAAGTATGTAAACTCCTTTACCTGATTACCCTTAAATTCCAGTACATCTTTTCTAAGTCTAACAAAATATACCACCGTATTATTACAATCAACTCATGTGTGGTGCTTAGACAACCAATCTATGCCTAGAATAAGATCCTTGTTCTCAAAAGGCATGATAATCAAATCTCCTAATAGATTCTCCTTTACTACTTTAATTGCACATTCGGGTACATACTTTCTAGCCTCAACCGACTTTCCCAAAGGTGTACTCACTAACAAAGTGTAAGGTAGTTCTAACCCAATTACATCCTATATGGCATGCATAAGCTTTATTTAACTAAGAATGAGAAGAGCCAAGATCAATTAATATGTTTTCTTTATAATCTTGAATAGTTAGTGTACCTTTAACAACAGTAAGATCTATTCCCAACTCATTTTTGACATTTCAAACACCTTTGCTTCACTTATGGCTTTGGATTATTTCCTCTATTGTTCACACCATTCCCTCCATCAACTTTATTCATTGATGGATTGGGATTTCTTTAGGCAACCTACTAGAACTTCAGGCACATGTTCCTTAAGCGAGTGGAATCTCCATAGTTATAACACATTCAATTATTATTCTTATTCCAACAATCTCTTTCCATATGTTCTCTTTTTTCCACACAAACAAAAAACCATTTCCTTCAAATTATTCCCAGCCAAAGTGGTTCAAGCTTGCTTTCTTTTGTTATTCCACTATTGCCCCTGCAGCCTTTTAGTAGGAAATTTCTTGATAGGTGATGCAGCTTTACTTACAAATTTATTCTTATCCTCATTTTTCGTTCTAGTCATAACATCAACAGAAGTGGAGTAAGTCATTGGTGGAAAATGAGCCAATGCCCTTGTCAATTCTAGTCTTAAGCCTTTTATAAATTAGTGAGCATGATTCTACTCAGTGTCAATCAAGCGACCGACAACATATTCAATTATACTGTATACTATGCCACAATCATTTCCCCTTACTTTAAAGTTTGAAACTCATCTTCACGTTTCTCAACTACCCACTGCGGTATATGCTCCTCTCGAAATATCATTACAAAAGTGTTCCAGCTCCACTCCTCTTTATCTTGCTCCCATACTTTCTAGATTCTTATCCACTAATCTTTTACCAATCCTTGCAGACAAAAAGCTACAAATTTTGCCATCCTCTCTTTCGAATACTTCAAAGTTCGAAAGATGTCCTCCACGCTTTCAAGCCACAATTCGGCTTTTTGGTCTTGTTCAATTTCTCCTGAGAAAATAAGATGCTAAAATTTTAAAAATCTCTCCAATACTTCATCATTACCCCTCAGTTCTTTCTTCTTCATTAAATTTTGTAGTATCTCTGTCATCTTCCCAAAGGCTTGGGCTACAGTAAATTCTTCAGTTCCTTCCACTTCAACCACATCTTTACTTAGTGGAGGATTTGTCATAGGATTGGCTCTTCGAGTTGATCCATGGTTGAGGCTCTTCCATTATTGCGTACAGTAACATGAGTTCTCAGAGGCATCTTCATGCCATTGATATAAAAATTTTAACTTTCATAGAGCTAAGATGTTCTTATGTGTGCATGCTATACTCATGTTATAAAATAAAATAAACATATATGTAAGTATTCATAAAATATTTCAAATATCTTAATAAACACATATCATAAGAAATCATGACAAAAACATGCATAACGAACAATACAAAGATTCAAAATAAATACATAAAACACAAACTTGTCTAAAGTACTCAAATATCACTATCAACCTTATCATTTCTCTTGCTATCTAAAGCTAAATCCTAATCTTCTATCTAAATTAATCACCCTCCGACTTCTAAAGATCGATCACACCCAAATCTAAAAGTTCCATATTGTATAACTTAATTGACTACTAGGCATAGCCTAACCTAATAGGTTGAAAAGAAAGTCTAACTTAGGCTTTTTATACCAATTGTAACATTATATGACCACAAGGCCCGGTGGGTCACGAATGTCACCCCATTTAAGTGACAAGGGGTCTTTATAATGAAATAACTAAATAAATAAATAAATTTGAAAAGCTTAAATAACTCCAAAAAGGATCTCAATTCTAAACTTAGAACATTAGTCATTGCAAGCCTTTTAGGGCATAACCTCATGGACATAAAACCTGAATATAAAAAATAAAATGTCCCAAAATATATCAATTATCCTCTTTAGCTCATGAGTTTATACAAGTCTGGGATCTATACAAGTCTACTTTAAAAAAGTATGAATGAAACCATGTGAGAAATATTCTTAGTAAGTCCAGTGGTATGCCATGTGAAACTTTTAACAACAGCATTTTGTTGGGTATCTCACGCATATCATATATGGTACAGCAGAAAAATAATACGAGATACCAACTCAGGATCCGCATATGTGTGGAAAACAAGACATAAAGAGAACAAAGGTAACGTCTTTTTACCTTTCTTTGATCGTGTGGAAAATAAAATTTTTCTTCTTCAAGTCGAGGCACAATCCAACGATCCTCTTGATCAAACACCATGAGAGTTGAACGTCCAACCACTATAATCACAGTGTGTCATTATCTCTAATAGTAATCCACACAGATGATACACTCAAGCACGAAGTTTTCTGTGCTAGCAGAAAATCTAAGTGGTGGCTAGGGTTACTTGTTTTTCAGAAAAACTACGTGATAAAGAGAGAAGAGAAGAAGTCGTTTGTTGCCTAGGGTTTCCGTGAATCCAACAACCGTTAGGTTTCAAGCATGTTATACATATAAATCAAAAAATCCTACTAAAATTGAAAATTCTAATCCTATTAGAATTCCCTAATTGTAATTGGAAATATCAAGTTCTCACAATTACAATTTTGGACTATAAATTATAACTAATTATAATTTGTCAACAACAACTTCTCTTTCTCTCAATCAACCCCACTATATTATCAAATAACATCTTGAGTATATATAATCCTCTATTGTGTGTGACCTATTAGGTTTCCCAACCAATTGGTAACGAATATGAATTAATCCAAACGTCTTTGAGATTAATAATCCATAATTAATTATAATTAATCCTATTAATTCTAATCAGGATTGATTTATTAATTCATCAATTAATAAACCCATATTCCCAGATCATGAGCGGTATCTAGCAACACATCATGACCACCCAAGAGTCCAGGAAGTCAAGTAGCTTGACATGAACCCTTCAATAACAAACTACAGTGCAATTAACTCCTTTCACCATACAATATCCCATTCGGTTTGGAGTACAGAATTGTGCCAACTCCCTCCAGAATTAATTCTAACCCAAATACAATAGTACTTGTACTAGGAATCCACTACTCTAGATGTATATTAATTGGAACTATTTCCAATACACAATCGCCTTGGCCAAGGACTTCTCGAGTAGTAATTCCTACAAATGGCCGTGAAATATTCGCCCCTACTATTAGGAGTAGTGAATCCTTTATTGATCCTCTCAACTACTTTCGTTTACCTCATAATGTACCTAATATCCATCCTATAGGCGGCCCTTGATCGAGCTCCAGAGATTGGAATCAAAGTACAATGCTCAATAAATAAAGTACCTTAGAGATCTTAAGTCTAAGGATACTTTTACATTTGCTATATTGAGATTATATCACTGGCACTAAATAGTTATCCATGTGATTATCTCATAACTAGCTCATCTAATGAACTTGTTCCATTAACAAGCATCCATGTGTTAACTTTGAGTATCTCAATACTCACGGATATAAGAACCACCGCCTGATCAAATCAGGAAGTCTAACACATTCTAGTCTTAACGCATTAATGATGACTTGTCTCATTAATACTATGACTAAGGACTATTTAAGTACTAATACTATACAATGTAGTAGGAATCTTATATCATGATTTCCTTAACACAGTGTTGTACTAGGGACTTTATCGAATAGTTATATTACTTAAAAGTAAACAAAAGAAACTGTAAAATAAATAATGCCTTTTATTAAAATAAAATGTATCATATATAATTGTACAAGTGATTGCCTCTAGGGCATAACACTAACACATTTTTCATGATGCATGATTAGAGTAATTGGAGCAATAGTAAATATGTAAATGACAACATGTTTATAAAAGATTCAGAACTGAAACTCATGAAAGTAGGTCTTTTTTCTTTTGGGGAAAAATATGCCATTGCAATAACACATAGTAACCTGACACCATTTATAATATTGATATTGAACTTTTAATCATAAACTATACCATATTTTAAAAATATGTTTTTCATATTCAAAACTACATTGCGATCTACTCGAAAGGATCTTAGTCCAACAAATAATGTCAACACTATAGGATTTTAATCCTATGAACATGATTAGATGTATGATTAACTTAGTGCTTTCACCACAATCAATCGTACTATGACCATCATCATAGTCCGCCCTACGGCGTGAGTGTCCCATGCCCGACCTCTGTTTCCATAATGAAAAACATGTTGCTAGCTAAGGATAGCTCTACTACAAATATCGTCATCCCACTAAGAAAGAGACAACCTTCCAAAGGTGGCCAACAGTCGGAAAATTTTCTCAAATCTACGTAAGCTAGTATAAGAGTATAGCCCCTCTTGAGTACTCAATGATCACAAACATAAGCACAAGATCAATGCAATGTCTAAACATAATTCAATACTTTTCAAAACCCAAACCCTTTTTCCAAAATATTTTCTTTCTCGAAAATACGTCAAATACAAGTACATGTCAATTGGATTCGTTCCAAGATTTTCAAACATTTATTGTTTCATGCTATGGCTTCCGCAAACCTTTATGTGCATGAGAATGCAACTATAAGCTATTGATTAAATCAATGCAAGGTTTCCAAATCATCCTATCATATATAGGTGATTTATCAAAATATAGTATGCTTAAACATTGCATAATCATATAAGCCTCCAAATATTCCATATTATTTTCATAAGATAAACAAGCATGCTTTCATAATGTAGTTCTCATCAAAGAGTTTATTTGAAAACATTATATGAATGTGGGGACTTACATTATGTCCTAGCAAAAGAAAAAGTTCTCGACTTATATCCAGAATTCCAAACCTTCACCTCCCACCAAATCTAACACATAAATTGAATGTACATCAATTTCCTATCACCAATCTCGATTATATAATTCATCCCTTTATACACTATTCATATACCTTAATTATACTAATATTCCATTCCTATCTCACATCGTTCCCTATCAACAATACCATAGCAATTACCAACTAACATACACACATAGTTCGAAATTATTACTTCTCAAGAAATCATGTAATGAAACAAAGTGATTAGCAACTAATCTACTCGCATAAGTATATGATCTCAAATGAAATGCTAAATTTTAGCAATCCTCCCTTCCAAGCAACCAGTCACCCTTTCTCACCAAACAACACACAGCAATAACTTTCACCACAACTTTTTCTCAAGTTTTTTCATGCATTTCACCCACTTAAATATACATCAAAATAATCCTTATCATACTTAGCAAAACTTTAGTTCAAGGGGAGAGAGTTTTTATCTTCTTATATGAGCAAACCAAAGTTTTTAAGTTGCCAACCTTCTTCTTCTTTTTGCTCTCTCTCTCTCTCTCTCTCTCTCTCTCTCTCTCTCTCTCTCTCTCTCTCTCTCTCTCTCATTTTCTTCTTTTCCTTTTACTTTTTGTTTTCTTGTTTCTTATGTGACTTGGCAAAAGTAACAAAAGTTTAGAAGTTGTAGGAAAATGAATGGAAGTGGGTAGAAGACTTTAGAAGTTATAGGAAAAGTAATGGAAGAGAGCATAAGGTTCTAAATATTGTACGAAAATAATGGAACATGATACGGCTTTAGAAGATATAGGAAAGTAATGGGAGAGAGTAGAAGGTATAAGAAGTTTGTTGAGCATCCTCTCTCATGGGCTTAAAATATCTTCGAACTATTAAATGAAGTAGACCACCACATAAAATTAATATAATGAACTTAGTGGGCTATCTAAAATTAGACTTTGAATTTTCTCTCTCTTTCTTTTTTTGGGCTATTAATTAGTGGTCACTCCCTTCTCCTTAACTTAAGCCCACAAAAATAAAATTCCAGTAACAACATACTTCCTTCAATTTTTCCTTATCAAGTAACTTATGTATTAAATAACTCATCAAACATTTTTTTAATGGATAAATATGCTTTGCAAAAAAGCAACATATCATGGATTTCATATGCGCAAAACAACATAACAAGAAGAACACTTGCAAACAACGAGTTTTTGGGACTCACTGAGAAGCTCTATAGTTAACTTTCTGTCCAGTCTTTTCTACTCCTTTTTATTCCACCAAAAGTCATCCTTTTGTTTTCATACTTCATACTTAGCTTCACACCATAAAATCCATACTTCACCACCGCTGTACAAGGAGGGATATTACAGCAAGCGATCTCCAGGTTTCACCAGCAACCACTTAATATGATAGTAAGTTCAACTCATCAGGCAGCATCTGTAGTAACTTATCAACTCCATCATTTGAATTAGGCCATTTTTTTACGGCTTAAAGCAATAAGTAGACAATAGCAAATCCAATTTCCAAAATGTACCTAGTTCAAACAAATCCAAATTTCCATCCACGGGATATATTACCTAGCTCACATGAATCTAATTGCTTGCAAAAGAGTTTGATGAGAGCACATTACAAGTAAATTTTGACTCATACGATGTGTAATAGTCCTGAAAAAAGAGTTAAAAGTATAAGGTATTTTTGGATAACACACATGAGAAAAACAGAAGTACAAGACCTTCGGCAATTAACTGTTAGCTGTAGCAGGTTTAATGTGCATATTACAGAAAGGGAACAACAGTGAGTTTATGTTTTTCTTTTCCTTTTCAGTCCAAGAAAATTGGTTTATGCATGCAAGACACAGAAGAAGGCTTGCTTGCACGGCATAAACAAATGACCAAGGCCTTGAACACTGATGTCTTGAATCTCATCCATACAGAATCCACTACCAGTTCTGCCTGCTGCATTTTTTAGACTGGGGAATTGCATGTAATTACAACGTCAACCATGAGGTTTCTTCAAAAGGCACTCAATACACAGTTCTGGTACACGACAATGTATAACACTGTGTACACCATTTTCAAGTCTGTCCAAGATTTTGCTTGACACTTTGGGGCAGCTCGGATCTAGATTTTGCAACTTCAACAAATATTACCCTGCCATCCAGAAACTGAAAATGAAGTTCAGTTGTTTTGCATTAAACTTTTCGCTCTTATCTGTGAACAATCCTGTGCAATTTTTCATAGAGAGTAGTGACACTATGTATAATGGAGCTATGTACATAATTTAGGTACTGGATCAAGAATTAATATCAAACATAATGTTTGTAAAATAAGAATAGAATAAGTCCAAGGTTTCATACTAAAAATGCTAAAGAATGCGTTTAACTTCATAGGATGAAGTCAAACTTTGTAAAGCGATTGTCCAAAGACCTTGAAATCAAGATTCTGACCGTGTGATTGAAATTCACATGTCAATTAATACACCCTCCATCTAGGTTTGAATGTCCCCATATCTATTCAAATCCAGATGGGGAGAGTAGGATTTTAGATGTGCGTAAGTTAGTACAGTGTAACTAGTATGTTAACAGTGAAAGTCCCCTGTCAAAGCACTAATCAGATGCTGCAACATTTTCTTTTCCACCGAACCAGGTTACGATACGAAGAAATTAAACATAAAAAATTTTGAGCACATGCAGCATATGATGAGGTTGCACATATTAGAGAGCTATTAGAAGGCTATACAGCTGATGAGCAAGAGAAAATCTTGCACCATGATTTCAATTTTAAGTGAGAACTGATTTTAGTTGTACATGATGAGTAATTAGAAGAAATTTGAGGATAATACATTCCAGTATTACATTAGGGTCTATTCTTTTGGCAGAAAATGTTGGATGGCATTTCAAAATTCCAACAATTTCAATTTTCTAGTGATCTTCTGGACTAGTCCAAGGAAACTAATACCATGTAATTAGAGTCCTATCAACTACTCTCTCTGTCCGGAATTGAATGTCCACATTTTTGGAATGTTCAAATACAAATGTCGACTCTCCTAAAACAAACATATTTTGTCCTTAAACTTTCACAACTAATCTATCTTTGAAGGACACAAGTTCCACTAACTTAGGAGTCCTACCACTAGCCTCTTTAGAGATAAGGTATTAACTTGTTTATAGTCAAATGCTCTCCTAAATTTGGGTCAAGTTAAAATAGGACATTTAGATCCAGATGAAGATAGTACATAACTTTAAAAATACTGTCAAAACTCACGAGTTTTTCAAATCCAGCATCTTACAACTAATGTAGCTTCTAACCCCTCTTACCTGCTAAAAATCTAATCAAACAATTATTTCTCATTCAAAATTTTCCTCCTCTATCATTACCATTTTTCAAAGTTGACGGAAAATTACTGTTAAAATCCTGATGCAAAAGAAAATTGATATTCTTGATTCTTGGAAACTAAAATTATGGAATTTTAATCCATAGCTTTGTGAAATCATAAGACTTTAAAGTCCTGTGAAAAGAACACACCCTTAATGCTTTGTGATATTGAGAGAACCTGCTCTGATATTAATAAATTTCATACTAATGGTTACTCAGTTTCTGAAACTGAAACTTGAAATGGGGTAACTCTACTCCTTTAATGATTTATCTTTATACCTTTCTAGCGTTATATTTCTTAAAAGTTGATATGGTAAAATTCCAAATCAAATCGCCTGGCCTAGGCAGGGCTAAATGATGTATGGATAGAAATGCTTGTTTTCTTACCCTACTAAGGTGAAACAAAGACAGGAAAATAAAATAAGTAATGGATTGAAACACCACAAAGAAAAACAATACTGAATGCTAATCAAAGTCCATATACCCAGAGAGACTTGACTGTTCAAAAAATATAAAACGGATGCTCATCAACTCTTGTTCATTCATCTGATGGAATTATGTAAATAACGTGAGCAAATTGTCCATTCAACATATTTTCAGACGCCTAATTGGATCCAAAAACTTGGAATTAAAAGAAAAGTAAATAATCCATTCAACTTCATATATGAATATGGGACTGCATACCTTCCCATGCATTCCTTCAATGGCTTTCTGAGATTCCTCTTCTGTGACATACCGAATAAATGCAAACCCTTTGGGTCTATTGGCTATTTTATCCATGACCAGTTTCACTGCAAAGTGAATGAATTCTATGTGTTAAAAATACCAAACTAAATTCACCAATAATGATAGATCAATATTGAGGCCTGAAAATTCACAATAATCTCACCCTCTAAGAGCTGACCGAAGTCTCTGAATGCCTTTCGCAAGCTCTCTTCTGTGGTACGAAATGATAGCCCTGCAACAAATATCAAATACATAAAGTAATGCAGTTCTTTGCAGCAAAAAGACTCAGACAGTCAGACCTGACAAAAACCCACCATTCTACTTCTACATCTGTGCTTTATTTGTAATACTACATAGTTTCAATACAGAAAATCCCTAATCATTACAAATAAAAAACAAGGAAGCAATACGTAGGTTGCATAAGCAAAGTAACACCAATAGAGGGCAACACACAACACCTCAACTGATGCACATTTCACTGCAACATTTAAACTTCTACAATGCCATAATTTATTTTTTTTCCATGTAAATAACTAAATATGCTAAAAAACTATCTGATCAACAATCTATACTACCATCAAAATTAGAACTATAAGCAAGAAAACATCGAAATTCGACCATTCCCCTTTTCAATAAATTGTCAATATCCCAGCTTATTATTTTATTTATTTATTAAAAATGTAACCAAATCTTGAAGCAAAATTGTCCTTCAACTGCCCTCCTGAGTGTAGTCTTATCATTCTGGACTTTCACATTCCTAAGAAGCACAATTACCCAATTTGAAATCAATTTTTTCATCAGTAATACTCTCAAAACCTGCCTTATAATACGTATTAAACTTGCAGATGAGTTAAAGCAAAAGAACTAACCGCTGACGAAGAGTTTGGTGGAAGGATTGGAAAGGGTCTTGGACAAACGAGAAGAAGGAAAACATGAGACGACTCGAAAAGGAGTAAAATTTTGAGTTGAGAAGGGCAAATGCAAAGAAGTGAATGGTTGTAAAACGTTGTTGTCACCGCGCAGAGCCAACGGAGAAAGCCGAAATTGTCTTCCTCTGCCATCAGAGACTGTTTCCAGTGCTCGGAATGGCACTTGGATTACGTTTGTTGCTGCCGCCATAGCCATACCCATGATTCTGCCTCAGTCCCTCTTCGCACTGCCAGTGCACAGAACTGGAGGCTTTGATAGCGGGAAAGGAGTTGACTATTTATCGCCACTGAAGTTGAATGAGCGCCCTGCAGAGCTGGACCGATGGAATATTTCGTAGAGGTTAACTTATCAGAATAGGAAAATAAAAAAAAACTCCCAAAACCAACTAAGTATGATGTCTTTGACTTGGTTAGACCCGAACTAACGTCACATCGCTCTTTTTCGAACTCGTTCAGATATTTAAAAGTGAGTTTGAGTGATTTCGTAGTGAATCACAATGATAATTATAGAAAACGACAATGAACAATATAAAAACGACAGAATCTTTAGATGCATGCAAACGTCGAAGCAGCTTTTTAGATTATGAGGAGTAAGAAACTGAGACCCGACGTCAGATTGGGTTAGATTTTCTGGGTAATTAAGCCAATAAAGTAGAGATCGTGAAAGATTACCTAATTTTGGCTGAAGAAGCAAGAAAGAGAAGTGAATGATCTTGTAACAGAGGCCATTGCTGGATCAAGAAAGCTAAGATAGAAGAATAGATCTGAAGATTAGAAGAAGAAATGAGAGAAAATGAGAGTGACGGAGAGTACAAAGAGTATATGATTGAAGTCGTGTAGTGGATCAGCGGAAAGACAAAAATGCCATCAGTGAACGCGAATGACGAAAAATAAACAGTATTTTCCCAACCCGTTTTTCTCCGTATAGATATATATATATATATATATATATATATATATATATATTACATGATACCGTCCATGATCTTATTTACTGTATATTAATCAAGTTAAAATAGATTTAATTTGACAAAGATATTTTGAAATAAAAGCTAATGTTTGACGTATAATCCTTTTAGACATTTTAATATTTCCTCTGTGCTTTATTTATATATAAATAGTGTATGCTTTATAGAAGCCTTATGCTTTATATATAAATCTTGCACTTGCTTTATATATAAAGAGCTATATATATCTATAGGTTTGCCTAGTACTTTCCTACTTTAGATATTTCAATAAAAGACAAAAATATTTCAATAAAGAAGATATACAATTAGTAAAACAAATAAAAGAGAAAGTAAAAAATTTACCTGATTTGAGGTTACCTTTAGATAGTGATTATTTAATTATAGAAACAGATGGATGTCAACTTAGAAGATACTGTCCATGATCATATTTACTGTATATTAATTAAGTTAAAATAGATTTAATTTGGCAAAAATATTTTGAAATAAAAGTTAATATTTGACTTATAACCCTTTTAGATATTTTAATATTTCTTTCGTACTTTATTTATATATAAATAGTGTATGCTTTATAGAAGCCTTATACTCTATATATATAAATAGTGTATATATAAATCTTGTACTTGCTTTATATATAAAGAGCTATATATATATCTATAGGCTTACCTAGTACTTTCTTACTTTTCCCACTACAAATTCCATTGTAAAAGTACTATTCACATCTTCTTTCGCGTAGTACGTTTTTGCTTATATTTAACTTCCTTTCTAGTACTATTTGTTTCATTGAGTTCTTCCACTAGATTTTCCACCAAGTTTTTATCTTTTCCACCTATTCTAAAACTATTAAATTATAGCACAATCAGTTCGAGTTCCAGAAGGGCACCCCCTCCTATTTGGTATTAGAGCCTTTCATTTTTTATTAAACAGTAATTTACAAGGACTAATTCTTGAAGGGTATCTGTTACATTATCTAAGTGAGACAAATAAGACGATTGATTTTTTGGTGATGGAGTATTAGTTATATCTTCTACAAAATCTATAATTTATGACCATTCTACTTTTTCCTCTAACAATTTCACTATATTTTCTAACAATAAAGGCAACACTTCTATGAGGACTACTACTATTTCTAATTACTTCTAAGATAAGTTTTTTAAAAAATTTACTCTTTTGCAAGAGTGGCTTAGAACTTGTACAGATCCAATAATCTTTGGAATGCACAAAATGCAAGCCAAAAGATTAAGTTAATATTTGACTTATAACCCTTTTGGATATATATATATATATATATATATATATATATATATATATATATAGCAGTGACACTTGGCTACTTTAAATACACATGAAGATAACTTGTGACACATTAAAATTTTGGAAAAAATAGATATAAAAAAATATTATCCTTATCATATTTATGATGATATATTAATAATCTTATTAATGAATTTTATATTTTTTTTAAGCAACGAACATTTAATTCTTTTAAGTAATAAGGTATGATAAAGATACGTAATATTGGTGAATTCTATAAAATTTTTATCCGAATATAAATTTATATGAATTTGGATTCAATGAATTTAGATAAAGTTATCTCAATTCAAGTTATCAAAATTTATGAAATTTTTATAATTACAATAAAAAATTAAAAATATTATAATAATATATTATAATAAAAAAATACTTAAAATATTAAAAAATAAAATTATTCATCCCGAACAACGGTCGAGCCACTTACCTAGTTTGTTTGAATTGTGATAAATTTCTACACGAAATATATATTGAATTAGAATCTTTCAGCAATTACACATGTTAAAATAGACATGTTCTTAAATTGAGACGTGACGTAATTAGGG
Organism: Voacanga thouarsii; assembly: GCA_026120185.1. NCBI lineage: Eukaryota > Viridiplantae > Streptophyta > Magnoliopsida > Gentianales > Apocynaceae > Voacanga > Voacanga thouarsii. The sequence continues at coordinate 4,042,896 of JANUWF010001643.1, forward strand.
GTGTTCATTATTCGGTTTAAATAAAAAAATCGAACTGAATCGATCTTAATTTCGATTTTTGATTCAGTTGAATTTTAGAGTATATATAAAAATTCGGTTCGATTGTCAATTTTTCAAAATCAAAAATCAAAAAACCAAAAAATTAAATTATATTTTTAAATTTTAAAATATATAATTAATATTAAAATATTATTAATTAATTAATTAATTAATTTTATAAATTATTATTTTTTAAAAAATTTCTGTTCGATTTTGATTATTTTGGTTCAGTTCGATTTGGTTTTGTCCAAAATAAAGCCATTAATAATTGAGTTTAAAATCTTTATCTTTGCAATTTATATATGTAATAATAACTTTTTACTAAAATGTTTGGTCTAAGTTTTTAACATGTATGGATTTTAATTTATATTATATTTTATATTAGATTTGAATTGTAATTTATATTAAATTTTACTTGTTTGAATTTGAATTTATATTAGGTTAATGGATCTATTAAAGCGACATTCAAATTCGATTTAAAACCAAATCAAACTGATTGTATTGATTTTTTTTAAATTTTGATTCGAGAATTTCAAAATAGACATAATTGGTTGAAGGCAGCAAAGGAAGTCAACAAGAAAGTCGGGGGGAAAAGGAATAAATCATTAGTTAGGCATAAAGGATAACTCATCAACGGCGGCTGTGCGTCTATGTTTCATTTTGGTTGAAACCTGAACAGTGGCGGTGGAAGCTACAACGGAAGAAGGATTGATACATGAGGAATTATAATTTAAACGTATATAATTTAGTGCTATTTGCTTAGTTTATTGAAAAACTACATATGTATATAATATACACAATTATATAACTTTATGAATTATATGAAGATTATAGTTATATAAAATAAATTATTGTTATATATATATATATTATAATTTGTAAAAAATAATTATAAGTATTTTATAGTATATAATTTATAAACTATAGATTATAATAAAATAACTATAATTATTTTTATAGTATATAATTTATCAACTATAAATTATAATTTAATCTAAACTATAAATTATAGTATACGAATTATTAATAATTTAAACAAATTATTAAGGAGAGAACTGAAAGTTGGGAAAAGAAATATACATAATTATATAGCATTATGAATTATATGGATATTATAGTTATATAAAGTAAATTATTTTTATCAATATATATATATATATATATATTATACTTTATAAAAAATAATTATAATTATTTTATAGTATATAATTTATATATATTATAACTTGTAAAAAATAATTATAATTATAGTACATAATTTATAAATTATATATATATATATATATATATATATATATATATATATATATATATATATATATAAAAGTTGTTGAAGATTGCTCTGGGGTTGCCATCGGTTATTAAGAATGATTATACTGATGATACCTGACATTTTTTTCCCCAACTTTGTTATCCTCACATGCGGCTTCCTTTCCCTTTTTACTTGCTCACAGTGCCTTTCTGAAACCCCTCTTAACCCATCATCTCTCCTGAGCTTCCAGAATCCATTTCTTGGCTCTTCGATTTTGTCTCTAAATTAAACAATCATTAAGCTTCATAGATTTTGCAATTTTGGAAAACCATTCTTTGGCTGTTCAATTTTGTCTCTCCTAATTAAATAACCATTAAGCTTAATAATTTCTTTAATTATGTAGGAATCCCTTTGAATTTCTGTCAAAATTCCCTTCCTCTTCTCCCCCATTATGCTTCATATATATCATCTAATGTAATCTTCCTGAAGATGAAGCAGCTTCTAAAAGATGAAACAGCTTCCAGGTTGGGTAAGTTCCCTACTCTTGATGAATGTTGCTAAATTTATTACTGTATATAAATATGTGGTGGGGGGGGGGGGAGTGTTGAAATAGAAGTGTATGAGTTGGAAAAAGATTTTTATTTGAGAGCATAAAAAGTCAGGGAAAAGGGTTACTAGAATTAGTAGAGTACATACTTCTTGCTTTTTTTTTCGCCACTATTGTTACTGTTATGTTCTAGAAGCAATCACTTGTATATTGCATATAACACATTTATTTAATAAAATATATTTTTTTATCTTTCAATTTAATTAATCATTTTGCGAATTTGTGTATAAAACTGATAGATAAAGTCTCTAACACAACGTATAGTGTTAGGGAAATTATGATAAATATCATACTATGAGATTTCTATGACACTATGTACTACTTGTGCTTAATGTTAGGGATATGCCCTAGAGTCAGTTTGTATTTATACTATTATCGTTATATTTTATATAATAATATGAGGTTTTTCTTTCTATGAATAGTGCATTTGTTTTGTAGTCATCAAGTACGTGACTTGATAATAAAGCCCAACAATAAATACAATGACTATTCTAAAACAGTCCCTAATCGATTATTATTATTGGAACAATAATAAATTAAGATTAGTATGTTTGTGACTAGATGACTATGTTTTACTGGTCATGGATATTTGTGATATCAAGTCAAAACATAAATAAATGTTAGAGAACATTATATTAGACATGACCCACTGTGAGAGTATTTCATGGAACATGTCATAAGTACTTTCTAGCCATAATGATATTAAAAGTCCTTCGACCTAAATTCATTATAATTTCCTACTTGATAAATTCTATATTTTGATGCTGTCTAAAGTTGTCTTTAACCAGATTATAAATTAGACTACTGTTGGATATAGAATAAATCAAGGAAAGGAATATGATTGATAGTGAAGGAATTTGTCCCTCTCAATTATGGGAGAGATATCCATAAGCCCCTTGATAAGTTAGACTGTTAAAATGCATGGTCATGCTCAAATATATCAATATAAGATATTGATATCATTTGTTTGAACAGTCTACTATGAAATCAAGAAATAATTGATTAAGCTTAATAAGGATGACATGTTCCATACCTTATGTTTAATCTGGATATCGTGTAACAAAAGGACTAAATATAAAATTGTGGTTTAGTTCAAAGAGATCACTGATCTTCATTTAGCCTAGATAGTTATAATGTTTTACTAGACATCGCTTATAACTTGTGGGCCATTTAAATATGATTTAGGCACACTGCCAGTGTTAAATGAACCTATAGGGTCACACAATAAGCGAACTTGTTAGATTATTTTTCTGGCAACCAGATACAATGAATCTAGAAATATGTCTACATTCGATGTATCTAAATGATGTCTAGATTATAAGAATCTGACTCGATAAATTAATTAGTTAAATTACTGAGATAATGGCAGAATCTTATCATATCAATTTTTAATTTAATTTGAATTTAAATTAAAATATGATAAGATATTATCAGATTTGGACTTTAAGAGATTCGGGGGGTTTTTAAGAAAACCCTAGTCGTCTTCTCAACAGTCTTATTTTGTTGAAAAATTCCGTGCCTCTATTCACCAGAAAAAACTCTCAAACCCTATGCGCTAGCACTCTCGGGGTAATGAGTCAATTCGCCGTGTGCACCTATAGAGGACATTCGTACAATGCAGCATCTGGTGATCGTTTGGGTTGCACGTACGACAGCAAAATCAGAATCGAAGGATTTCGATTACGCCGAAGAGAGGTAATTCTGTAAACCTTAGATCTTCTTAGTCGTTTACTTGGATTCTCGAAGGGATTCGTGGATGTTTTTCTCATTTAGGAGTCCACGAATCCTAACACTTAAACCATCTCTAATCATAGTGTTGATGAGATAGGACATTATTAATGCGCTAAGATTAACACGTGTTATACTTCTTGATTTGATCAAGCGGTGGTTCTCATATCTATGAGTATTGTTATACTCAAAGTTAACACGTGAATGTTTTTTAAGTGAACAAGTTTATTGGATGACCTAACTATGGGATAATCACATGGACAATTATTTAGTGCCAGTGATATAATCCCATTATAGCAAACATGTAAGTATCCTTAAATTTGAGATCTCCAAGGTACTTTGTTTATTGAGCGTTGTACTTTGATTCCAATCTCTAGAGTCCCTACAAAACAACCTATGAGATGGATATAGGTACAACGTAAAGTAAACAAAAGTAGTTGAGATGGTCAATAAATGATTCATCACTCCTAATAATAGGAGCGTATATCTCATAGCCACATATATAGATTATTACTCAAAAAGTCCTTACCCAAAGCGACTATATATTGGAAATAATTTCAATTGATACATATGTTTGAGTAATGGATTCTGGAACAAATGCTAAAAAATTCGAGTTAGAATTAATTATATTATAGTAGGACTTGGCACTAATTCTATACTATAAAATCGAATGAGATATAATATGATGAAAGAAGTTTATTATACTGATATTTTGCTATTCAAAGGTTCGTGTCCAACCACTTGGCTTTCTGGACATTTGGATGGTTATGATGTATTATTAGATGCCGCTCATGATCTGCTAAATATGAATTTATTAATTAGAGAATTAATAAATTAATTATGATTAGAATTGATAAGTTAATTTTAATTATTAAAGATTATTAATTTTATAGTGATTATAATTAATTCATATTTTGCTACCAATAGATCGGAAAACCTAATAGGTCACACACAATAGAGAAATTGGCACTCAATATATTAAATAATAATATTTGAGATTAATTTTTCAGAAGAAATAATAATTATGGAATAATTATAAAATGTTATAATTAGTTGGGTAAAATTATAATTATTTAAAAGACTTGTAGTTGAATTACAAATTTGTTATAATTTAAAGGGCCTAATTACAATTATATAAACTTAAACTCATAATTTGAAAAAAGAATTATTATTATATTTTGTTTCCTAAAACTTTTAGGAAACAAATATAATAGCTACGTATGATTGTGTTTAATGAGTTTACACACACACACACACATATATATTTTGCTTCTTTTTTGTTCTATATTGCCACTTAGAATTAATCCTACTAGTATAGAGTTTTGGTGCCTATTTTGAGTACCGATTCTTTGTGTGGATCAATATCAGAGAAATTTTTACTTTTGGAAATTTAGTAGTTCGTGTTCAGTGAAATATTACGGAAGAGTTCCGTACGCAAAGAAAAATTTGAAAGTTGCATTTTTAGGTAACGAATTTTTTTTCCTCTCATAATCTGTTTAATTATATATGAGTGATCATTTGAGTAGATTTCGTTTTAATTTTCACTGTGCATTAATTGTTATTACATGATGGAAATCCAATAGTGATATCAGAGTCATCTTGTACGCATTTTATAGATTTTATTTGCGTTATGAAATTGTTTCGTGAATTTTCTTTGGTTTTGAAATTGTTTCAAAATATATATGGATTTGTGAAAATTATTCCATGAAAATTTTGAGTTTGGAAAATATAATTTTTGTGGATTGTTGTTGTTATTATTATTATATTAATTACTAAAATTTGTTTCAGTAAAAAGATTTACGAAATATTCGAAAATTGTTTCTAAATAATAATAATAGGAATTTGGAAATTGTTTCCATAATATATATATATATATATATATATATATATATATATATATATATTGCTTCTTTTTTGTAAGCTGTTAAGGAAACAGTCGAAAAAAAAATTTGCCGAATTGTTTGGAAAGCTGAAAAAATTTCAGCGAGGAGAAAAAAAAAAATTGCAATTGTTATTTACGCGAAATTGTTTCATAAAGTGAAAAAGGAAGCAACAGGAAAAAAATCAAGTGGAAATTGTTTCCAATTTGGGAAACAATCAATTGGAATGCAATTGGGTGCATAGCCTGACGCGGTTATGCACTTTATTTAAATAAAAAAAAAAGTTTTTTTTTGTTTTTTTCATGAAGTCCACAAAACATGCTATTTTTTCAAAAAGACCCTAAATTTTTTTCCAAAATTTGATTTTGGGACTAGATATTTTATTTTTCCAAAATAATAATTTTGAAAATTTATATTTCAGGTATATTTATTTTGTTTATTTTATTTTAAGCATGATTTTGGCATGTTTGCTTGGTTATGGACGTAGACCAATTAATTTTGATTAATTATTATTGTATCATGCATTTTTTTTATTACTTTGTTTTGAATAAATAAGGCCTGCAAGTTCTGCCTTTCTTTATAATTCTCTTGTAATTTCTCTTCTTATCTAATTCTTCTCAAATGTAACTTGAGATTTCTTTATTAGAAATTTATGTAATTAGATTACATAGGTTAGATAGGAATAAAAATTATTTTATGAGCCTTTGGAGATGACAATCAAGACAAAACAAGAAGATAGTAAGAATTTCTTCTCAAAACATGCATGAATACATATGTTTGACCAAAATTAATTTCCTACTTAGCTCAAAGAAATTAATCTAGATAAGTTCATAACCAAGCTATATAATTGAGTCTATTACAAAATTATCAATGTGTTGATATTTATGCATGCTAAATGTATGAGACCACTAATATAACAAATCTCTCAATTAATATTAAATATAATGCCTTCTATTAATATAGTAAGAGCCAAAACACTTTTTTTAAACTAGGTTGTTGGGCTAACCTAAGCTTACTTGACATTGAGTATGTTTGAGTTATGGAATTTAAATTTCTGATTAATATGTTAGGTTTAACTAATTTCTTTATCCTGGTTGGGTTAATTCAAGTATAAAGAAAATTAGAAGCAAGATTGGTCTAGTTTAAAGATTTTAAGATTAGAAGATATTAAATACCTAATGATCCGTTAATTACGTTCGATGTAATTGGTAATGGATACTTACAATTGAACTTAAGAATGGTTTGTTGGGCTAACCCAAGGCTATTCTTAAAGAATTTGGATATTGGTCTACTAGAAAAGCTTTCAACAGGCTTTCCCAAATCAATAGGAGGGGCTGTTGATTTGATTAAAATAGTGAAGTAATTATGCGCTTAATTAAAGACCTAATTATTTGCATATCATGTTCATATATATTTTTATAATTTTTCTATCTTTATATCTAGGTCATTTGCATCATGTCAACCAATTTGAATTTACGTAGCATCTTGGAAATCAATAACTTACCGAGTCAAATTTTCTGGACTAGTTTAGAAACTTGAGAATCTTTCTCAAGTCAGAAAAGTTGCTCAACATGCTAGATCTCCTATTTTTGCCACCACCAATCTAAGATGATCTTGCTGATGAACATGCTGTCTATAAGAAGCACCAAGAGGACAATGACACATTATATTGTACCATCCTAGTGTTAAAAAACTTTGAGCTGCAAAAGTAGCATGAGTATATGGATGCTTACTCTATTAACTTCCATCTTAGGGAGCTGTTTGATTAGCAAGCTAGAATAGAGAGATACGAGATCTCTAAATAACTATTTTGATCTAAGATGGCTGAAGGTGCTTCTGTGGCTACTTATAGGTTGATAATGTTGGGTTTGATTGAGAAGTTTGGGTCACTTGGGTTTATAATGGATCATAAATTAAGTGTAAACTTAATTCTACAGTCTTTGCCAAGTATTTTTTCACAATTTGTGATTAACTACCAAATGAACAAGATTGAAACCACATTACCCGAGTTGATCAACCTTCTTAAGACTGCAGAAACTTCCTTGAAGAAGGAAGCCAATGCAGTTATGCTGGTAAATTCTTTCTCTTTTAAGAAGAAAGTTCCCACTAAGCCCAAAGGTGGCATGAAGAAAAATGAGGCAGCCCCCAAATGCCTATGTCATCATTGTGGCAAGATAGGCTATTAGAGGCACAACTACAAGGCCTACTTGGAGAGTGTCAAAGAAAGGGAGGAAATGAGAAACTCATGGGCACTTCTATTTTGACTCCTAGTATGTTTATAATTGAGATTAATACTACCTTTAAAAATAAGATATGAGTATTAGATACCAAATGTGGATCTTATTTTTGCAATAATTTGTAGGAACTAAAGGACATTAGAAGGCTTGAAAAGGGCGATATGGACCTAGGTACTGTAAATGGAGCAAATGTTGCTGCACTTGTTGTGTGGACTTATTATCAACACTTGCTTTTTAGATTGATTTTAGAACTTACAAATAATTATTATGGACTTGTTTTACTTAAGAACATTGTCTCAGTTGCTTGTTTAGACATGAATGGTTTTCATTTTATTTTCAAGAATAAAGGTTATTCTTTTTCATTAAATAATATCTAATATGGTACTGCAATTTTGATAAATGGTTTGTATGTTCTAGACATGAAGGATCCAATTTTCAATATAAACAATAAGAAGTAAATAAAAGATAATTCAATCTTATCTTACTTATAACATTGTCGTTTAGGTCATATAAATGAGAATCGCGTTTCTAAGTTACACAAACATGGTGACTTAAGATTATTTGATTACGAATTATATAGCACACGCGAGTCTTGTTTACTTGGAAAAATGGGTAAAACTTCTTTTTCTGGAAAAGGGGAAATGACCAAAAAGTTGTTAGAACTTTTTCATACTGATCTATGTGACCTAATGTTAATATAAGCAAGAGTAGATCATTAATACTTTATTACCTTTATTGATGATTATTCACGATTTGAGTATTTATATTTAATAAAATACAAATCAGAAGCCTTTGACAAGTTCAAGGACTTCAGGAATGAAGTAGAGAAATAACTTGAAAAAAATATTAAAACTCTAAGATCTAATCGAGGAGGTGAATACTTAAGCCAAGAATTTCAAAGTTATCTAAGAGATAATGAGATATTATCTCAATGGACTCCATCATATACATCTCAACATAATGGTGTATTTGAGAGAAGGAATTGAACCATTTTAGACATGGTACAGACCATGATGGCTTTTGCAGACTTACCAAAATCATTTTAGGGACAAGCATTGGAGATTGCTATTTATATACTAAATAGAGTTCCATAAAAAAATGATCGATACTACTCTATTTAAGTTATTCTTTGGTAAGAGACCAAAGTTATCTCACATAAGAATATGGGGTTACCCTGCCTTTGTTAAAAGGCCATTGTTAGACAAATTTGAAAGTAAGTCTGACAAGTATTTGTGTTGGATATTCGAAAGAATTATTCAGATGTTACTTTTATCTCCCTTCTGAAAACAAAGTGTTTGTTTTGAAGCATACTGTCTTCTTAGAGAAGGTGCACATGTTTAAAGGGGATAGTGAGAGTAAAATTGAACTTAGTGAAGTTAAAAAAAAACAAACAAATATGGATCAACAGCTTGAACCCATATCTATTGAGAGAATATATCAACTTTCATCTATACAAGAATCTCGTAGGTTGATTAGGATACGTGTGACACTTGAGAGATATAGAATTCTCATAAGTAACCATAATGACGTATTACTTATAGATGAAGATGAGTCTACTACTTATAAGGATGTTTTGAATAGTTCATAATCTGACAAATAGCTTGAGGCTATAAAGTTAGAAATGGATTCCATGTATGATAACCTAGTATGGACATTAGTTGATCCACCCAAAGGAAGCAAACCTATTGGGTGCAAGTAGGTTTTCAAAAAGAAAATCGACATGGATGTTAACTGTTGGATTGTATGCCCTCTTAGACTAGGTTTCTGATGTAAAATCGAATATTTTAATAAAAGAATTTATTTTCAGAAATTGTTTGTGAATTTACTTTTTGTTTGTGCACGATTTTCGTTTGGAACAGACCCATTATGTTTAAATAAGTGATCCATGTGAATGGTGGTCTTTCACAGTAAGGTATGGATCACGGGTAATTTAACACATAAACAATTGTTCTTAACCTATTGATGAGACTAGGAATCTCATCATGTTTAGGTTATTATGTTATGAATTTCAAATGGGGAATGGCTTACTTTTAGCCAGTGAGTAGTCCACTCATTTTATGATATAAGTGTATTTCGAATACGTAGGACATGACCTGTAGTAGTGGTTTCTAAAAGTACTATATGATAGAAACCTAGACTACTACCGCTACAGCGTGGACTAGTACTCTACGACTTGAGTATGAGTTGGTGGTCTGATGAAGCTGGAAGCATATGCTTTGATATGCTATAGTTGATGTTCTATAGTAGAACCAATATACTTGTGTATTGGGTATATGTAACTAGTTAGTTAAGACAGACTTGTACAAGATAGTTTCTGCACTATATCGCCCCTTGTGGTTGTCCGAATAGTCTAAAATGTAATGGGCCCTGGGAAATATGACTTGGATGTTTGCTTTAGGGTAGCTCCCTTAGAAAGCGAAAACACTCTAGGAAGTCGTGGATCATTGGACTAGAAGCCTAAGTATGGTAGATGTCATTTAGATGGGTGTTAGTATACTTCTTCCTCTCTAAATGTACGACGATGTGTATAGGGATATTTTTTTCATTTCACCTGTAGGTCGGAGACTTTGCTAATGCAGCATTGTCCTTGGGGTCAATATTTCTTTATGGTGATATTAGGAAATATTTAAAATGTAAAATACAGCTATTTATATAATAGGGGTATTTTGGTCATTTTAGCAACCAAGGCGATGTGTCTTTTAGGTCCTCGGAATAGCCCGTAAGTCCTAACTAATTTTGGATTGAGGAATTGGTCTCAGTTGAAGAGGATTTTATTCTATTTTATTTTATTTTATTTTATTCAGGATGTCTAATTTATTATTAGACTGGAATAAAATAAATAAATAAAATAAAATAGGAGTTGAGAGAAATTAATTATCTAATTTAATTGGTTAATTAATTATTCAGGGCCTAGGTCTAGTATGAATAATTAAGAAATTAACCTGGGCTTAAACTAGGAGAAATAATTAATGTTTAATTATTTATTGGGTTATTTAGATAAGTCCAAGAAATAAATAATTAAAGATTAATTATTATGGTTCATTTGGGCTCATTAATTATTTATTTGGTTATTTATATAAGCCCAAGAAATAAATAATTAATGTTTATTATTTTGAGCCTTTTGGGTCCAAGAGAAATAATGAATATTATTTCGGCCCAATAGTTTGGATCGTAGGGTTTTTTCCAGATACGGTTAAGAAGAGTTTAGGGTTAAGCCAAACTGATTCTCATGATAACATCCGGGTGTTTTGAAATATGATATCTTGGGATATGTTTATCAAATATTGAGAGACCTAATTTTGGCTGACTAATAAACAAGTCTCTGGAAAAAGCTAACTCTAATCTCCCCTAACTAATAGAGACTCACGTCTCTCTCTCTGTCTCTCACGCCACCCTCTTCTCTGTTTTTCTCTTTGGAGCTTTGCTAACCAATAGCAAGAGAACCAAGGAGATTTGAGACCGTTCTTCTTCACTGTTGTGTTCACCGACTAGAGGTTGGGCAGCGGAATATTCCGAGAGCTGAAAGGTTTGGCGTTCATGCAAACAAAGTGAAGTAGGAGGCTAGCGGGTTTTCAACCGGAAGCTTCTTCAAGTGGGCAAGGCGAAGCGATTCCCGTCGTTTAATCCACTTCTACTCAACCTAGAAGGCTTAAGGAGCGCAAATGTATGATCTTCACACTTCCGTGTGGCATTTAAGGCTTGCGATTTTTTTTCTCTGATTTTTCCCGTAACTGCATGCTACCCTCTGTTTTCCCGTCCCTTAGTTAATGTAGTTACCTATAAAGCATGACTGGTTGCTAAAAGTTATCGTTAATAATATAGTATTGACTATGATGAAACTTTCTCACCAATTCTATACTGATATCTATAAGGATACTCCTTGTACTTACCACCCATTATGATTATGAGGTTTAGCAAATGGATGAGAAAATAGCTTTCCTAAATGAAAATCTAACTGAGGAAGTATATATGACACAACCTAAGAGTTTCACATCCAAAGATAGCATGTGTGCAAGTTGCAAAGGTCCATTTATGAACTTAAGTAAGCTTCTAGGAGTTGGAATATTCGTTTTAATGAAACAATTAAAGAATTTGATTTTATTCAAAATATGGATGAACCTTGTGTATATAAGAAGGTTAGTGTGAGTGCAGCCATCTTTCTATTACTTTATATAGATGACATATTGTTAATAGAAAAATTATGTCTCGATTCTTTAATCTACGAAGAATTAGTTATCTAAGAAGTTCTCTATAAAAGACTTGGAGAAGTAACCTATATTTTGGGAATAAGGCTTTATAGAGATAGATAAAAAAGGTTGCTCGGTCTTTCACAGTCAATATATATAGACAAAGTGCTGAAGAAGTTTAACACGGATCAATCCAAAAAGGGATTCTTATCAATATCTCATGGGATAAGCCTTTCAAAGTCGTTGTCTTCCAAGACATAAGTTGAAAGATCACATGATTAGAATTCCATATACTTCGGCAACTGGATCTATCATGTATGCTATAATATGTACTAGGTCTGACGTATCTTGTACTCTCAACTTTATGAGCAGATACTAATTTGACCCTAAATAAGGTCATTGTGTAGCTATAAAGAATATTCTTAAGTACTTGCAAAGGATTAAAGATGTATTCTTAGTATATGAAGAAAGTAATTTTAAAAATAAAATGGTATACTAATGCCAGTTTTTAATCTGATAAGGATGACTTCAAATTACAATCAGTCTATGTATTCACGTTAGGTAGAGGGATAGGAAGTTGGAAAAGTTCCAAATAAGATATTATTGCCAACTCAACGATTGAAGTTAAGTACAAAGCCGCTTCTGAAGCAGCTAAGGAAGCAGTTTGGATCAAGAAGTTCATGACGGAACTACGAATAGTAACTAGCATTGTTGATTTGATACTTTTGTATTCTGACAACAATAGAGCTATTGCTCAAGCAAATGAGCCACGGTCTCACCAGTGATTCAAACACATACTAAGACGCTATCACCTGATCTAAGAGATTATAGATAGAAATGATATAAAGATAGAGAGAGTTCCCACAGATGAGAATATAGCAGACCCGCTAACTAAGGCGCTACCTCAGAAGAAACATGTTAGACATATTGACTCATTTGATATTTAATACATGAATGATTGACTCTAGTGCAAGTGAAATTTTGTTAGTATTATGCCCTAAAAGCAATTACTTATACATTGTATCTAACACATTTATGTAATAAAAGACATTCTTTATCTTTCAGTTTAATTAATCATTTAGTGAATATGTGTATAAAATTGATAGATAAAGTCCCTAGCATAATGTATAGTGTTAAGGAAATTATGATAAAGATCATGATGTGAAATTTCTACAATACTATGTAGAACTTGTACATAAACTATCCCTAGTTATAGTATTGTTGAGATAGGGCATTATTAATGCACTAAGACTAGCATGCGTTATACTTCTTGATTTGATCAAGCAGTAGTTCTCATATTCGTAAGTATTGTGATACTCAAAGTTAACACGTGGATGCTTGTTAAGTGAACAAGTTCATTGGATAACCTAACTATGAGATAATGACATGGATAACTATTTAGTGCAAGTGATAGAATCTCATTATAGCAAATGCGCAATTATCCTTAGACTTGAGATTTCCAAAGTACTTTATTTACTGAGCATTGTACTTTGATTCCAAATGTTAAAGTCCTTACAAGACCGCTTATGGGATGGATATTGGGTACAATGAAATGTAAACGAAAGTAGTTAAGAGGGTCAATAAAGGATTCATCACTCCTAATAGTAGGGACGTATATCTTATGGCCACTTATATGGAATCATTACTAGAGAAGTCTTTGGTCAAGGTGACTATATATTGAAAATAGTTTCAATTGATTCACATGTTGAGTAATAGATTCTAGAACAAGTACTAATAAATTTGGGTTAGAATTAATTATATTTTAGTAGGAGTTGGCACTAATTGCATACTCTAAAACTGAATGAGATATAGTATGATGAAATGAGTTTATTGCATTGATATTTTGCCATTGAAAGATTCATGTCTAGCCACTTAACTTTCTGAACTTTTGAGTGGTCATAATGTATTGCTAGATGCCGCTCATGATATGTTAAATATAAATTTATTAATTGAAGAATTAATAAATTAATCCTAATTAAAATTAACAAGTTAATTCTAATTATTAAAGATTGTTAACTATATAGTGATTATAATTAATTCATATTTTACTGCTAATAGACTGGAAAACCTAGTAGTTCAGATACAATAGAGGAATTGGTACTCAAAATATTATATGATAATATTTGGGATTAATTTATGATAAGAAATAATAATTATGGACTAATTATAACATGTTATAATTAGTTGGGTAAAATTATAATTATTTAAAAGGCTTGTGATTAAATTACAAACTTGTTATAATTTAAATGGCCTAATTGTAATTATATAAACTCAAGCCCATAATTTGGAAAAAATATTATTATTATATTTTGTTTCCTAAAACTTTTAGGAAACAAATATAATAGATGCGCATGATTGTGTTCAATGGGTTTATATATATATATATACATACATACATATATATATATATATACATACATACATATATATATATATATATATATATATATATATATATATATATATGAGATATAATTTGGTGACTTCACTAAATTCTTTAAAAAATCGAAAACAATTGAAGAATTCGTTGAATTCCTCAAAATGAAAACTGAAGGCAATCAAGATATACACAACTAATTTTTTCCTTTTAATTTCCTTTTACAAATTAATTCTATATAGCCACTAAGAATTAATCCTACTAGCATAGGGTTTTGGTGCCTATTTTTAGTATCAATCATTTGTGTAGATCAATATTAGAGAAATATCTACTCTTGGAATTTAGTGGTTCGTGTTTGGACAAATATTACGGAAGAGTTCCACACGCAAAGAAAAATTTTAAAAGTTACATTTTCAGGTAATGAAATTTTCTTCCCTCTCCTAACCCTTTTAATTATATACGAGCGATCATTTGAGTGGATTTCATTTTAATTTCTGCTGCACATTAATTGTTATTGCATGATCGAAATCCAACAGCTATGGCAAGCGGAAGATTCGCCTTCCCTTCCCCTCCTTTGCTGTGAAGCAAACAATGCAGTAGGGAGAGCATCCAAATAAACTTAGAGAGAGTAAGAGATTGATAGAGGTAAATGTGGCTCATGGCTACATGTGGATTGCATGAAATCTCGCATGTAATTAGATTACCGTTGTTTAATTGATCTAGTTGCTTTGAAAGTTTCTACTTTGATTGATTTTCCAGTCTAATTTCAAGGGTTAGTGATGAAGGTATGTTTTTTTTCAAAATTTTTAATAATTTGTTGATCTTTCCTTGGTACTAAATTTGTTGTTATGCTGGGTATATGTGTTTTTGGTTATCTAACGGTTTGTAGTCGATTAATATTTTTGGAAATTTTAGACTGTGCATATGCTCTGTTTGATTCTGTTGGAGGTTGATGAGGGGATCGAGTTATTAGATGCTATCAAGGGCTTAGTGGAGGCATGCATGGTATTAGATTTTTACACTAGCTTGGTGAAACTACGATTTTGCTGGAGCTACCATCACAAATGGGGTTTTGATTGTGTGATCATCTTGCTCTGATTTCATCTTGCTCCTTTAGGAAAATTTACAGTCTATCTTCTTATGTGTCTTTGTTTTCTTTTTGTTTCCATTTGGACCAATTGATTATGGGATTTTTTTTGGGCCTATGAACTATTTAAAATAAGTTTGATAGAGAACTGTAATTTGTTTCTTGATGCACTTGTTTGGGATTATCTTCAAAGTTAAGTTTTTGTAAGGTTGTGTTTAGATCATTTACTTGGTATATTTTTTCATTTATTATTTGTTTTTATAAAAAATTTTCTTTCTTTCCATGATTCAGTGCGCTTGCCATGAATATGTGTGCATCTTATGGTGGAATTTGACAAATAATTGTGTTAATACTAAAGGTAATCTAGTTTTATGTCATAATATTCTCTCAAAAATAGACCTTTTGATTTTTGTCTTGGTTCTGTTTTCTGATATATTCTTAAGCTTGCACTGAAGAATACTCTAGCTTAAATCACTCTATCTAGGCTATCAAGAGTTAAATTTGTTGATTATCCCCAGAAAATGTATTCCCTTAATGGGATTATTCCTCTATTTGATTTAACTAAATGAATTCAAAGGAAAAAGGTAAAAGGCCATTAACCAAAAGAAAATGAGAACTCTATCTTCTATTAGCCTTTGCTCTTCAAAGATAAGAATGCATGTATTCAGGATAAAGAGCCTTAGCTATGACACTCAATTGCCCCTTTCACACCCTCAAAAAAGAGGGGGAGGGGGGAGAAGAAAAGGGGAGAGGGGGTGGAGACAATATTAGAGGAGAGGAGTTTGGAGATTTGGACATCAAGTTCGAGTTTTTAATGTGCTGTGGGTAGTAAACCTCCAGCTATAGGTTGGATCGTGAGTTTGAAGAGCCACGGGGGGTTGTTTTCTCCATCAAAGGTCCTCTAGGAATTCTTCTCTCAGGCTACTATATCCGGCCACATGCTGCTAAAAGAGCTACTTCTATTAGTGTTGATAGCCCAAGAATGTATCCTTCTGAGCAAGTTCTTAGGCTTGGTGTTTGCATATACTGATTCTTTTGCCTATGAAAATGGATACTTCTCTATGAATATAGTAACAATGATTGAAAATGATGGACTATAACTTCAATGTTTTTTAGACTTAAGCAGGTTATCAAGAGAAAACTGTATCTTTAAAAATGAGGGGATCGCAAATCTGGTGTTGAAGAACATGACCCATGATCATATCTTTTAGACTTATTTTTTCCTTTTTCTTACTACTCTCTCTTCAATAGTGAACTCTGTTCCTTTGTTTCTTGATAAAGACAAGTGACAATAACCAGTTAAAATTTACAAGAGGAAGGGAAAAGTTGATTCTAAAGACCAAACATTAATGTGGCACAACTTAGATAATGGACAACTCGTATACAGTAATGATAAGTCTTTTTTTTTTTTTTTAAGTAATGAGTTTTCCTTGAGATTGTTGTTTTATAAGTTTTAGAATTTAGAGTATTTTTTGTAACTAGTGGGTTTTGAGAAGTTTCCTAAAGTTTAACTTTCTATTTAGTAGGATTCTTGAACTGGTTGGTTTCCTAAAGAGTCTAGTCCTAGTTAGTCTAGATTTTGGGTTTATAAATAGACAAACTTTATATCCTATGTATGCTATCTTTATACAATTAATAAAAGTCTACAAATTATTTTTGTAATTTCTGGTTGCGAGATGCAATTAACCTCTAAAGTGTGATGCCTTAAGGACTTTGGTGTGACGCCTAGGGTTTCTCTTTTTGTCTTAGTGTGTTGCTATATGTTTTTGTTCACTTTTTTTGCCTGACTACTAAATTTTCAGTAGCTAAAGTCCTTGGACTACCTAACAGTTGTCTTGCATTAGTTTTGATAGGAATCCACCCAAGCATCATGCTAAAGCTAAAGAAGGGGATGGAGATTCAAACCACATTCCATGGTGCCAAGAAAGAATTTAAATTACGAAGGTTTTCAATAGAGGATTCAAGCCAAACAAGCTACTAAGCCAAAGAATATGAAGATTATCAAGAAGTGGGTGCCAAAGGGAAGCTTGAAAGACCTTCAAGAAGACAAATCAAGAATTAAGAAAGTTGCCAAGCGATGGAGGATCAAAGAAGGGCCAAGATGACCAAAGCTTGAACAACAATTTATGTGGAGGATCAAATGCGCGTGAGAGAAAAGTTGAGGATAAGAAAAATGAGCCGGCTGTGGAGAACCAGTACGAACCCGACGCCAGGCCCAATAAGCCTACCTGGTGCTGGGCCCTCTTAGCCCATTAGCCAATTTTTGCAGAACCAACCAGGCGCCACGCCTATTGTGTTGGTCCGGCGCCAGGTCAGTTCGGGCTTAGCCTTATTTTACAGAGTTTTCCTTGTTTTATTTTATGTTTGTTTCTAATTTAATTCTCATGACTTTTATTATGTAATAGGGATATTTTGAACTTTTTAAATACTTGAATGACTGAGATTTCATCTCACCTTAGTTAGGTTTACATGCCTATATATATGGCATTATAACATTCAATGTAACAACTTTGAATATTGATAGAAATCAAAGAGTCTCATTTGAGAACTTTTGAGAGGTGATTCCTCTTGGGTAAATCCCATGAATATCAAGACCATTCTTAAGGTCTAGTTCTTCCCTATGTATTAAGTCTATAAACTCTTTTAGGCTAGATCAATTAGCTTTCTAATTTGGGTCTTAGGTTATAGTTAATCTAAAGTTCTTGTTGGAGGTATAGTTAGTTGCCTAAATTATCTTTTTCAAAGTGTTCTTGATTTCTTGTTGAATCAAGGGTCTTTGGTTGTGATTTGGATGACTTGATTCTCATTTTTAGTGTTTTAAGTTCTCTATTTTGGCTTAGGGTCCTAATATTTGATGTAACACTCTGCTACCTAGGCCCGCTAGGGCCGGGGATGTCGTTCCGTCCAAAGGACAATGGGTCTTTATAACTAGGTCACACAATCAAAATAGCGAAATAAAAATGATATCTTAACTTAAAATTCATTACAACCTAAGAATAAATCCAAGAATAAACCCAAGAATACCAAAAATAAATCCATAATAAAATTTATCCACTCTCATCTTCCCAAAGCATTACACAAAATAAAGTATCAGAAAATCTTCCAAAGCAGGCAATATCTAGCTACTCATCCCCACAGCAGGATTGACTTGAAATCATAGTAAAAAGGGTGATGAGACAAAAATCTCAGTAAGTCCATGTGTGCTTTGAGTGTCGAGTGAAAACAGTTCGTGAATGCAAAGTATAAAATCTTTATAAGAGAAATACTGGCAAGCAATAAATATTAGTTAAAACCAAGAGTGGCGTTTTGGTTTTTCCCGCCATACATAATAATTAAAATCAACCACTCAAAAGAAAGGGTCATGGGTTACCACACGTTAAGCCCCATAACCGGTCAGAATGCCGACAATTTGTGCAGACTGACAAAAGGTAGGTGATCGGCCTACCAGGCAAGATACTCCTCCTTTTCTATACCCAAACAACAACCGGGTGTCCATTCCGACAAAACACAGTCACTTGACTGAAATAAAAACTGCTAGCTCGGACCGACATGACTAAGTAGTACTGACGTTTCTCTAAGTTGAGTTTATCTTCTGGAGGTGGCCTCCTGCCAGAAGACTCACTCCTGCACTTCAAAACTAGTATTACTAGCCTACCCTTATTGAATACTCAACGTAACTTATCCCACTTGGGAAAAAAATGAATAAAACATAGTTCCACTTGAAATTGGCAATTAAGGGTTTCTAAAGTCTTTGTCAAAATCAGTTTTAGAAAAAGTTTTAAGTTTGAGTAAATCTGCTTATTGATTTCCAAATAATTTGTTTGACTAAAATAAGAAAGGAGTCAATCCTTAATTGCCTTTACAGAAATGAGTGTCCTTGCACTCTACATTTGGATTGCCATTAAAAAAAAAATCATTTTTGCATCAAACAGGTTTTATGCAGGAGCTTACCTGATCCTTGCTCACAATAAAAGTCTCCAACAGCTGACCTAACCCCGCATGGAGTAAATACAAACCAAAATCAAACTCAAGTCAAAATTCACTTTCATAAATAAAACTAACCCAACTCACTACTACAACCATGATCCTAGTATCCCAAGCTTTAAGGCCAAATAATAAATAAAAAGGTTTATAAGCCAAGGTTAATTTTGATATTTAAAATAATTAGTGTTTTGGAAAATATGTACTAATAAGTTGAAGGGTTAAATCTTGCTAAAATAATTTAGAGTTTATTTGATGAAGGGTCCTTGGTGGTATTAGGTAAAATAATAATTTATTAATAATTAATTGCTGAAAAATAATTGATAATTAAAATTAGTTGAAAATAAAGTTTAAAGAGTCTTGATTGAAAGATAATAAATAAATTTTAATAGGTTTCGGTTAAAAGATAATAATTAAATTTTAAAAATAAATATTTTACTTGATATGATTATTTTCATAAAAGGCTTTATCATTTTATATAATATCTATATATTTTATTTTTCTAGAAAAAGCTATTATTTATTTGACTCAAATATCCTTATTATATATATAATAATCCAAATCTACTCTTCCTAGGGTTCTTTGAAATTACTAGCAAAAAATCATAATATTAAATATTTATTGAAGAAATAAAATTAGCTTAGGGACAACTAGATCATGATCATATTCCTATTGCTAACCACAATCATGAGCATATACTTTCTCTAATTCATCAAATCATCCAAATCATGAATAAAAACATAGATCCAAATTTACTAAGGTATGATCTAACCTTTACTAGCATAAATATAACCGTGGCTTTAATAATCACACAAGAATATAAATCCTATTCATCATAAATGACATAATCTCTAACATACTTAATCATGGAGGCATGCATTAAACCCTAAAACACCATACATTCAACCAAGATAATCAACTCATGCATAAATCCCAACTCCAGCATATTCATACATATATTCAAGCTTCAATCTCAACTCATCACAACAATACATACTCAAACCCTATTCATAATCCATCTTCTATCAACATCATCCTAGAGATATGAATTTAGAATTTAAAAGGAGGGTTGAAGGGACTTACTTGATTGATGAATACCTTGAAAGAGTTTCGAATAGATCTCAACTCCTAGATGTCTAAATTCGTCCATGGAAGATAAAGAAAGCATGGCCATTGGTGATGAAGCCATTTGGCCAAGAAGGAGAGGGGTTTGGCCAAGAGAGAGAGAGAGAGAGAGAGAGAGAGAGAGAGAGAGAAGAAGAGTGTCCATTAGCATGTTTATTCATATATATATTCTTTAGAGATCAAAGATTAGAGAAGATGAAGTTGTTAGAACAAACCTACCTTGAAGGTGTTTTTGATCCTTCACAAAAATTCTAGTTTTTGATCCAAAAGAGCAAGTTAGATTTTGGAGTTTGATGTTAAAAATGGTATGGATGGACTCACGACAGTGAGTAGATGAATTCTAGAGTTTTTAGAAGAAGTTTGAAGTGATTTGGAGGGGTATTAGTCGAAAGGAAGGAGTAGGTGTTTTTGGTGTTCTATGTGTGCTTGAAGGTTGAAGAGAATGGAGGGATTTTGGTTAATGCTGGCCGAAATTCTGAGGGAGAGAGTGACCGAATTGCTAGAGTGTTTTAGGTAGATGATTTTCTGGTTTGAAAGGGAAAAGGAAAGGCTAGTTGTTGAAATCCTAAAAAAATATTTTTGGAGATCAAATTTGGAAACAAAATATAGCAAGAATATTTTTTATCAATGGAAGCTTTTTGGAAGCTGCTATGGCCGAATTGTTGTGCAGTGTTTCTGCTGGATGAAAGCTGGTTGAAGAGGGATAATGGTGGCCGAAAAGAAGGAGTGTATTGATGAAGAATAAGTTCGGTTGTTTGAGAAACATTTTATGGAAGGTTGCTAAATTTATGTTGCTGGAATTTTGGTATCCAATCAAGGCATGATTGTAGAGATTTGTTGGAGAGATTTTTGGGCAGCTATGTCTGATTTTCGTGCAGGAGCTTGGGGAAGACAATGGAGTTCTGATCATAGCTGTCTAAGAGTGGTTTGTGCGGAAAAAAGCTGAAGTTTCGGCCAGGGATGACTTAGGAAACAAAGCTGAAAATTTTTCTGCACAAAATTTTCGCTATTGCTGGAATTTTTCTGGGCAGTTTCGGCTGCCATTTTCCAGTCAGGTTGCAGAGAGTTTGAAAGGGATTTCAGAGGCCTTTCATGGCTGGTTTTCAGCCTTCTTCGTGGAGGAAAAATGTGGCTAAGGAGCTGAAAGAAAACTGGAGGAAAATAGCTTGGTTTAGGACCACCAAAGCTGCGAATTTGCCCAGAATTTTTATAGCTTTGCACAGCATTTGTGCAGCTCGAAATTAATCAGAAAATTCCAGATTGCAAGCTGATATAAAGAGCCATTTTCTGGCAGCATTTGGGAGAGAATAATGGCTAAGAATTTCGACACCTTGAAGGCACAAGAATCTGGAAAAATTTCAGTTCTTGCCATGAAGGAAAATGAACCTAGCTAGAGTGCAATTTTAGAAGGTTCACTAGAGGGATTTATTCTCTTGGAATCTCCCACATCTCTACCACATTTTCAGACCATAAGATGTCTTTCACTAAGACATTTTGAACCTTCAAAGCCACAGCACTTTACTGAAATTTCTAGAATGAAATTGGCTAGAACAAATTTGACCAATCTAATGAATTGAGAATTAAGAGAAATTAAAGATCAAGAAGAAATGAATTCTCTTAAGAAATTTTGTGTAGGGCAAAAGAATAGGATTAGAGTACTCCTATCATGTCTCCCCTAAGGCAACACCTCTACCCTACTTGTAAAGCACTTAAGGCTGGAAATACCCCTTCCCAAGCAAAAATAAAATTTAATCATGTTAAAGCTCCTATGATGGAATTTGAACTCAAGACCTCAAGAATTAATTCCAATACTCTAACCACTATACCACAACAACTCTTATTCTTATTTTCCCTCTAAAATATTTTTTCTATTTAACCCTCAAACTATCTCCCTATTTTCACCTCAAGCAAAAATTACCATTTTGCCCTTCTTACCCAATAATCATAATCAAGCCATCTAGACTATAAAACACAAATTTAAAGCACATAAAATCATATAAAAATATATTTAAACATGCAATTAAGTATAATATGCATCCCAACCCCCTTACTTTAAGGTTGGTTCCGACTGGGGTTTCACATTTGAATTGGGTGTCTTGTTCTTCACAAAATTCACTGTTCTCTTTAATGGGTCTTGTATTTTGCCCTAAATTTAGTCACGAAATTCACTAGAAAATCAGCTCTAAGATTATATCATGTTTGGTATCAAAGCCAATTCTCATCTTTTTTTCCATCATAGAAGTTTTCATCTTTAGTTGTTAAAAGAGAAGGAGAAAAAAAAAAAAGTTTTTCATCAAAGATCAATTTTTTCCCTTATGCTATCCCAATAATCCTTATCCTATGGAAACTAGGAGTGGGAAAAACTACCAGCTAAAGTACACAGACATGGAACGTGATGAACTAGTTTATTTAACCATAAAGAGAATTGATGCTGGAAGCCCAAATCAAAGAACTAATAGCTTATCACATTGGGATCAAGGGTACTGCAGCAATAAGCTTAGAAGCAGCTAGCAGTGGAGTTAAGAGCAATGGAAAAGATGTTGTGGATGTTGTAGATTCTAAAAATTCAAGTGCTTTACAGCCTAAAACTATTTAACACATGGCTGGTTAACTCATGGCCAAGTGACAATGTAGTTTTCTAGGTATGCCTTATGACATTCTTGAGAGTGGAAGATATAGAAAATGTGATGTTTATGATGTAGCTGGGGACATTACCAAAGAAGTGCAAATTGATTTTCCAGATTTTGATGGTAGAATTGACCCTTAGGCCTTTTGTGATTGGCTTGCTACACTAGAAAAGTTCTTTGATAGGTATAATAGGTTTGATGAGAGGAAAATCAGATATGCTATAATGAAGCTTATTGGACATGCTCTAATTTGGTAGATGGGTAAGGAGTATAATTTATAACTTGATGGTAATACACGAGTGACATGGGAGGAGTTGAAGTTAGAACTCAAACGAAAATACTTACCTTGGTATTACTAACAAGACCTCTTTGATGAACTTACGAACTTGAGAGAAGGAACTATAACTTTGGTTAAATATATGAATAAGTTTAAAAAGATGAAGATCTGTTGCACAGGTGGGAAGGATTCTCGGCATACTTTGTCTCGATTTAAATAAGGATTGAGACAAAAAATTTGCAACCAAATAATGACCTATCTCATGAACACAATAGATAAAACACTCCAGTTTGCATAAAGGGTTGAAAGAAGCTTCAAACAAACAACTAGGATGTTCCCTGCTCAAGCAGGAGAGACAGTTACAACCAGAAAATTCCCTTCTAATGCACAAGGCACGAAGTCAGCAGCTCCTTTAGCCCACAACAAGTCTAATAATACTAGGAGTAAGGTTCCTATGGTAGAAACTAGAAGGTAGGATGCTAGTCATGAATGTTTCAGTTGTGAATAGAGGGGATATTATGTATGGGAGTGTCCTAAGAAGAAAAATCTACACATAGGGATAGAATCCAATGGGGATAAAAAAGTTGAGGATAAGGAAGAAAAGGAATCTGATTACCTTAATAGAATAGTAGGCCTTGAAATTGATGATCTGGAAGAAGATGAGAAGGACACATTGATGGGTGGTTTCAAACATATAGAAAATAGTAAGAACAAAGGCCACAAATAATTAAGTCTTAAATTTAAAATGCGAAGCAATAAAGCCATACATATAGGCAAGTATACCCATCACATAGTATAGGGAATAGCAAGTATTGAATCCACGAGAACTTGGCAATTATTACTACTTTGTGCTCATTTCATTGTCTAGCCAAAATGAATATAGAGAACGTAAATAGAACTAACTAAACTAACCTAAACTACTACAATAGAAAGTACATCGAACCCATGCTGGAAAAGTCACAAGGATTGTCAAGGAGTAAGAATATGGAAAACCCATGTACAAGAAGAAATCCCCCCAAAATATGTCAAGTAAAAAGATCATCACTAAGTTCATCAAATCCCAACTCGAGCACCGGTATGAATTTTTAAGAATAAACCTCACACTCTCTAGAGTTATAAGATTTATTTCCAAGGGCTCAATTAATTTGTATCTTTACCTAATCAACATAACCCAAGAAAGAATTATACTCAACCATCGCCTAAAAGGTACCTGGAAGCCCCAATAGCCCTATCTCTAGCCACCATTGAAAAACCCATTGACTACCTGTTCTAATCTACCTCTTTCTCCAGTTAATCAAAGGAAACCAAACATTGGACTAATTAATTTGGTATTTGATGCGAAAATTTTGGGTATATTAAATTATCAAACTTAAATCCATCCCTTAATCTAGTTTTAATTAAACATTAATCCTAAAATACACATAATCGCAAGTATACTCATCGCAAGCATAGTATAGGAAATTAACGAGTATCGATCCTCAAAGGAACAAGTACATATTAATCACTTCTCATTCATTATTTAACCGACCCAAATAAAGTAAGAAAATAATAAAAAGAAAAACAAAAGAAACATATACAACTCAAGGATGTAGATTTATGCAATTTAGACAAGTACCCTAGAAAATATAACAATGAACCAATTAGCAATTCTATCAACTAATTATCATCTTGGCATCATGAAGGAATATAAAGTAAAACTCAACCGTCTTACAAGTTATGATTCTACTTAGATAAATCCCACTTCATATCCCAATCTATGGAATCCTATACTTTGATTATATTAACAGATTTGCCAATCAAGCTAATCCTAACCAAAATATGCATTAGGCTTAATTCCTTATGAACATGAAATTAGTTAATAACCCTTTGCTCGAGGCAAAATTAACTAACCTTTGATCACTTAGTCCTATAACCTTGACTTCTTCGCTCAAGTCCATTAAGATTGGACAAATACAAAATCAATGCAATGAAATTCCTAACATCGTCGTCTTAAGTCAATTAGAAGAACTTGCATTAATAACCAATGAACTCAAGTAATCAAATACAAAAAATGATAAAGAATTGATAAAATAACTAAATTATCCTAAAATTATGAATCCCAAAATAATGTTAAATTACAATAAAAACATTGAATACATCATTGCTAAAGAACAAGGAAAACAAGGAGAAAAGAAAGCATTTAAAACCAAGCCTCTTTCTTCTTCCTTGAAGACTCCCTTTGAACAATCCTCCTTGGCTTGGGTGAATTCTTCATTCAATGAGAAAATCAGAATTTCTGCTCTTTAATTTACCTCTGTTAGTTGTATATCTCAAACCCTTGTATTCTCTTTTGTATTTATAGGCCTCTTGGATGCCTATTTCGTGGCTGAGGAGGTCTTGGCTGAGTAAGAATAGGAAAATACCAAAATCCTTGGATAAGCCTTATTTCTGCATACGAAATTTCTGCCTCCAGAACCTACCTGGCGTCGGGTACCTTCGACCCACCTAGCACTAGGTATACTCTATTCTTCCTCTGTTTTTGGCCGTCTTTTCTTTAGCAAGAAGAATAGACCCAACACTAGGTACACTTGCCGACTTGGCGTCAGGTCTATTCTAGAAAATCCCTAAAGCTCATTTAATCTCTACTGCTAGACAAAATAGACCCGGCGCCTGGTCCACTGGCTAGACCTGGCACCAGGTGCATTCTTATTCTGTGCACTTTCTACTCGATTTTTACTTAAATCTACACATTTTTTTTTCCTAAAACACCTTTTACAAGAAAAATATCAAATATGAAGGAACATGCCTAGTTATTACAACAAATGTATCTTAAAATAACCTCAAATAACTAGAAAAAGAATGGTGATTTTAACCCTTATCACATACCCCCACACTTGAACATTTGCTTGTCCTCAAGCAAAACACTTTTATCCAAGAAAAAATATCAAGATAACACAAGGTTTTCTTCTCATTCTAGAAGTTTCTTCATCATAGCAATGCTCATGTCTTCCTTTCAAACTTTAGATACAACCCTTGTCATTCATACCCATTTGAAAACAACTTCAAACCTTAAAACATTGGCCAAGACATCATAAAACTCTCAAAGTCAAATTAATCAAGTGTATACCTTAGTTGAAGAAAGTTATTTCACTTTTTCAAGTAAAAACATAGATAACATGAATCACATAGGTTAAGCCATCTACCAACTTAAGCATTATGAATCCAAAAATTGTACACTTAAGTTATGATGTAAGGAAAGCACTTAATTTTTTTTCTCTCTCAAAGTTTTTCAATGACTTAGGGAATTGATAGCCTCAAGTGCATAGATTTCTCTTCACACACCGTATTGGCCCCCTTTACAGCCATCACTCATCATTTTTTCACAATTCTTTTTCTATGCTCTTACTTGCCTTTTTGTCTTTGGAATAGCCTCAAAAGAGTGCACCGAATATATTTGCTACTTCTCCCCATATTGACCCCCTTTTAAGCTAAAAGTCTTCAAAGATCATCAATAAAAGTCTTTTCTCTAATTCACACCAACAATAGTGTTATTTTCACTCAACTCAAATAACTTTTTTCAATATTCTCCACAATCTTTCTTCTTAAGGATCTTTTTACAACTCACATTTTTTTTCATCACAACTCAAAACTAGCAAATTCAAACTCATAATACAAAAGTAAGCCAATAACTCTTCCCATATTTATCATATCTTCTATATTTCAACTAGATAAGTAAAATAATATTCAAACACTAATGCATAAACAAGATTAATCAAAATTCTTAAGTCTTGACAAATATCTTTTCCAATAAAACCAATTTTCATCAAATATCACCTAATGAATGACAAAACTCATACCTAAGTAAGAAAAAGAATTACAACCTTGCTTAACAATGAAACTACTAAAATTTTCAAAAACAATTATCACAAATTGCAAACTATATTTATCAAATTCGTATGGAAAAGTGTTTCTTCAACCTTTATTCTCTCTCTCCCCCCCCCCTCCCCCCACTTAAACTGGACATTGTCCTCAATAGTTAAAGATAAAAGAATAAAAGTACATCCAGGAAGACCAAGATGAAGAAAGAAGAAGAATAAAGTGAAGAAAATACTTCCATTACATTGTTGTGCCATCATGTTGAATCCACCTCATGGAGAGATCATTACAGGAGTGCCTATTAAAAGAAAAGAAACAAAAGAAAGAAAACATAAATCTAGAAAAAGAAAAGAAAAATAAAATAAACAAAATGAAAAAGAAAAGAAACGAAAAGACACTTACAAGCTAGGAAAGGTCATGAAAATTGAAAAGAAAAAGAAATAACAGAAAATAAAATACAAAAGAGTGAGTTAAGAATTTTTCAGCTAAAACGTTCCAAGTAGTAATGGATCAAGTGGGCAAAGATTTTAGCCATGATTTCTCTTGATCTCTCAAGGAAAAAGGGAAGAGTCTTAGCTTGATGGCATCCTCAGAAACACCATCCATCTTAAATGTGTCACATATCTCTAGAAAGCTCGCAAGGTGGGCATTAGGATCTTTCTTGGGTAACCTATCAAACTGGACCATATTCTAGATCATTTGGATCACATTGGGTTTTATCTCAAAGTTATTGGCCTTTATCTTAGGCCGTGCGATACTAGAGCCTGTACTTGAGATTGTTGGTTTTACAAAGTCATTCATCACCTACCTGTTTACTCCGCCGTTTCCACCATCGTTGGGCTGATTTACCTCCATTGCTCTCCTCACTTATAACCTTCTGAAGCTTAGTAAGAGTTCTCTCAATTTCTAGATCAAGGTCGACTATCTCAGCTTTGGATTGTCTGGTCATAAACTAAGAGCAAGGTCTACATAAGACAGAAAAGTTTTGAGATTATAGAATTTATAAGTTAAACAGTTAGGGTATGTTTACAAATTAAGTTTCAAGAATTACAACATACAGAGACATTAAAGTACAAGAAAATAAAATATAGCCCCTATTCATACAAGGAACATATATTTATATTTACATATTTACATATAAACATATTACATAGTTAAATTAATAAAATCTAAACTTTCGTGATATTGTTCCCTGGCAACGATGCCAAAAACTTGATGTGTAAATTTTGGGTATATAAAATCATCAAATCTAAATCCATACCTTAATCAAGTTTTAATTAAAACATTAATCCCAAAATACACATATGAGCAAGTATACTCATTGCAAGCATAGTACAGGGAATTAACGAGTATCGATCCTCAAAGGAACAAGTATACATTAATCACTTCTCATTCATTGTTTAACTGACCCAAATAAAGTAAGAAAAGAATAAAAAGAAAAACGAAAGAAACATATACAACTCAATGATGTAGATTTATACAATTTAGACAAGTATTCTAGAAAACATAACAATGAACCAATTAGTAA
This sequence comes from Voacanga thouarsii, assembly GCA_026120185.1. Classification (NCBI taxonomy): domain Eukaryota; kingdom Viridiplantae; phylum Streptophyta; class Magnoliopsida; order Gentianales; family Apocynaceae; genus Voacanga; species Voacanga thouarsii. Next base: position 4,071,683 of record JANUWF010001643.1, read on the forward strand.
TTCTCTCAACTAATTATCATCTTGGCATCATGAAGGAATATAAAGTAAAACTCAATCGTCTCACAAGTCATGATTCTACTTAGGTAAATCCCACTTCATGCCCCAATCCATGGAATCCTATATTTTGATTATATTAACAGATTTTTCAATTAAGCTAATCCTAACCAAAACATGCATTAGGCTTAATTTCTTATGAATATGAAATTAGCTAATAACCCTTTGTTCGAGGCGAAATTAACTAACCTTTGACCACTTTGTCCTATAACCTTAACTTCGTCACTCAAGTCCATTAAGATTGGACAAATACAAAATCAACGCAATGAAATTCCTAACATCGTCGTCTCAAGTCAATTAGAAGAACTTGCATCAATAACTAATGAATTCAAGTAATCAAATACAAAAAATGATAAAGAATTGATAAAATAACTAAATTACCCTAAAATTATGAATTCCAAAATAATGTTAAATTACAATAAAAACATTGAATACATCATTGCTAAAGAACAAGGAAAACAAGGAGAAAAGAAAGCACTTATAGGCAAGCCTATTTCTTCTTCCTTGAAGACTCCCTTTGAACAATTCTCCTTAGCTTGGGTGAATTTCTCCTTCAATAAGAAGACCAGAATCTCTGCTCTTTAATTCACCCCTCTTGGTTGTATATCTCACACCCTTATATTCTCTTATGCTTTTATAAGCCTCTTAGGTGCCTATTTCGTGGCTGAGAAAGTCTTGGCCGAGTAGCAATAGGAAAATATCAAAATCCTTGGATAAGCTCTATTTTCGCGTATGAAATTTTTGCCTCCAGAACCTACCTGGTGCTAAGTACCTTCGACCTACCTGGTACCAGGTATACTCTATTCTTCCTCTATTTTACTCTGATTTTGGCCGTCTTTTCTTTAGCAAGCAGAATGGACCCGGCGTAAGGTATACTTGCCAGATCCTGGCGCCAGGTCTCTTCTAGAAAAATTCATGAAGTTCGTTCAATCTCTTCTGCTGGATAGAATGGACCCAACGCCTAGTCCATTAGTTGGGCCTAGCACCTGGTGCATTCTGGTTTTGTGTACTTTCTGCTCGATTTTTACTTAAATCTACACATATTTTCCAAAGACACCTTTTACAAGAAAAATGTTAAATAGGAAGGAATATGCCTAGTTATTACAATAAATATATCTTAAAATAACCTCAAATAACTAGGAAAAGAATGTGATTTTAACCCCTATCAGTGTTTAACTCCTAACTCCATCTCTTGAAATCACTAAGAGTGAATTAATCAATTGAATTAATCAACCAAGCCCAAACAATTAATCCAACACAACAATGCCTAAGTAGTTAAATACAGGAATAGGAATTCAATATATCATAATTACAACTCAATATAAGAACATAGATTAGGGTTCATCCCTCAAATACAATTAAAGTCATGTAACTATCAACATTATTAAAGTATAATACAAAGAAGAAGGAAGCACTTCACTCATAGACAAGATCTTGAGCTTTTTCTTCCTTGGATTTTCTTTAACAACCCCTTCTTCATCTCTTTTCTTCTCCATGATCCTCCATTTCTTGGTGAATGTTTTGAGCTCCCTAAGGGATCTTTTGGTTGCTAGCCAACCAAGGATAATGATTTAGGGTTTATAATGGGGTATATATAGTGTACAATGGAAAGAAAACACAAAAATATCAGAAAAACATGGATCTACGCATTCTTGTAGCAAGTGGGTTGCCCAGAGAAGTTGGTGAATAGTAACGAGAGGCCTAGGGAAGTCTAACTTTCTTGGGCTGCCAAGTACTATTTTTTCTCAGAAATTTTGATCCTAGGTGACCTAGGGAAGTTCCAATTCCCTAGGCCACCATGTTTTGTGTGTCATTTTCATTTTTGCTCCATTTTCTTCATTTTCATCTTTTTCATCTTAAATTGGTATTGTCTTTATTTCCTACAAAAAGAAGATTAAAAGAATGTGGTGTGTTGATTTCAACAAGAATTTATTACAACTAATACACAAAAGCACTAAAAAATATGTATATGATGAGCCCTCATCACACATAATTCGTTCAATTGTCAGGCGCATCCTTAGTGCATTTAAGAAGTAAAAAGAGGATTGGAGAAGAACTGTGATTTTTTAGATCTTGGTTAGGTGTGGAGTTGTAACTCGAAAGCTCATCATTGACGGTGGTAGCAGTATGAATGTGGTATCCAAAACTACAATTGAAAAACTTAAGTTGCTTGTGAAAAGGTAGCATGGATAAATGGTAGTTCTATTCTAGTGACTAAGCACTATTTAGTGACTTTAACTCATGGCTCTTACAATGATTCTATTTGGTGTGATGTCATTTCAATGACTTTTACTTATATTCTATTGGGTCGGCTTGGCTATATGATTGGGAGGTAATGCATAATGGGAAGGATAACACTTATTTCTTTGGCTTTAATAGAAAACAAATTGTTTTAAAGCCTTTAAATGCAGAAGTTATGAGGGAGCATCAAGTAAAACGACCTAGTAAACATAGAGAAAAGCCTTCCAAGGTAAAGATTGTAACCAAGATGAAAGAACTGCAAAATGAAGAAGAGCCTTCCAAGGTAAAGATTGGAACCAAGTGTTAGTGTTGTGCCCTAGAGGCAATCACTTGTATATTGTAAATGACACATTTTATTTTAATAAAATGTATTATTTATCTTATATTTTCTTTTGTTTACTTTAAGTAATATAATTGTTCGATAAAGTCCCTAGTGTAACACCCCACTACTTAGGCCCGCCAGGGCCGGGGATGTCGCCCCCGTCCAAAGGACAAGGGGTCTTTATAACTAGGTCACACAAATAAAATTGCAGAATAAAAAAATACTTTAATTTAAAAATTTATTACAACCCAAAATACTCCAAGAATAAATCCATGAATCCCCAAAATAGAACCTTAAATAAAATTATCCACTCTTGTCTCCCCAAAGCAATACATAGAATTAAATGACGACAATCTCTTCCAAGGTAGATACTACTAGCTACTCATCTCCACAGTAGGATCGACCTGAAATCATGGTAAAAAGGTGATGAGACAGAAATCTCAGTAAGTCCGTGTGTACTTTGGGTGTTTAGTGAAAGCAGTTCAAGGATACAAAGTGCGAAATCTTTATAAGAGAAATATTGGCAAGCAATAAACATTAGTCAAAAGCAAGAGTGGCATTTTAGCTATTCCAGCCATACATGATCAACAAAATCAACCACTCATAAGAAAGGATTATGGGTTACCATACGTTGGGCCCCACAACCGGATGTCAGTATGCCACACTTTGTGCATACCGCCGGTCAGAATGCCACACTTTGTGCAGACTGACAAAAGTAGGAGATCGGCCTACTGGGCAAGATACTCCTCCTTCTCTATACCCAAACAATAACTGGGTGTCCATTCCGGCAAAACACAGTCACTTGACTGAAAAGAACACTGCTAGCTCGGACCGGCACGATCCATTGGACTGACGTCCTATCCGAGAAGGACTCACCCCTCAGAGGTAGTCATCTACTGAAAGACTTACCCTAACCCCTCAAAGACTAGTCCTAGTAGTCCACCCTTATTGAGTACTCAACGATGTTTCCCACTTGGGATAAAATGAACAAAACATTGTTCCACATGAAAATGGCATTTTGAGGGTTTCCAAAGTCCTTGTAAAAATCAACTTTAGAAAGAGTTTGAGTTTGGAAAATCTGCTCCATGTCTTTTAAATAATTCAAATGTTTGAAATAAGAGAGTTCAACCCTCAATTGCCTTTACATAAATGAGTGTCCATACACTCTACATTTGGCTTGCCATAAGAAAAACATTTCACATCAATCAGGTTTTATGCAGGAGCTTACCTGATTCTTGCTCACAACAACAAGGTCTCCAATAGCTGACCTAACCCCATATGGGCAAATACAAATCACAGTCAATTCCAAGCTACAATCCACTTCCTCAATTTTAAATCAACTCCTCTTACTATTACCATGATCCTAGCATCCCAAGCTTTAAGGCCAAACAATACATAAATAGGTTTGTAGGTTGAGCCTAATTTGATATTTAAAATAATTAATGGTTTGGGAAATAATCTCTAATAAGTTGAAAGTTTAAATCTTGCTAGGGAAAATTTAGAGTTTATTTGCTCAAGAGTCCTAGCTAGTAATAAGTAAAATAATGATTTAATAATAGTTTAGTTGTTAGAAAATAATTGGTTGCTAAAACTAGTTGAGATTAAATTTAATGAGTCTTGCTTGGAAAATAATAAGTAAACTTTTAAAAAGGGATTTGATTTAATAAATATTTTACTAATTATGATTATTTCGATAAAAGGCTTCAATTGATTTCTTTATTTTAAATAATATTTCTTTATTTTATTTTCTAGCAAAATTATTATTTATTTGACCAAAATATCCTTTATGTATATAATAATCCAAATCTACCCTTCCTAGGGTTTTTCGACATTTACTAGGAAAATTTTATATCATTAAATATTTTATTTATGAAATAAAATTAGTTTAGGGATAACTAGATCATGGTCAAATTTCTATGGCTAACCACAATCAAGAACATATGCAATCCTTCCATTCATCAAATCATCCAAATCATGCACATAAGCATAGATCTAAATTTATTAAGACATGATCTAACCTCTACTAGCATAAATATGATCATGGCTTCAATAATCTAACATGCATATAAATCCTATTCATCAAATGTGACATAATCTCTAGCATGCTTTATCTCAAATACTTCATGCATCAAACCTCAAATCATCACACAATCAACCAAGATAATCCTTCCATGCATAAATCCCATCTCCTTCACAATCATACACATATTCATGCTTCAATCTCAATAATACATACCCAAATCCTATCACCATCCACCCATTATCAACATCATCCTAGAGACATGATTCTAGAGTTTAAAAGAAGGATTGAAGGGACTTACTTGATCGATGAATGCTTTGAAGGAGTTTAGAATAGATCTCAACTCCTTGATGCCTAACTTTGTCCAATGGAGATGGAGAAAACATGGACATGGGGAAAAGGAGCCATCCGGCCAAGAGAGGGAGGTTTCGGCCATGAGAGAGAGAGAGAGAGAGAGAGAGAGAGAGAGAGAGAGAGAGAGAGGAACCATTAGCATGCTTATACACATAGGTTCTCATTAGAGGTCAAGATTGGAGGAGATGAAGTTGTTAGAATAAATTTACCTTGAAGGTGTTCTTGTCCTTCACAGAAATTTCTGGTTTTGATCCGAAGTAGCAAGATGATTTGTGGAGTTTGATGTTAAGAATGGGGTTGATGGACTCACGGCAGTGAGTAGGTCAAATCTGGAAGTTTTAGAGAGGATTTGAGATGGTTTGGAGGGGTATTAGGTGAAGGGAAGAGGTAGGTGTTCTTGGTGTAGTGTGTGTGTTCTTGGAGGTTAAGAGAATTTGAGAGATTGAATTTGTGTAGCTGCTGAAATTCTATGAGAGCTAGGGCTGGCCGAATTTCTGTAGGGTTTAGGAAGTTGTTTCTCTGATTTGGAAGGGAAAAGGAAAGGTTAGTTGTTACAATCCTTGAAGAATATTTTTAGGAAGTGAATTTGGAAACTAACTATTCCAAGAATATCTTGATTGTTGGAGAGCTTTGGAAGTTTGCTATGGCCGACTGTTTGAGCAGAATTTTGGTGGGATTAATGCTGGTTTATGGAAGCTTATGGTGGCCGAAAGTAGGGTGCTCAATGGTGAAAAAGAAGTCTGGTTATTTGGGGAATGCATTGTGGAAAGTTGCTAAACAAAGGTGGCTGGAATTTTGGAAATCAATCAAGCATAATTGCAGGTATTTATTAGAGAGATTTTCGGACAGCCATTGCTGAATTTCGTGCAGAAGCTTAAGGGAAACAATGGAGCTCTGTTACTGGAGGTTTAAGGAAGGTTTATGCAGAACAAGGGTGGTGTTTCGGCTGGAAGAAGATTAGGAAACAAAACTGGAAAATTTTCCTGCACAGAATTTCACTGGGTAGAAATTTTCTGGACAGGTTTTCAGCTGCCATTTCCAGCCAACTTGTAGAGAGTTTGAAGGGGAATTTCGGGGGTATTCAAGGCTGGTTTCTAGCCTTCTTCATGGAGGAAAAACATGACTTAGGTGCTGCACAAAATCTGGAAGAAAACAGCTTGGTTTCGGACTCTCAAAGTGGCGATTTGTACAGGAATTTTTCCTGTTGTTGCTCCAGCTTTGAGCAATCCGAAAATGGCCAAGAAATTCAGATTGCAAACTGATCCTAAAGACCATTTTTTTGGCAGCATTTGGGAGGGAATTTTAGCTAAGAAACTCGACACTTTCAAGGCACAATAAGCTGGAAAATTTCAGCTCATTCCAAGAAGGAAGATGAACTAGCTAGAGTGAATTTTCAGCAAGCTCACTAGAGGGATTTTTTCCTCTTGGAATTTCCCACAACTCTTCCACATTTTTCAGACCATAAGAAGTCTTTTACTAAGACATTTGATCCTACAAGATCACAGCACTTTACTGAAATTTCTGGAAAGAAAATGGCTAGAATCACTTGATCAAACTAATGAGTTGAGAATTAAGAAAAATCAAAGATCAAGGGAAAATGAATTCCCTTTAGGAAATTCGAGTAGGGTAAGGGAGTAGAATGAGGTTACTCCTAACATGTCTCTCTTAGGACATCATCCCTACCTTACTCCAAGCTCATAAGGCCGTAATTATTCTTCCCCAAGCAAAAAAATAAAATTTAATCAAGCTAAAGCTTCTATGATGGAATTCGAACCCAAGACCTCAAGAATTGATTCCAAAGCTCTAACCACTAAACTACAACAACTCTTGTTGTTATTTCCACTAGAAAATTAATTCCTATTTAATCCTCAAGCTATCTTCCTATTTTCACCTCATGCAAAAATTACCATTTTGCCATTCTCACTCAATACTCACCAACAAGGCTTCAAGACAATAAAACTCAAATCCAAAGCACATAAAAAATCATATAAAAATATATTAAATCGTGAAATAAGGCATGATATGCATCCCAACCCCCTTATTCTAAGGTTGGTCTTGATTGGGGTTTCACACCTAGTGCAACACTGTGTTTAGGAAATCATGATAGAGATCATGATATGAGATTCCTACTACACTGGATGGTGTTAGTACTTAAATAGTCCCTAGTCATAGTATTAATGAGATAGAACATCATTAATGCGTTAAGACTAGCATGTGTTAGACTTCCTGATTTGATTAGGCGGTGGTTCTCATAATCGTGAGTATTGAGATACTCAAAGTTAACACATGGATGCTTGTTAATGGAACAAGTTCATTGGATGACCTAGCTTTGAGATAATCATATGGATAACTATTTAGTGCCAGTGATATAATCTCAATATAGCAAACGTGCAAGTATCCTTAGATTTGAGATCTTCAAGGTACTTTGTTTGCTGAGCTTTGTACTTTGATTCCAATCTTCGGAGCTCGATCGAGGGCCGCCTATGGGATGGATATTGGGTACATTGTGAGGTAAATGAAAGTAGTTGAGAAGGTCAATAAAGGATTCACCACTCCTAATAGTAGGGGCGAATATCTCACGGCCACTTGTAGGAATTACTACTCAAAGTCCTTGGCCAAGGCAATTGTGTATTGGAAACAGTTCCAATTGATACACATCTAGAGTAGTGGGTTCCTGGTACAAGTACTATTGTATTCGGGCCAGAATTAATTCTGGAGGGAGTTGGCACTAGTTCCATACTCCAAACCGAATGAGATACTATATGGTGAAATGAGTTAATTGCACTGAAGTTTGTTATTGAAAGATTCATGTCAAACCACTTGACTTCCTGGACTCTTGGGTGGCCATGGTGTGTTGCTAGATACCGCTAATGATCTGGGAATATGGGTTTATTAATTGATGAATTAATATACCAATCCTGATTAGAATTAATAGGATTAATTCTAATTAATTATGGATTATTAATCTCAAAGATATTTGGATTAATTCATGTTCACTACCAATTGACTGGGAAACCTAATAGGTCACACACAATGGTGGATTATATGCTCAAGGTATTATTTGATAACATTGTGGGGTTAATTGAGAGAAAGAGAAGTTGTGGGCAAATTATACTTAGTTATAATTTGTGGTCTAAGTTGTAATTGTGAAAACATGATGTTTCCAATTACAATTAGGGAATTCTAATAGGATTAGAATTCTCAGTTTTAGCAGGGTTTTAGGTATATATGTATGATATATCCGAAAACCCTAGCTGATGATGAGTCACACGAAATCCCTAGCCAAGACACACGATCTTTTTCTTCTTCTTCTTCTCTCTCTCGATTTTGATCTTGAACCCTAGCCGCCATTAATTTTTGCTAGCATAGAAATTTTGGTGCTTGAGTATTCCTCTGTGTGGATTACTATTAGAAATAATCACACATTGTGATTATAGTGGGTAGACGTTCAACTCACGTGGAGGTTGATCACGAGGATTGCTGGATCGCGACTCAACCTAAAAAAGAAAATTTTGTTCTTTGGACGATCACGCAAAGGTAAAAGCTGTTACCTTTACCCTCATTATGTCTTGTTTTTCACACATAGATGGGTCCTGGGATGGTATCTCGTTTTATTTTTCGCTGTTCGATATTATTATTTTCTATATATTTTATTTTATATAATATTTATATATTTTATTTCTTTAATAAAAGTCATTATTTATTTGACTAAAATATCATTATTTTATATAAGTCCAAATCCATATCTCCCTAGGGTTTTTGAAATCACTAGAAGAAATTATAGTAATAATCATCTTATTGATGGAATAAAATTAGCTTAAGGACAACAAGGTCATAATCATATTTCCTATTGCTAACCATAATCATGAACATATACTCTACACTAATCAACAAAACATCCAAATCATGAATAAAAGCATAGATCCAAATCCACCATCACATGATCCAAACTCCACTAACATAATCATATTCATGGCTTTAACAAGCATACATAATCATAAAACTCTATTTACCAAAGGTGACATAATCTCTAACATGCTTATTCAATCATACTACTCATGACATGAAGAGCATGCACCAAAACCCTGAAAGCCATAAAATTCAACCAAAACCAATCATCCACATGCATCAATCCCAACTCCATCGCAAAATACATCCATTCTCATACTTCAATCCCAACTCCATCACAAAACATATGCTCAAACTTTATTCATAAACCATCCTTTTCCAAAACTTCCTAGAGACATGAATCTAAGATTTAAAGAGAAGGTTGAATAGGCTTACTTGAATAATGACTACCTTGAAGTCGATCAAAGAGAATCCCCTCGCTAGGAAGGCTTGATCCATCCAAGGAGAAGAAGAAAAATGGCCATGGTGGAAGTAACCATTCGGTCGAGAGAGAGAGAGAGAGAGAGAGAGAGAGAGAGAGAGAGAGAGAGAGAGAGAGAGAGAGAGAGAGAGAGAAAGGGAGTTCAATAGTATATACTCATCAAGGTTGAAGATGGAAGAAGATGGAGATGATTGTTCATGCTTACCTTGATGGTGTTCTTGAGCCTTCAAGAAAATTTTGGTTTTTGATCCAAAAGTGAGACTTTGATTTTCGAGTTTGATGTTAAAAATTGCAGGAATGGATTCATGAGAATGAATAGGTATAATCTGGAGTTTTTGGAGAAGATTGGAGTGGTTTTGGGTGGCCTTAGGCGTGAGAATGATAGTAGGTGTTCTTGGAGGTTTGGAGAGAATGGAGAGATTGGATGAAGGCTGGCCGAAATTCTGTGGGAAAAGGGGGGCCGAATTGTTTAGAGGGTTTTGGTAATTGGATTTTTAGATTTGGGCGGGAAAGGAAAGCTGGATGTTTGAAATTCAAAAAGAATAATTTAGGGAATATTTTGTGGTAGCAAATATGGTAAGTAAATCTTTGATGATGGAGGTTCTTTGGAAGCTTCGATGGCTGGCTGCTTGGCTGGGATTTTTGCTGAGATGAAAGCTGTTCAAAGGAGCTTAAGGATGGCCGAAATATGGTGTGCAATGGTGAAGGAATTTTCTAGTTGTTTGAGGGGTAATCTATGGTAGTTTGCTGAATTATTTTGCTGGAATTTTGGACTTCAATTAATGGCTTGATTGGAGTGATTGATGGAGAGATTTTAGGAGCAGCCATGGAATTATTTTTCGAGCAGAAAAATGGTGAAGAAGATGAAGTTCAGTTCATGGCTGTTCAAGGTGAGTTTGCACAGAAAAATGGAGGAAGATTCGGATATGGGTGAAGAAAGAACAAAGCTGGAAATCTGATCAGTTTTTTTGCAAGTTTGCTGGAAATTTCTGGGTAGAATTTTCTGCCATGATTCATCCGGTTTGCTGCAGGTTTGAAGGGATGTTAAGAGGTCCTTTAAGGCCGATTTCCAGCCTTCTTTATGGAGGAAAAATAAGGTTGAGTTGCTGGTTGAGAAGCTAAAAGAAACAACTTGGTTTTCGGCTCACCAAGCTGCGAAATTGTCTAGGAAATTTTCCTGGTTTGCACAGTTTTTGGGCAGCTCGATTTTGGCTGGAATGTTTAGTCCTCAAGCTAAGTGAAATGGTCATTTTTATGGCAGCATTTGAGAGGTAAAGATAGCTGAAATTTTCGATAACTGGACTAATCAAGAAGCTGGAAAAACTTTTAATCTACTACATGAAGAAGATTAACACAACTAGGTTGAAGTTTTGAAGGTTCAACCATGGAGATTAATTCTCTTGGGAACCTTCCAAAACTCCTCCCCATTTTCGGCCAACAAGATACCTCACATGGACATTTTCAAAACCTCCATATCACAGAACTTTGTTGGAATTTTTCTGGAATAAAATTGGCTTGGATAAATCAAACAACCTAATTGATTAAGAATTAAGGAAAGCTAGAGATCAAGAAGGGTATGAATCCCTTAGAAATTTTTGTAGGGCTCAAGAGTAGGATTAGGACATTCCTATCATGTCTCCCCTAAAACAACACTCCTACTCTTCCCTAAAGTATGCAAGGGCCGAAATATAGCCTACCTAACACAAAATAAAATTTAATCATGCTAAAACTCAAATGATTGAATTTGAATTCAATACCTCAAGGATTTATTCCAAAGCTCTAACCACTAAACCACAACAACTCTTGTTCTTATTTTCTCTTCCAAATATTTTTCCTATTTAATCCTCAAGCTATCTCTCTATTTTCACCTCAAGCAAAAATTACCATTTTGCCCTTCTCACTCAATAACCACAAATAAGCCTTCTAGACCACAAATCACAAATCCAAAGCACATAAAATTATACAAAAATATATTTATGCATGTGAGAAAATATGATATGGATCCCGACCTCCTTACTCTAAGGTTGGTTTTAGCTGGGGTTTCACATGCTAGACATGATGGGAGGATAAACTATTTACACTATGGTTGATCTTACAAAGGGATATTACCAACTCAGAATTCGGCTAGGAGATGAGCGAAAAATAGCATTTAAGACAAAGAATGGCCTCTATGAGTGGTTAATAATGCCATTTGGTCTTACCAATATCACAAACACTTTCATGAGGTTTATGACATAAGTACTTCAACCATTTATTGGGTGTTTCCTTATGGTTTACTTTGATGATATACTCATTTATAGCAAGTTTGAGGAAGAACACATAGTTCATCTTGAGTAAATTGTGAGAATTCTTCGTTGTGAAAAGCTATACATCAATTTGAAGAAGTGATGTTTTATGTGTTCTAGTGTGATATTCTTAGGTTTTGTTGTTTTTGTTAGAGGTATAGAAGTTTATACAAGTAAGGTAAAGGGTGAAGGCATAGAAAGTGGAAAACACAGGGCACGCAACGTAAGCGAAGATAAAAAAACTGGAAAAACTAAAGAACAAGGGATTCTTGAACAGAGCCGGCGTCGGTCGTGCTCTACACGGATTCTGAGGTTTAAAATTTTTACCTCTTTTCCTCATTCTAAGAGTTGGCTGGACCGGAATATGTGCTACCAGGCTGGGTACGCTGGTGGAAGCCTCTGGTGCGATTCCTGCAAGCCTCCTACTCTGTCTTTGTATGTAGGTGAACGCCAAACTCTCGATCTTCTAGTATATGAGCCTACCTAAATCCGTTTGGTGAATAACTACAGACTAAGGAACCTTTTTTTGGAGAGAGAGAGAGAGAGACGTCTGGCTTTTCTTTCACAGAGAAGAAGCCGTCTCAGAGAATTAACGTTCTCATCTTTTTTTTTATTCTCCTATTTAACCTAAATAAAAAACCCTAGGTTAAACTAGACTAGGCCATTGGACTCTCAGTTTAACCTTTTGGGCTTAATTAATTATTCTAATTAGAACCAAATAATTGGCCCAACAAATAATTAATTTCCCATCCCAAATAAACTAGTCCAATAAATAAGTCTATATTAGTTTAATCCCAAGTTAATCTTTAATTATTCAAACTGGGCCAAAGCTATAACACCCCACTGCCTGGGCCCAACAGGGCCGGGGATGTCGCCCCGTCCAAAGGACAAAGGGTCTTTATAACTAGGTCACATATAATAAAATAAAATAAATACATTAAAATTAAACCTATTACAACCCAAAAGATAAGTACAGGAACAAATCCAAAATAAATTGTTTGCTACATTCTCTCAAAACATCACATAAAGAAAATAACATGAAGTCTTCAAAGCATAGGCAACAAATCAAGCTAATGACCTCCACAGCTGGATCAACCTGAAAATATGGCATAAAAGGTGATGAGATAAGAATCTCAGTAAGCTCGTGTGTGCTTTGAGTGTTTCAGGTAAAATCATTCATGTATGTAAGTTGTAAAAGTTTCACAAGAGCAAATCTGGCAAGCATTAAATAAGTGTTGAAAATAAAGAGTGGTGTTTTGCTTCTCAAACCATACAGGTGCACAATAAATACAACCACTCAAATGGGTAGCCATGGGTCACCACACGTTGGGCCCCATGACTAAATAACGGTCAGAATGCCACACGTTGTGCAAGCTGACAAAAGGTAGGTGTATGGCCCATCGGGTAAGATACTCCTCCATCTCTATACCCAAACTTACCGGTTGTCCACTCCGGAAACACACAGTCTACATGACTGAAACTTGCTAGCTCGGACCGGCATGACCTACCGGACTGGTATCCTATCCAGGAAGGACTCACCCCTCAGAGGTGGCCATCTACTAAGAGACTTACCCTAACCCTTCAAAGACTAGTCCTGGTAGTCTACCCTTATTGAATACTCAACGTTGATTGTCCTACTTGAGAGAAAATTGATCACACATTGTTTTATTTGGAAATAGCAATTAAGGGTTTCTAAAATTCTTGTCAAAGCTTGGTTTTAGAAAGAATTTAGCATTTTGTGTAAAACTGCTTGTTTGATTTTCAAATGATTTGGTTGATTGGAATAAAAAGGAAAAACAGTCCTTAATTGCCTTTACATAAGGAATGTTCATACACATCACATTTGGCTTGCCACAGTAAGTTTTGGTCTTCAAATAATTCCATGCAGGAACTTACCTGATCCTTTGCTTGCTCGAATTCAAAGTCTTCCAAGGCTGACCAAACCCTGCTTGGGGTAAACACAAGACATAAGGTTATACTCAAGCTATATTTACTTACACAATTAATCCTAGTTCAACTTATTACAATTATGACCCTAATGTTCTAAGCTTTAAGGCTAGATGATAAAGGATTTTACAAAACAAGTCTAGCTTGATAAGTTAAAATAACTAGGGATTGTAAAAATAATTGCTAATAAGTTACAGGCTCAAATAATAAATCTTGAGTGTTATTATTAATAACTTAACTAAGGTTTGAATTTTGAATAATATTAAGTCCTAAATAATATTAATAAATGATAATTTAAAAATAATGTTACTTAAATAAATAATAAATTTACAATTAATTTTTAATTAATTTTTTAATAGATAATAAATAATTAGTAATAAATAAAATTAATAATAAATAAATTATGTCAAATTTTGTTTAATAAATAACAAACAAATTTAAATATGAATAATATTCAAGACTATAGGCCTACAAGGTCATTAATATTTTATTTATCAATAGCATTTATATAAAAAAATCTTATTTAATTTTATACGAATGCATATATTATTTTTAATGAAAAATATTATTTATTTGACTAGTAAAATATCAATATTTCATTTAATACCCCATTTCCAAAGCTTCCTAGAGATTTCGAAATCCTAGAGGAAAAATATAGTAATAATTTTAATTAAGATACTAAAATTTGCTAATTAAAATAACTTAAGATCAACAAGATCATGATCATAATTTTCCTACTGCTAACAAGAATCATGAACATATTCTCTAACATCAAACAACAAACTAATCCATTCATGAACATAGGCTTAAATCTACACATGCTATCACATGGCAAATCTCTACTAAGCATAATCATAACCATGGCTTCAATGAAGATAAGAACATGAAAATCCTATTCACCAAAGGTGTCATTTCATCTAACTTGCTTTAACCATCCATAATTTTCTTAAGACATAATGATCATATATTGATTGACAAGAAAATCTATATAGCTTAAACATGATCAATCACTCTCATGTCCTACTCTCAACCCCTTCAAACATATGCTTATACTCAATCCCCCATTCATATAGTATTCTCCCTATCAACATCTAAGAGACATGAATTCAGAATTAAAAAGAAAGGTTAAGGAGAAATACTTGGTTGATGATTACTTCGATGAAGATTTAAGAAGGTCCACACAAGTGAGGGTCTTGAATTGTCCAAGAGTAAGAAAACAACCATGGTTGTTGATCAACCATTTCGGCCGCGAGAGAGAGAGAGAGAGAGAGAGAGAGAGAGAGAGAGAGAGAGAGAGAGAGAGAGAGAGAGAGAGAGAGAGAGAGAGAGAGAGCATTAGAAAGGTATATCGAGAATTGAATGGAAGAGGATGAACAAGAAGGTTGTTCTTAATTTACCTTGTTAATGTTATTGAGACCTTCAAGAAAAAGCTGATTTTGATCCGATTGAAAATTCTTATTTTCGTGTTTTTGTGTTATAAATATCAGAAATGAAGTCTAGGGATTAAGTAGAAGTGATCTGGAGTATTTGAGAGTGATTGGAGGTGTTTAGAGTAGGTTTAGGCTTGAAGAAAAGTAGTGTGTGTTTTTGGTGTTCTTGGTGTTTTGAAGAGAATTGAGAGAAAAGGCTTCACGAAATCTAGAATGATGTTGGCCGAATGGTTTAGGGTAGATAGGAGTTTCGATTTTCAGCTAGTGGGAGAGAGAGTGATCAGATTTTTTTGAAATTCGAATGGAGGAAATTGTGGAGTTGTTTAAGGTAGGAGATTAGTTAATGGTGTTTGATCAAGGAAGGTTTCTTTGCTCTTCAATGGTGCCGGCTGAACTAGCTACCTTTGCTGAAATGAATGAAGCTTGTTCAGGTTATAAGGCTGGCCGAAATGCAGTCTTTAATGGCAGAGAAAATTCTAGTTTATTAGCTTGATACAAGAGTGGTTTAATGAAGTAAACTTCTGGAATTATTTTGAAGTTCAAAAAGAGTTTTGGATAGAGTAATCTTAGGAGGGTTTTGAGGTGTGGTTATGGAGTCCATGTACTCAAGGTAAGTGTGGAGGTCAATGGTGTTCAGTCCATGGCTGAACAAGGTTCAATTTCCAGAGATTTGAAGGGTGTTCTTCGGCCTTGGCTTTGAGAGACAAAGCTGGAAAATTTTCTGGTTTCAACTTGTTCAAAGTTTCGAAGGTTGGTGGCTTTTGGTGCAGAATTTTTTGCATTTCTTCAGCCCGATTTGCAGCTGGTTTTTGAGGGGATTTGAAGGTCCTTCAAAGGTGATTTTCCAGCCTTCTTTCTGAAAAAAAAAAATAGAGGAGTTTTGTTGGCTTGAAGATGGATTAAAACAGCTTCATTTTCTTGGTTGAAAGTGGCGAAACTGCCCAGAATTTTTCCCTGGTTTTGTGCAGTTTGTGCAGTCCGAAAATTGCACAGAATTTTCAGCCTTCAAGCCACATGAAATGACCATTTTTCTGGCAGCAAATGAGTAGGTTACTGGTTGAATTTTTTGAAAAGTTGGTCTGCAAAAATTCTGGAAAATTTCCAAATTTTCTTCACTAAAAATATGAACAACATGAAGGTAGGATTGAAGGTATAACCATGGTGATTTATTTCTTTTGGAAACTCATCCTAATTTCTCTCCTATTTTCAGCCAATCCTCTATCCTTCAAGACTGATTTTCGAAATTCAAGGTTGAAGAATTATCACAGAATTTTTTTTGGAATTTAAAAGAAGAGATTTAATGGATTTTGATTTATTTAAATTATGAAGATGTTAGGACAAAGTTAGAGGTAATAAAAAGGACAAGAATTCCTCTAGAATTCTTTTTAGGACACAATGATAAGATTAGGACATTCTCTTCATGTCTCCCCTAAGACAATATTCCTATTCTTATGGAATGCAAGAAAACAAAAATTCAAACTTAATTAAGATAATCATGATAAAAATTTAGATGATGGGATTTGAACTCATGACCTTAGAGATTAATTCCAAAACTCTAACCACTAAACCACAACAACTGTTGTTCTTATTTTCTCACCCACATATTCCTCTTATTTAATCCTCAAGCTAACTTCCTATTTTGACCTCAAGCAAAATTACCATTTTACCCTTCCTACTCAATAAGCATATCTAAGCCTTTTAACCTATAAACCACAATTCTAAAGCACATAAAATCATTCAAAAATATATATATTCATGCAAAATAATATGATATGCATCCCGACCCCCTTACTTTAGGGTTGGCTGTAGGTGGGGTTTCACATCCTCCCCTTCTTAGGAGAATTTTGTCCCGAAATTCAGGCGTACCTCTATCTCAGATCGGGATACTTCCGCTTTACCCACTCTTCTGTTTCCCATGTGGCATCTCGCGTGCCATGATGCTCCCACTGCACCTTCACGATCAGAATCTGCTTGTTCCGGAGAGTCTTGATACTTCGATCCAATATCTTTACGGGTTTCTCCACATTGCTCAGGTCGGGTAATAGCTCATCATTCAAAACATGTCCGAGATCGGCATTGTACTTCTTCAGCTGGGATACATGAAACATGTCGTGAATTCCCATCAACCCATCTGGCAGATCCAATTGATACGCTATCGGCGCAATCCCCTCTTTTATTGGAAACGGTCGAAAATACCTCGGATTCAGCTTCCTCCCTTTCGGATGCTTCAAAATTCCCCTATTTGGTGTTAGTTTTAGGAAAACACCGTTCCCCACCTGAAATTCTAACTTCTTCCGCCTATTGTCTGCATAACTCTTTTGTCGGCTCTTGGCTGCTTTCAACCTTTCCCTAATTAACTTGACCTTATCCAACATTTTTTGAACACAGACTTCTCCCGATTTGCTTATGTGACCGTCCTCCGACCAACTCCAGTATAGCGGTACCTGACACTTACGTCCATATAGAGCTTCATACGGAGCCATTCCAATCGAAGCTTGATAACTGTTATTGTATGACAACTCTACATACGTCACACATTTGATCCATTTATCCCCGAAATCTAATACACAGGCTCTCAGCATATCCTCTAATATCTGAATAACCTTTTCTGACTGTCCATCGGTCTGCGGATGTGCCGTCGTACTGAACTTCAGACTAGAACCTATCGATTCTTGAAACTTACCCTAAAATCGGGATGTAAATCTCGGATCACGGTCGGACACAATACTTGAAGGCACTCCATGTAGTCTGACTATTTCCCGCACATAGGTCTGAGCCAACTTTTCCATTGAATCCCTTATATTCACGGGTAAGAAATGCGCCGACTTGGTCAATCGATCCACCACTACCCATATGGCGTCCTTTTGGGTCCTTACCATAGGGAGTCCGGTAACGAAGTCCATGGTCACCTCTTCCCATTTCCATTCCGGTATTCGCAACGGTTGTAATAATCCTGCCACCTTTTTGTGCTCCCTTTGACTTTCTGATAGGTTAGACACGTTGAGACATACTTAACCACGTTCCGCTTCATCCCGGGCCACCAATAAGTCCTTTTTAGATCTTGATACATCTTGACCTCTCCTGGATGAATGGCGTACTTGCTCTTATGTGCTTCTTCTAAAATTCTGTTCTTCAACTGGTGCTCCTCAAGTACACACAACCGATCTCGAAAGTACAAAACTCCCGCTTTGTCCTGTCGGAATTCACTGCCTTGCCGTTTAAGCTCCTTGTCCTTGAAAAGCTGAAATTCTGCATTATTCTGCTGGGCCTTAACAATTTTCAGCCTTAGATCTGGCATCAACCTCAGGTTGCTAATAATAATCCTCTCTTCTTGCACTTTTGCTCTTCTATCCAACACCTCCTGAACCACTTGAACCTCCTGTACCCTTAGCCTTGCCATTCTGACTTTCCGGCTCAGGGCATCAGCAACGACATTGGCTTTCCTAGGATGGTAGTTGATAGGACAACGGTACTCCTCCAAAAATTCCATCCATCTTCGTTGCCTCAAATTTAAGTCTTTCTGGGTGATGATGTACTTCAGGCTCTTGTGATCAGTGAACACTTCATATTCCGCTCCATACAAGTAGTGCCGCCATTTCTTTAAAGCGAACAATGGCAGCCAGTTCCAGATCGTGGGTGTGATAATTGACTTCATGCGGCTTCAATTTCTGAGAAGCGTAGGCGATCACCTTCCTTCGAAGCATCCGTATATAGTGCGTAAGGCTTATCTGCATTTCTTCAGCTCGATTTGCAGCTGGTTTTTGAGGGGATTT
Organism: Voacanga thouarsii; assembly: GCA_026120185.1. Taxonomy (NCBI): domain Eukaryota; kingdom Viridiplantae; phylum Streptophyta; class Magnoliopsida; order Gentianales; family Apocynaceae; genus Voacanga; species Voacanga thouarsii. The sequence continues at coordinate 4,090,439 of JANUWF010001643.1, forward strand.
GAAGGTCCTTCAAAGGTGATTTTCCAGCCTTCTTTCTGAAGAAAAATAGAGGAGTTTTTTGGCTTGAAGATGGATTAAAACAGCTTTATTTTCTTGGTTGAAAGTGGCGAAATTGCCCAGAATTTTTCCTTGGTTTTGTGCAGTTTGTGCAGTCCGAAAATTGCACAGAATTTTCAGCCTTCAAGCCACATGAAATGACCATTTTTTTGGCAGCAAATGAGTAGGTTTACTGGTTGAATTTTTCGAAAAGTTGGTCTGCAAAAATTCTGGAAAATTTCCAGATTTTCTTCACTAAAAATATGAACAACATGAAGGTAGGATTGAAGGTATAACCATGGTGATTTATTTCTTTTGGAAACTCATCCTAATTTCTCTCCTATTTTTAGCCAATCCTCTATCCTTCAAGACTGATTTTTGAAATTCAAGGTTGAAGAATTATCATAGAATTTTTTTGGAATTTAAAAAAAGAGATTTAATGGATTTTGGTTTATTTAAATTATGAAGATGTTAGGACAAAGTTAGAGGTAATAAAAAGGACAAGAATTCCTCTAGAATTCTTTTTAGGACACAATGATAAGATTATGACATTCTCTTCATGTCTCCCCTAAGACAACATTCCTATTCTTATGGAATGGAAGAAAACAAAATTTCAAACTTAATTAAGATAATCATGATAAAAACTTAGATGATGGGATTTGAACTCATGACCTTAGAGATTAATTCCAAAGCTCTAACCACTAAACCACAACAACTGTTGTTCTTATTTTCTCACCCACATATTCCTCTTATTTAATCCTCAAGATAACTTCCTATTTTGACCTCAAGAAAAATTACCATTTTACTCTTCCTACTCAATAAGCATATCTAAGCCTTTTAACCTATAAACCACAATTCTAAAGCACATAAAATCATTCAAAAATATATATATTCATGCAAAATAATATGATATGCATCCTGACCCCCTTACTCTAGGGTTGGCTGTAGGTGGGGTTTCACAAAAGCCCTGAATAATTAATTAACCCACCAAACTAATTTAATTAATTTTCTCTCCACATGGACCTTTATTTTATTCTAGCCCAACAATTAAATTAGGCTACTTAAATAAAATAAATTTTATTTAATTTAAGACCAATTCCTTAGCCTATATTTAATTAAGACTCACGGTGTATACTGGGGACCAAAAGACACACCGTCTTGGTTACTAAAATGACCAAAATACCCTTATCATTTAAATAGTTGTATTTTACATTTTAAATATTTTCTAATATCACCGTAAGAAAATATTGACCCCAAGGACAATGCTGTGTTAGTAAAGTCTCTGAGCTACAGGTGTAATGATTAAAATACCCCTCTATACATCGCCGTACATTTAGAGAGGAATAAGTGTACTAACACCTCTCTAAATAACATCTACCATCTTTAGGCCTCTAGTCCAATGATCCACGACTTCTTGGATTGTTTTCGCTTTCCAAGGGTGTTACCCTAAAGCAAACATCCAAGTCATGTTTCCCAAGGCCCTGGACATTTAGATCATTCAGACAACCACAAGGGGCGATATAGTATAGAAACTATCTTGTATAAGTCCATCTTTACTACCTAGTCACACATACCCGACATGTAAGTATATTGGCCCTATGATAAAACCTCAACTATAGCATATCAAAGTATATGCTTCCAACTTCGTTAGATCACCAACTTATACTCAAGTCGTAGAGTACTAGTCTACGCTGTAGCGATAGTAGTCTAGGTTCCTACCATATAGTACTTTAAGAAACCACTACTATATGTCCTGTTCTACGTATTCAAAATACGCTTATGTCATGAAGTGAGTGGACTACTCACTGGCTAAAGGTAAGCCATTTCTCATTTGGAATTCATAACATAATAACCTAGACATGATGAGATTCTCATTCTCATCAATCGGTTAAGAATGAACGTTTATGTGTTAAGTAACCCGTGATCCATATCTTACTGTGAATGACCTTCATTCATATGGACCACTTACTTAAACACAATGGGTCTTTTCCAAACGTAATTGTGCACAAATAAAAATGTAAATTCACAAATAATTTCTAAAAACAAATTCTTTTATTAAAACATTTGAAATTTACATCAAAAACCTAGTCTAAGAGGGCATATTTCCCAATAAAGGGAACCCTAGATTGGCCATTACCCAAGACATTATATGAAGTTCCAAGTTTTCATGGACTTGCAACCTTCTATATGAGATTTATTAGGACTTTCAGCACTATAGTGGCTCTAATAACTAAATGTTTGAAGGTTGGATAGTTTTCTTGGACCATAGCAGCACCTAAAGCTTTTGAATTGATTAAGAAGCTAATGACTGAGGTGCCAATTTTACACTTACCAGATTTTTTCAAGTTATTTGAGATGGCTTGTGATGCTTCAAACGTTGGAATTGGAGAAGTATTTAGTCAAGAGGGTCACTTTATTACATATTTTAGTGAAAAACTAAATAAAGCTAAGTAGGAGTATTCCACCTACGACAAAGAGTTTTATGTGGTGGTTCAATCCATTCGTCATTGGCACTATTACTTAGTTTTTAAGGAGTTTATGTTATATTCTGACTATGAAGCTCTCAAGTACATATATTCCCAGAAAAAGGCAAGTTTTAGGCATGGTCTCATTTTTGCAACAGTATAATTTCATCCTAAGGCATAAAGTTGGCATGAAAAATAAGGTAGTACATACATTAAGTCAAGTGGAGCATGTTCTTACTTCAAAGGCTGTTCAAGTTCTAGGTTTTGACTTAATTAGGTAGGACTATATAGATTTTAAAGATTTCTAGGTCATTTATGCTGATTTAATACCTGGACAGCAAGCTGATCATCTAGGTTTCATAGTGCTTGATGGATATCTCTTCTAGGGAACATGATTTTGCTTGCCTAACACTTCCCTAAGGTAGCAAATGATATGAGAATTACATAGTAGAGGTGCTGTTATACACTTTGGGCTTGATAAGACAATTGCTATGGTGGAAGTCGTCTCTATTAGCCTAGTATAAATAGGGATGTTGCAAAGACAGTTTCCCAATGTCGTGATTGCCAACTAGGATAAGGAAGAAAATAAAACACTGGTCTCTACACACCTCTACCTATTCCACATAAACCGTGGTAAGATCTAAGTATGGACTTTGTCCTGGGACTGCAAAAAACATTTTGAGGGTATGATTCAATTTTTGTGGTGGTTGATAGGTTTTCTAAGATGGCTTACTTCTTAGCATGTTCTAAGATTGACAATGCAGTTGATATTGCAAGGATATTCTTTAAAGAAGTGGTGAGACTACATGGACTACCACAAACTATTTTTTCTAATAGGGATGCAAAGTTTGTGAGTTATTTTTGGCGAAATTTGTGGGGTTTGCTGAATATAAGGCTGAAATTTTCTTCTAGCTTGCATCCACAAACAGATGGCCAAACAAAAGTTATTAACTACAGTCATGGAAATTTGCTATGTTGTTTGGTTAGTGAGCATCTCCCTAATTAGGATTGTGTGCTACCCATGGCAGAATTTGCTTACAACTGTTCTATTAATAAGGCTATTGGACGTAGTTCTTTTGAGGTTGTGCAGGGAATGAATCCTTGAAAACCAATAGATTTAGTACTTTTACTTGTGCATGTTCGACCTAGTGTTGAAACTAAAGCTTTCTCTAAGCATATTCTAGAGATTCATGATGATGTGCGACATCGAATTGTTATGAGTAATGAAGTGTACAAGACAAATGCTGATTTGAAGAGGAGATTTGTTGAATTTCAAGAAGAAGACTTGGTAATAGTACAAATTTAACTAGAACATTATCCTAAGGGAGTCTATAGAAAACTTCACGCTAAAAGTGTAGGACCTTAGACAAGTTTTGAATATAAATAAGCTCTAATGATCATGTTCTTGAGTTGCCATCTGAGATGGGCATTAGCAATATCTTCAACATTGAAGATTTGACTGTGTACACTAGACATGATGAAGATTCAGTTGTAGGAAAATCCACAACAACTCTGCTACAAGTAGCTAATGCAACAGTGGAAATTCAAGATATGCTTGATGAATAGCTAGTATCTACTAGAAATAGAGGATATAAATAATATGTTTTCAAATGGAAAGGGCATCCAATGAGTGATTGTTCTTGGATAATTGATCACGATTTTCAGCGTATTGATCGTGACCTCTATGAAAGATATTAAGCTTTTAACTTATCGGGGATGAGTTCTTTCAAGCCAGGGAGGATTGATAGAGATAAGTGACAACAACCAATTAAGGTTTACAAGAGGAGGGAAAGTGTTGATTTTAAAGTTCAAACCTTAATTTGGCATAGCTTAGATAATGGACAGCTCGTATGGAAGTTAGAGCAACAATGAGTCTTTTTTTTAGTAATGATTTTCTTTTTCCCATTAGATTGTTGTTTTATGAGTTTTAGAATTTAGAATATTTTTGGTAACTAGTGGATTTGGAGAAGTTTCCTAAAGTTTAAATTTCTATTTAGTAGGAATCCTGAATTGGTTGGTTTCCTAAAGAGTCTTGTCCTAGTTAGTCTAGATTTTGAATCTATAAATAGAGAAGTTTTCCATTATCTATGTTTGCTTGTTTATTCAATTAATAAGAGTCAATAGAGTGTTTCTATAATTTCTAGTTGTGAGATACAATCATCCCCTAAGGTGTGATGCCTTGCTGACTTTAGTGTGACACCTAGGGTTTCTCCTTTTCTCTTAGTGTGTTGTTACACATTTTTGTTCAGTTTCTTTGCCTGACTCCTGAATTTTTAGTAGTTAAACTTAGCTGTTCTAGTTCCCAGTAATTACTTGGACTACCTAACGGTTGTCCTGCATTATTTATTTTTTCTTCTTGTTGAATTTTTGGAGTCAGTGTTACTATAATAATTGTAGATGTTTTCTAGTGAGTATTATATGGCACCATAGCTGTAATTCAAGCATTAGAGTATGAAAAAGATGAAAGAATTCCAATTCCTAAGTTGTCAAGTAATGTGATTGAGTATATGAAATTACTAAATAAAACCTGCAAGACTAATGAAGATTATCTAGAGAAAAGGCTTGCTGTTTCTTTTATGCTTATTATGGGAGTTTCAAAATTAGTTCATAAATACATTATGGATTTTAAGCTAACATTAATAATGCCAAACATTGTTTGGCATTGATATTGTCATCAATAATATTAATTCTTTTTAAAATCTAAATATATTACCATTTTACCTTATAGTTATATTCTTTGGTGACCATTCCCTCTTACTTGATGATCTGGCTTTTCATATTTTTTTTCTCATTTTCTTTTGGTCTTTGGGATGCTACTTTGCACCGAAGGAGCTGGCTAAATTCCTATGGCTTGATTGCAATCTTAACAAGCTAAGGTTTCCCATATTTCAGTTTGTGCTTTGAGCTTGAATTTTTTATTATTTTTTTCTTGATTGAAATCCTTTTCTTATTTTTGTTATTCAGTTTATGCTAAAGGCTTAGGCCAAATTACAGGGTATTAGTAAGGATTTATAAATTTTGATTGACAAAAGTACGCAATTCAACTTAAACTATAGAAAAATAAAAAATAATTTATCCCGAGTAAGTTTTATATAAAATAAAAATAAAAATATATAAATTCATAAATACTTTATGTGAAATTTAATTATATAAAATTAATGTATAAAATATTTATTAATTATTTTATAATATAGAATATATAATATATTAATTTTTTAAAAACAATATAAAGTGATAAACATGTTAATTTTTCTTAAAATAGAATGAGTATTTTTCAAAATAAACTATATTCTTTTTAAACTAATTTTCATCACAAAAAGATGCAAGAAAAATTACTTTCTTTTTAAATCAACCTTTCTTTGTTGGGGTTATCTAAAAAATGGTGGTGTCCCCAAAAAAGAAGAATTGAGTTACTCCATTGTTTTAAAATAATAATAATTATTATACAAATTACATATATTCAAAAAAATTTAACATTTATAGAGCATTTAGAAAAAAAAAAGAATTACCTTTATTGAAAATTATAAAAATGTTTCTTTGCAAATCAATTAATGTTATAGTTTGATAGAGTAATGAATGACAAACATATATTTAAACAAAGACAATAAATACATTATTGATTTCATAAAATAATAAATAATTTGAAATATTCTTTAACTCTCCTAAAATCTTGCTTTTATCAACACAAACACAATCTTCTATTTTCTTTCCAGAAATTCTTTGATTAATGTTTAAATTGTTAGGGACACCACATGATAAATGGGGGAAGAGATTTAGGTTTTTTTTTTTCTTATTTCTATTTAGGCAAAATTGCATGTTGTGCTAATTATATAAAAATTATTAAAATAACACTTCCATATCTTTAGCCCTATTACATTCACGCTATTAGAAATCTATTATTTCTTTCTCTCTCTTTCACACACACATACACACAAAAATATATATACAATAGTATAGATGGGAGGTATGTGTTGAAACATTTTTTGACAATTGCAAGGACTATTTGATGAAAATTGGTATTCTATACCCTTAATCAAGATTATGTTACACTTTTTGGTACCAAATTAAAATTAATTATAAGACATGAAAAACATTTTGTAAAAAAGTTTTCATATGCCTGGCTTGATTGAAATAGCTTCAGGTAGAATTATTGTTGAACCAAATTATTTAGAACGAAGTGGGTTCATGTTCCATTAATAGTTAATCATTTGATAATCTGTTGAGTTTTTCTCAATCCTACATGGAATAGCTTAAAAAAGGGTAGGGAAGGATTTTCCTATAAATAGGTTAGTGTTTTTTTGGGAGAGTGTTCCAACTCATTGAGCCTAGTAAATTAGGAGATTTTTGGGCTTTGAGTTATTTTGTGAGGGTTTGTAATTTTATCCATCCAAAAATTACATAATGGAGTGTTTCCATTCGAGGTTGTGGATGTAGGTCTAATTAAGAGATTGAACCACGTTAAATTTTTGTGTTCTATTTTATTTATTTATTTTCCTTTCCTTTTTCTATATATTTGTATGTTGCTTTCATTACCCATCCCAACAAATGGTATAAGAGCTTGGTTCTGGCTTTGGAGAAGAGCAAGGTTTGGGCTTAGGGAGGAGGTTTTGGCTTGGGAGAGGAGCAAGGTTCGGGCCTGAGAAGAGAGAAAAGGAGTAGGAGGTGCTTCATCAACAGTTCTGAGTAAGAGGTAATTTTTTGTGTCATGTGGAGGTAAGGTAATTTATTATAGATTCTTTAAATATCACATATATGAAGAATGAGATTTACCTCCATTGTTTGATGGAAAGATTGACTTCACTCTAGGGTAATGCACAATTCAAGACTACTTAGTGTAGTAGGGTCTTGATTCTGCATTAGAAGATGAGAAGCCAGAAGAGAAGAAGGATTCAGATTGGAGTACTATTTAGAAAAGGGTGGTTAGTATTATTCGGTCAGCATTGACTCCATATATTAAAGTTACAGTGTTGAAGGAGACATTACCTAAAAAGATGTGGGAAATTTTAGATAAATAGCATGCATTGAAGATACTGGCTAACTGCTTGAAGATGAGGATGAATCTATATTCTCTTAAGATAAAAGAAGGAGGTAACATTATTGACCATATAAATAAATTTAATCAATTAGTATCTCGACTTGAAAATTTAGGGGAAAAGATTGAAGATAAGGAGTAAGCATTGCTCTTGTTAACTTTTCTACCCAAATCTTACACTCCATTGGTGCAGTTACTACTAGCAGAAAAAAGTACACTGCAACTGAATAGGTGTTGAAGTCTTTAAAAGAAAATCACCAAATGATAAAAGAAAATCAATTTGAAGATAGTGAGCACTAGCTACAGAGAGTTGGAGAAGAGTGATGAGTCAAAGCAGAAGAAGAGATGACCAAGGAAGAGGAAAATCCCACCAGAGTGATAATAGTGACCTTGAGTGCTATTACTATGGGGAGATTGGTCACATCCAAAGTAGTTACCTAAAATGAAAGAGGATTTAAGAGCTCTAAGAGAGCAAATGAAGGGCAAGGCCAAAGTAAGCGATTTCCTTGCAAATATGGTCATAGGCGATAATCTATTGTTGATGAGATGTTTGGATGATATTATTGATGAGAAGCATTTAAATTGGATAATGGATTCTGGTAACCTATTCTTCATTAGTCCTATTGACAATCAATTAAACAACACTCAATCTGAACCTTTAAATAGGAAAGACCAATATTAATGACTCATATCTTTGGCATCTAAGGCTGGGTCATATTAACTCAATCAGGATTCAGAAGTTAATTCATGACAGGCCTTTGGGCTCATTGAGATTGGAAAATTAGCCTATGTGTGAATCCTGTCCTATGGAAAAAATGACCGAAAGTTCATTTACCCAAAAAGTGGATTGGGCCAAGGAGATATTGAGTCTTCTTCACACTGATGTATGTAGTCATTTGTTTACACCAACAAGTGGAGGGTTTGAATACTTCATCACCTTCATAGATGATAGTACTAGGCTTAGTTATGTTTACCTGATGAGACACAAGTCTGACTCTTTTGACAAATTCAAAGAGTTTCAGGCTGAAGTAGAGCATCGGACATGTAAACTGATCAAGACCTTATAATCAGATTGTGATGGAGAGTACCTCCTTGGTGAATTCAAGGACTATATGTACATCATGTGATGCTATTCTAGCTCTCTGAGCTGAGAACACACTAGCAGAATGGAGAAGCTAAAAGAAAGAATATGACATTGATGGAAATTGTTCGAAGCCTGATGTCTCATACTGCTCTTCCGGTGTCTTTTCGGGGTTATGCCCTGGAAACAGCATCATACATTCTGAACTTGGTGCTTTCAAGTCAGTACCTAAAACGCCCGTAAAATATAGACTGGGTGTAAGCTAAGTCTAAATCATCTCAAGATATAGGTCTGTCCAACTTATGTACTAATCAAGGAAGACAAATTAGAACTATGATCAGAATTATGCTATTTTGTTAGGTATCCAAAAGGAACAAATGGTGATTACTTTTATCATCCTAATGAGCAAAAAGTACTTCTGAGTACTAATGCTAGATACATGAAGGATGATCAAAGCACATCCACTAAAAGTTCAACAAGATTGGAACTCGAAGGGAAGTTATCTCCTGGATCAACTTCTTTTAACCTGATTATGGAATAAGAAGAGGCATAACCTCAGGAACCAGTACAAACGGAGTTTCGTCATAGTGGATGGGTATCTAGGGTTCTAGAAAGATAGACTGAAATGGTTTTTGACCTAGTCTCCAACCATCAAGAAAAAGATCCTACTAAATGCGAGAAGGCTATTATTGACGCTTATGCAAACCTGTGGCATAAAGTAATGAAAGCCGAGATTGAGTCTATGTACTTCAATCAGGTTTGGGATCTTGTAGCTTCACCTGAAGGGATAAAACCCATTCGGTGTAAGTAGGTAGACAAGAGGAAGAAGGGAGTGGATAGGAAGGTAGAAACTTTCAAGGCTAAGCTTGTGGCAAAAGGATACACTTAGAAAGAGGGTATCGACTATGAGAAAACCTTTTCCCCGATAGCCATGCATAAGTCCATCTATATCCTCCTTGCTATCGCATATCATTATGACTACGAGAAATGGTAAATGGATGTCAAGATGGCATTTCTCAATGGCCATTTTAGCAAAGACATCTATAGGTCCCAACCGGAGGGCTTTGTTACTCAGGGTCAGGAACATATGGTTTGTAAGCTTAAGAAATCTATTTATAGACTTAAGAAGGCATCCAAAGCTTCGAATATTCATTTTAATGAGACTGTAAAGTCCTACAATTTCATTCAAAATAAGAATGAACCATGTATGTACAAGAAACTGAAACGCATAAATGTGGTTTTTCTTGTCCTATCTATATATGGATGATATTTGACTTATTGGGAATGATGTAGGGATACTATCATCTACTAAGCTTTGGCTGTCTAGTCAATTCAACATGAAAGACTTGGGAAAAGCCAGTTACATTCTCAGAATTAAGCTTCTTAGAAATAGGAAGTAGAGAATATTAGAATTATCCCAAGCTACATACATTGACAAGATTCTGGCTAAGTTCAGCATGGACATGTGCAAGGGAGCGTAAATCCCTTGCAGACATAGTTTTTTTTTCTTCAAAGGACTATCCAAAGTCTTAAGAAGAAAAAGATAGAATGAGTAGGATTCCCTATGCCTCAGCTGTGAGAAGTCTCATATATGCCATGTTGTGCACTAGGCCAGCAGTGAGAGGTATTAGTACACTTCTTCCTCCTCTCTAAATGAACGGCGATGTTTGGAGGGGTATTTTAACCACTACACCTGTAGGTTAGAGATATTGCTAATGCAGCATCATCCATTGGGTTAATATTTTCTTATAATGATATTAAAAAATATTTAAAATGCAAAATATAGCTATTTATATAGTAGGGGTATTTTGATCATTTTAGTAGCTAAGACGATGTGTTTGTTTAGTCCATGGAATAGCTCATAAGTCCTAATTATTTTTAGGTTGAGGAAATGGCCTCGATTAAAGATGATTTTATTTTATGCAGGAAATCTAATTTATTATTGAACTAGAATAAAATAAAAGGTCGAGAGAAATTAAATTAAATTTATTATTTGGTTTAATTGGTTAATTATTTATTCAGGGCCTGAGCCCAGATTGAATAATTGGAAAAATTAACCTGGGCCTAAACTAGATTAAAAGACTTAAATAATTATCTTGGTCTATTTAGGTTCATTATTTATTTATTGGGTTATTTTATAAGCTCTGAAAACAAATAATTAAGGTATTTTATTTATGGGCTCATTGAGTCAAAGAAAAATAATAAAAAATTTTATGGCACAATAGTCTAGACCAAAAGGTTTTTTTTTTTTTCCAGAACAGAAGAATTTTGAACTAGCTAAACGTCTTCTGTTGAAAACATCTGGATGATTTTAAAATACAGGAATCCCAGTAGTCTTGTTATCAGATAAGCCGTGTGTATTTTTTATATAAAAAGGTGAATGAAAAAAACTACTCTACTGCAATTTCTCTCTTGATCTCTTCTCTTCTTGACACTGCTAATTTGATAGCAAATGGTCAAGGAGCATGAGACTATCTTCTCACTTGAATTTTTCTTGGTGTGTTCAAACTTGGGCATAAAAATCATACAAAAATTAAGCACATTCCCAATCAAGTTTAAATTAAAACGTTCAACCCAAATCACACATATGAGCAAGCGTACTCATCATTAATTGAGCATACGGTTCAAACGAGTGTTGATCCTCAAGGAATAAGTAGACATTAATCCATTTTCTTTCATTGTTTAATCGACTCGATAAAGTGAAAAATAAATAAAAATAAAAAAAATAAAAAAAAATAAAAAAAAATATATACATGTCAAGAATGGAGAAATATGGAATTTCAACCATTGTTTAGACAAACATGATCTTAAAGTACCCGACCTTTATCATAACTAATTATTCCATTGGCATCATGAAGGATTAAAGTAGACTCACTTCGATGGTCAATCCATGAAATCACTATCTTTTAGATAAATTAGAATCACTTGGTCCGTCTCAACTAATTTATCCAAAAGATGCATTAAACACAATCCTTAATTAAATTCCCTTGGTCTCAGAAAATTTAAAGCACGAAATTAATCAATGAACCCTTGGTCTCGGAAGATATGAATTAACCTTCAATTACTAGTTTTAAGCAATCAACCCCCTTTTGTCCAACAAGTCAATAGCCAACAAAATATGAAATTAATAAATTGAAACTACCATCAACCCCCTTTGGTCCAGCAAGTCAATGGATAGAACCAACCAACTAATCTCATAATAAGCACAAGTAATTGAATACCAAGAATAATAACTAATTAATCAAAAGATCAAACAACTCTAAATATCATGAGCATCTAAACAACGTTGAATTACAATAAAACAATTAACATATCATTGTCAATAAAAAGAAAACAAAGTAAAAGAAAGAACCCATAGACAAGCCTCATTCTTCTTCCTTTGAAGACCTTCTTGTACAACCCTCCTTGAACTTAAAGAATTCCTCCTTTGATTGAGTAATTTTCTGTGATGATCAATGAATTCTCCATTTTTCCCTTGTGTTTTTCATCTATTTATAGGCTTAGGAAGTGCCTAAACTCGTACGTACAAAGTTCTTGGCTAAGTAGAAGTTGGAAGATACTAAAATTCCTCAGATTACCAAAAACAGCGTAGAAAAATCACAGCACCGCCTTAGCTTCAGGGCACAGCCGGTGCTACCTTGGCTCTCGGAGCCGGCACCGGTTGTGATCTGTTCCTCCACTCGTTCACCGATTTTTCTTCGAATTTTGCACAATGTGTTTAGAATGTAGCCGGCCGCGGTTCCAGCTTCACAGCTGGCGCTGCCTTAGTTTTGTTTTGCTTTGTTTCAATAATTTTTCCGTCGCTTCGAAGTTCGTTTCAACAATGCATGGCCGGCGCTGCCTCTCATCTGCTTTTGCGACGTTTTTGTTTTGTTTTACCCTAAAAATTTGAAATAAAGAACAAAATACCTTTCCAAAGGTAAAATCTCAAATATGAAGGAATATGTCTAGTTATTGAACAAAATGTTTTACAAAAGGACCTCAAATAACTAGGAAAAACATGACTAATTTAGCCCCTATCAGTTCTCACCAACAAGTTTTAGGCTGAGGAATATTTCGAGAACTGGAAAGCCTTGGCGTTCATTCAAGCAAGAAGAAGTAGACAGCTAGCGGGCTTTGATCTAGAAGATGTTCCTATTGTTCAGTCGTCTTCCTCAGCACCAAAGAAAACATTAAAGCACAGAGCTTAAATCATAAAAATCTTCCACTGTGTTTTCTTGCGTTTTTGTCTTTCCACGGTAAGTTTTTAAGCTTCAAAATCTCCTGTCAAAGATAAATTGGAAAAAGAGAATGCACATATGAAATCGGTTTTCTTTTCCTGTGAAAAGGTCCCTCATTATATGTAATCAAAACGAACTAAAATTCTTAAACATTGCTGTTCTTTTTTTTTAATACAATAAAGTTATTGTTATCTCAAACTCAATAACTTTAAAAACCAAATTTTAAACCAAGAAAAAAGTATCTCTCTAGGATGAGTAGTATAGGATGGCTAGCATATCTAGAAGCTTCCAAAGCTTCTTCCAGGTCAAGCTGAGTGACAACATCTTTGTTGATACAGGTGCTAATGACAAGGTAAGCAATGGTGACATCACGCATCATAATTTTAGAAATTCTAAAGTATATGCTCTGCTTCACAATTAGATGATGCAAGACGAAGGATTCTTGAAGTCAAAATGGGAACAAAGAGGCAGTAGCTATGGAGGGAAAATGGGGAAAATGGGGCCAGTTGTTCTAAAATCAAAATGGGGAAAGAGAAGAAGGGGGAAAAGGGTCTGAATCGGCAATTAGGATGGGGAACAAATATGTTCTAGTTCAGCTACTCTTTTTCCTTTTTGTTTTTTTCCTTTTGATATTCCACCTGAGAAATATTATCATGAATTATATACACAAAGGAAAAGCTTTAACAACAGCTTATTAATTTCTTTTTTTTAACGATACATAGTGTACTAAGGGTCAAGGTAGAAAAAAATAAATAAATCACACTTAATATTGTATGCATATAATATATATATATATATATATATATATATAATATCAAAATTACATAGTTTTAAATTATTCTATTTTGTCCTTTCTTATTGTCTAGACATTTTTTTTCACATAAAAAAATTGGTATAACTTTTGAAATATATATTTTTTAAAAATAATTTTGAGGATCCATAAATGCAATTGGTGTATTTTTCTTTTCTTTACCTTGCAATTCTTTATTGCTAAGTTTGTTACATATGTAATTTATGATATAAACATCACCACATGAATATATCTTTTTAAGATGATATAAACACAACCAATTAGGCATACTACTTTTAGAATAATATACAATGCTATTATTTGTTTTGATAAGTCATAATCTAATATAATTATTAGTCTCAATTTGGGAATCCTTTCAATTCCAATAAATTTAATTTTAATTTATAGATTTTCAAAGCTATTCCCAAATATAACCTCAATATTTTTATAAATATAAAGTACTAAGTTATTGTTTAGTTATAATGATTAAATTTCACTTTAAACATGTTAATTAATAGGCATAACATACGAATTAATTTTAGACTCTTATACAGAGATTATGCTAGATCATGTAACAAAATATATCCGATTACCTTCAGATTTGGTTATGATACTTTTTTTAAGCAATATCCATAAATCTAACGATTAAATCATTAATTTGATATGCTTATCTTTAGAAATGCATTAGGTTTTGGGCTACTATATGGAGATTATGCAAGATTATGTGGCAAAATATATATCATTATCTTCGAATTCAGTCATGATACTTTTTTTGGTAATATTAAAAGATATAATGGTTGGATTATTAATTTAATGTACGTACCTTTGTAAATGCACTAGGTTTTTGGCTGTTATATAGAGATTATATTAGATTGTGTGGAAAATTGTATCCGATTATATTCAAATTTTGTCATGATACTTTTTTTTAGCGATATTAATAGATCTAACAGTTAGATAATTAATTTGACAAGATTATCTATATAAATGTGTTAGGTTTTGGGCTGTTATATAGAGATTATGTTAGATCAATTGGCGAAATATATTCAATTAACTTTAATTTTAATCATGATATATTTTTTAGCAATATTAACAAACAAATCTAATGTTTGGACCGTTAATTTGATATGCTTGTCTTTGTAAATGCATATGGTTTTGGGTTGTTATATAGAGATTATGTTAGATCATGTAGCAAAATATATTCAATTACCTTTAAATTTAACTATGATACTTTTTTAAGAAATATTAACAGATCTAACAGTTGGATCATTGATTTGATATGCTTATCTTTATAAATGTGTTAGGTTTTGGGCTATTATATAGGGATTATGCTAAATTATGTGACAAAATATATCTGATTACTTTTAAATTTTGTCATGATACTTTTTAGAAATATTAACAAATTTAACGATTAGATTATTAATTTGATATACTTATTTTTATAAATGCGTAAGGTTTTGGGTTGTTATATAGAGATTATACTAAAGCATATGGAAAAATATATGCGATTACCTTCAAAATTTGTCATAATACATTGTTTAGCAATATTAACAAATATAATGGGTTAAATCATTAATTTGATATACTTATCTTTATAAATGCGTAAGGTTTTGGGTTGTTATAGAAAGATTATGCTAGATCACATGGCAAAAATATATCTGATTACTTTCAAATTTCTTCATAATACTTTTTTTAGCTATATAAAATCTAATAGTTGGATTGTTAATTTAACATACTTATCTTCATAAATGCGTTAGGTTTTGGACTATTATATAGAGATTATGCTAGATCATGTGGTAATATATATCCAATTACCTTTAAATTTGGTCATGATAATTTTTTTTAGCAATATTAACAAATCTAATGGTTGGATCATTAATTTGATATTCTTATATTTATAAATGCGTTAGATTTTAGGCTGTTTTAGAGATTGTGCTAGATCATGTGGTAAAATATATTCGATTACTTTAAAATTTGGTCATGATATTTTTTTTAACAAAATTAACAAATCTAATGATTGGATCATTAATTTGATATGCTTTTCTTTATAAATGCACTAGGTTTTGTGCCATTATATAGAGATTATATAAGATCATGTGGCAAAATATATGCGATTATCTTCAAATTTGGTCATGATACTCTTTTTTTTTTTTGCAATAATAACAAATCTAACAGTTGAATCATTAATTTGGCATACTTATCTTTATAAATGCATTAGGTTGGGGCTGTTATATGGGAATTATGCTAGATCATGTAGCAAAATCTATCCGTTTATCTTCAAATTTGGGCATGATACTTTCTTTTAGCAATTTCAACAAAAATCTAACTCTAAAGGCTATTCTTCTTCTAGTTAAACTTCTGCCAACTATCTATTTTAGCTGGTAATTTGTTGGAAAATTGGTAGGAAAAACATTCCCCTCCTCTATTATCAACAGATTACCGTCAGACATAGTTATCAACTACTAATATTTTATTGGTAATCTATTGGTAAATATTTTTCTACCTAATTACCAACACATTACTAATAGATTGCCAACATAAATATCAACAACCAAATATACACAGTTGGTAATTCTATTGGTAGTTTATTGTACATTTATATACTATATTTCTGATAGGGATTAAAATCACCATTCTTTTCCTAGTTATTTAAGAGTGTTTTAAGATACATTTGTTGTAATAACTAGGTATATTCCTTCCTACTGAACATTTTGCTTGTAAAATGTGTTTTTGGCAAATATGTATAGATTTAATTTAAAATTGAGCAAAAAGTGCACAGAATCAGAATGTACTTGGTGTCAGGCCCAGCTAGTGGACCAGGCGCCAGGTCCATTCTATCCAGCAGCACAGATTGAGCGAGCTTCAGGAATTTTTTAGAACAGACCTAGCACTAGGTTTGGCAAGTGTACCTAGCGCCAGGTCCATGTTGTCTGCCAGACCAAAAATAGAGGAAGAACAGAGTGCACCTAGCGCCAAGTGGGTCGAAGGTACCTGATGCCAAGTAGGTTCTGGAGGCAAAAAATCTGTACGCGGAGTTAGGGCTTATCCAAGGATTTTGGTATTTTCCTATTCCTACTCGGCCAAGATATCCTCAAGCACAAAATTGGCATCCAAGAGGCCTATAAAAGCATAAAAGAACACAAGGATTTGGGATATACAACTAAGAGAGGTGAATTAAAGTGCAAAAATTCTGATTTTCTTATTGAAGGAGGAATTCACCCAAGTCAAGGAGGATTATTCAAAGGGAGTCTTCAAGGAAGAAGAAAGAGGCTTGTCTCTAAGTGCTTTCTTTTCTATGACTTTAGGAATTGATAGCCTTAAGTGAGTGGATTTCTCTTCACTCACCATATTGGCCCCTTTATAGTCATTATCATTTTTCAACAAATTTTTTTTCTTGCCTTTTTTTCTTACCTTCTTACCGACGAGACAGCCTGAAGAGAGTAAGATGCTTTTTTGTTTCTTCTCTTCCACTTACCGTATTGGCCCCCTTTTTAGCAAAAAGTCTATCTTATTTTTTCTCAACAAATAAAAGTAAATTTTTTATTTCAACTCACATTCTTTCTTTTTCACTGAATTATATTTTTCTCACATTCCTTTTTCACAACTCAAAGTCATGCAAATTTTAAATCTATAATACAAGAATTAATCAACAACTCTTCCCATACTTCTTCACATCATCCATATTCAAACTCAAAGAATAAATAAAAACTCATATATCAAATATAACCAAGGTTAACTTAAATTCTTAAGACTTAGCAAATTTTAACTTAATATACAAGTTTACTTTTAATAAAAATCAAACCATAATGAATGACAAATCTATATCCAAAATTAAAAAGAAAATCAAAAATCCATTATAGAAAAATAAGCGCATTTTAGCTCCAAATCTCCAAACTTTCAAATTTTCAAATTATCAAATTTTCAACATAATTATTTGATACCAAGAAAACACCAAAATAATTGATAAAAATTTGGACAAAGAATATTACTAAACCACTCCCTCACACTTATATTGGACAATGTCCTCATTGTTAAAAACTTAACATAAGAAAGCATCTCCAACGAGACCAAAAATAATAAGGACGGTAGAACATTAAGTAATACTCCCCACGTGCAACAAAGCTCCAATAGATATCAAAGCATGGAATAGAGAGAAGGGCTTGTCCAACAAACATTTATTCAACCCGTCAGAATAAAATACTCCTAAAAGAACAAAGAAAAGAAGAGCCAAAATAACACACACCAAAAATAAAACACAAGAAAGACTAATAGAACTCCTAAGAAGAAACACAATGACTTACTCTCCCACAATTAAATTGAAAAATATTTTCCTTATTTGGGAGTGGAAAAAGACACCTAACAATAAAAAAAACAAAACAAAGATACAACTCTTTTCACTCATCATGCTTCCTCATCAAACATTTGTAAAAGAAATTAATGCTCATTGAAAAAGGTTGGCATGATGAAAGTAGAAATAAGAGAGGGCTTTGAAAAATGGAGGGCTCATGGAAAATATTAGTTGCAATGAATATAAATGCATGACTCCTCTTCCGTAGGACCTTTTAGACATACAAATCAAGTTTCCAACACTAATATGTAAATTATGTCTAAAAGGTGTATAAATATTAGAATCATCACCAATCCCTTTAAAAGATTTGTCACAATTAAAATTCTCCTTTAGACTTAGTAATATAGAGTTTAAAGATGGAATCAAGAAATTATTTCTTTTAAAATTATGGTCTACAAAAACTAAGTTACCTCCATTTGAATGAGGTACAGGGTAGAAATTACCACCATCCTCTAAGGACTTCATATGATGTAGCATTGAACTTGAGGCATGATAAATTCAACACATGATCATTTGGACCATTGTCCTCCAAAAATGGAGAGGAACCTAAGAAATTACGTGACAAAGAGAGATTAGAATTATTAGCATATAGAGGAGAATAGAATACCTCTCTTACCATATTAGGCAATTGTTCCTTATATCCTTTCTCCTTTCTTTAGGGATTGTCTTGTTCAAGTATATGGGCCTTTATGGCATCCTCAACCAACTTGGCTGATTGTGTTCTTTGAGGTCTTATGCTTTGGGATGCTTCTCCATACCACCTAACGGAAGTGTTTGTGTTGGCAACAAAGGATTTGATTGAAGCTTCAAGTGACGTCTCACTAAAAGCGTTAATTCAAGCTTGTAACTTTGTTAATCTACCATCATGGTAGCTTTTTTGACGTTGTGCCCATGAATAATTATCCATGATGATGGTTTGAACCTCACACTTAAAGAAAAAAATTAAATCAAAAATAAAAATAAAAATAAACAAAATAATAGAAAAATACATAAATTAGAAATATTCACAAGCTACCTAAACACAAAAGTTAGTGATATTTACAAATACAACAAAGGCTAAATCAACAAGACTCGAGTGTTTTCGATAGCGCATATCCCCAGCAATGGTGCAAAAAACTTGATATGTGTTTTTTAGTGTAGAAAATATTGCCAACAAATTACACAATCAATCAAGCTTTAATAAAATGCTAACCACTACGACCATACATACAGACAAGTATACCCATCGTATAGTATAGGGAATAGCAAGTATCAAATCCGCGATAACCCACCTTACTTTACCCAAATCTTTATTGTTTAGCTAATAGAATAGAGAAATATAAGTAAATAACCTACTAACCTAATACACTAGAGAAAATTAAGTCACACAAGAAAAGTCACAAAGATAATTAATGGGTGAGATAAGGAGAAAAGACAAGTAAATAAATAGAATTCCTTGAATACACAATAATGATTAACCAGCTCATCTCTCAATTAATTATTATCTTAGCATCATGAATGATTAAAGTAGACCCACTTCGTTTGCAATATATGGAATCACTATTTTCTAGTTAACTTAGTGAATATATTCTATCACAACCAATTTACCAAAAAGATGCGTTAAGATCAATCCTTACACAAATCCCAATATTCTAGGTGTTCTAAGTATGAAATTAGCCAATGAATCTATATTCTAGCAATTATCAACCAATCTTTGATTACTTACTCTTTACCCTTAGCATCTTTTTCAAGTAAGTTAAGAATAACTAGTACTAAATCAATTAGTTGGCCATTCTCTCCTAACATCGTTTTGCAAATTAATTAGAAGAGAACTAATCAATGCAACAAGATATTATGCTCAAGCAATCAAATACCAAGAATAGCAATAAATTGATCAAAGAACTAAAATTAATACAAAATCATGAATTCAAAAGAATATCCTCTGAAGACAATTACAATATTAATCTCAAACTATCAATAAATTACAAAAAAAAAAAGAAGGAAAAGAAGTCACTCATAGACAAGAAAGATCCTTTTTTCCTCCTTGAAACCTTCTTGATCAACCTCCCCTTCCTCTCTAAGAATTCCCCTTGATCCTCTTAAATCTTGGTGTTTCTCTAGGAGTTTTCTAAAGATATTACATTGACGAATTGAAAACTATGAAAACTAGTTTGTACAATGCTATTCTGTTGTATTTATAGGAGTTCTAATTTCCATAAAGTGTGTAGAAGAGTCCTTATCCGTAGTTGAAAGAGTTCCCAAAGAATCAAACTAAAATTGACAAAATCTATTCTGAAATGAAAAACCTACCGACATTGATCAGAATAGGCTTGTCACCGGGTCCATTCGACCCACCTGGTGCTGGGTTCAATCTATTTCTCCTCAAAATTTTTGCTTTTCTAGAGCAAACCTAGCACCTGGTACCTTAACTGGACCTGGCACCGGGTCCAATATAGAATCTTTCACTTTTTGCTCGAAATCCACTTAAATTTGCACAAATTTGTATACAATATTTTTACAAGAAAAATGTCAAATAGGAAGGAATGTTCCTAGTTATTACATCAAAAAATATCACAAAATACCCTCAAATAACTAGGAAAATAGTAACGAATTTAGCCCCTATCAATATACACCATTTAACTCTTGTAATAGGGAGTTTAGAGTATTTTGAGTATTTTGGTAGGAAATCAAATCCTTGCTAGAACGAGTTGTGTAAGGGTGATTTCCAATCATCAAGACCAAATTAAAGGGTTTAGTCCCACATTTGATCAATGTCTCTAAACTTTAAATAGATAATCTAAACCCTTTTCACTATTATTGGGGTACTAGAAATCTCCTAGTGTTCTTGATAGGTATGAGTTTGGGTGCCTTAAAATCCCATCCTAATTATTCTAATCTCTTACTAGATTAGGATGTTAAGGTATTTTGAAGTAGGCTAGATTCACCAAATCTCAAGTACATTAGTTGCATTTGCATCTAATTTCTTTTATGTGTGAATTTCACAGGGAGTTGGGTGGCCAACTCATGATTCTCTATGCGTGGATTTCAAGAGGTGCTTCCATGCTTATATCAAAGAAGGTAGGTTTCGATCTTCAAGAAATCATACCATCCAATTGGCTTTGGAAAAAGCCAAGAAAATTCAGCCTCCTAGCTGGATTTAGGAGTTAACTAAATGAGGTTTCATAGGGGGAAAATGTGATGCTTGAATTGTTGAAATGTATGCTCTCTTAGACTAGGTTTTTGATGTAATCTTAGTTTATGTTAATAAAAGTTTTATTGTCAAAAATTGTTTGTGAATTTTTACATTACTTTTGTGCATAATTTTGCTAGAAAAGACCCATTGTATTTAAGAAAATAGTTTATGTGAATGGAGGCCTTTCACAGTAAGGTATGGATCATGAGTTACTTAACACATAAACTATTGTTCTTAACCGAATAATGAGAATGGAAATCTCATCATTGTAAAGTTATTATGTTACGAATTCTAAATGGGGAATGGCTTACCATTACCCAGTGAGTAGTCTTCCCACTTCATAATACATGCGTATTTTGAATACGTAGAACTGGACCTATAGTAATGGTTTCTAAAAGTACTATACGGAAGAAACCTAAACTACTATTGCTACAACATGTACTTATACTCTACGGCTTGAGTATAAGTTGATGGTCTGACGAAACTAGGAGCATATAATTTAATGTACTATAGTTGAGGTGCTATTGTAGAACCAATATGCTAGTATATGGGTATATGTGACTAATTAGTTAAGATAGACTTGTACAAGATAACTTCTATGCTATATCACTCCCTGTAACTATCTGAATGAGGTAAATATCCAGGGCCTGGGGGAACATGACTTGGATGTTTGCTTTAGGGAAGCTTCCTTGGAAAGCAAAAATATTCTAAGAAATCGTGGATCATTGGATTAGAAATCTAAGGATGGTAGATGTCTTTTAGAGAGGTATTAGTACACTTCTTCTTTTCTAAATGAACGGCGATGTGTAGAGGTGTATTTTACTCATTACACTTGTAGGTCGGAGACATTGCTAACGCAGCATTATCCTTGGGATCAATATTTTCTTATGGTGATATTTGAAAATATTTAAAATGCAAAAAATACATCTATTTTTATAGCAGGGGTATTTTGATCATTTTAGTAGCCAAGGCGATGTGTCTTTTGGTCCTTGAAATAGCCCATAACTCCTGATGGTTTCGGGTTAAGGAATTGGTCTTGGATAAAATGGATTTTATTTTATTCAGGTAGCCTAATTTATTTATTAGGCTAGAATAAAATAAAAGGTCTGAAGAGAGTATTATTTAGAAAACTATTTTAGCAGGTTAGTTAATTGGCCAGGGCTGTAGCCCAGGTCGTATAATTAAGAATTGACTTGGACTAAATTAGTAAAATGCTTGAGAATAAATCTGGCCTATTTAGGCTATTTAATTAATTTAGTTATTGGGTTCTAGTAGGCTCAGGAATAATTAAGTTAATAAAAAGTCTTAATCTAAATTGAATGGACTATAGGCCCATGGGTTAAGTCTTGGTTCGTTCAAGGCTTAACCAAACATAGACTGTAAAAAAGTGGCTATTTTCTGTTTGAATTCCAATTTTTAATCCATGAGGATAGTGAGAAGATATCGGGTGATATCTTCTAAGAAGTCTTCTAATTTGATTAGGGAACTCCTTTAGCTATCGTGGGTTATCAAAGGACTTGGTACATACCAGAATAGGGTAGCAAAGGTTTTTATGAGCTTCTTGATTTTTGCATTCTCGCTGGTTTTTTTTTCTCTCTAGGAGTTTTCTTGTGTTTACAGAGTGTTTTTGGGAAACACAAGAACAAAACCATCGTCTCTTGTGACTACTCTTTAGTAGATTGCAAGGAGATTGTTCAGAGACTTTTTTCCTTTTCCCACCCAGTTGCCTCTCACCAGGGTTTCAGGCAATTGTAGTATTCTGGAAGATAAAAGGCTCGTGCGTTCATGACAAGAAGAAGTAGACTGCTAGCGGGTTTGGATCCAGAAGTTCCAACAAGTCAGGGAGAAGACATTCCTGTTGTTCAGTCACCTTTCTCAGTGCCTAAGAAAAATTGAAAGCGTAGAGGTATAACATATTCCGTTGTTCATGTTTTCCTGCATTTTTGTTTGCTCCAATATGCATGTTTTGTTTTTTTTAAGCTTCAATTGGTATCAAAGCATGAAGTTTTAAATGGCTTAGGAAGCATGTTTAGGTTAATAAAAATGGCCAAATGATTGTTTAAAATTATGCCTGTGATCCTTCGTTTTTACTGGTATGGGATAGATTGTTAGTGAGCCTCACCGTTGAGCTTTAGGACTCTCTGTAATTTATTATTTTTCATATAAAATCATGTAAACCTGAGTTTTAAGGGTATAGGTAGATATTGTTTTTGTTTTGATTCATTTTGGTTGAAATCTGTAATCAAAATGTCGCATGTAGAGTCACGCAAGAAAAATTGCAGAAGGAGTCTGTCAGAAAATCACAAAAAAAAAAAGGAAGAAAAAGAACAGTGGAGCTGAGCTACCATCGTAGGAGACGAGCCGCGAAGTCGGTCAGCAGCTCGGTGGGTCTTGAGTCGCAGAGGAGCCCAGGCCAAGCCGTGGCTTGATGTGGCCCAAGCCTTCCATGGCTTTGTGCATTTTGCACCAAATCTATGGGAGGCTCACATGCATCCTCCTACAGCCTTGTTCACAATTGTGACCGGGTTGCGGGTAGGCATTTAGGTAGCTCAGCGTAAGTGCGAGCGGGTAGTCCATGGGCCATAGTCCATAATCTAGTGTACCGGGAGCGTGAAGACTAAGGGTTTTTTTTTTTTTTTACATTTTATCTTGTAATTTTTGCGCAATTTCTTTTTCATTTTTTGTCCTATACCAGGCAAAGTTATTATTTTTGCAATAGTTAATATTCATGAAATATTTTTGCATGAAAAATAATAGTAAGGAATTTATCATTAAACAAGTCCAATAATTAAATTAATTAACATGTTTAATTCTATTCCTTGGGCACTTAAGTTTAAGAAATAGAAAATCATGAAAACATTTACAGTTTTCTAGCATGCTATTAATTTTAGTACATGTGTGCACGTTTTCTGAAAGACCAAAGTCATTGGGATTTTTTTTTTACAAGAAAAAATATTTTTCTTTAATTAAATGGTTATTTTTAACTTAAACAAAAATTAATCCTTGGTTATTTTCTAAAAGGATTTTATCCTTGATATAGAAAATATTTTGGATTTAGAACTTTTGTAAGCTAAAATGAAAAGCCATTTTAATTTAATTTTACAAGAAAAAATATTTTTTGTCAAATAAAACTTAAGACCAAAATCTCTAAAAAGTTTTAATGGAAATTTTTGAAATCATTAAATTTTAACTTAAATAAAAGTAATCCATGGAAAAATTTCTTAAAGGGTATAAACCTTAATATAGAAATTTTGTATGGGTTTAGATATTTTATTTTTAAGTTAAAAGAAAACTTAATGGAAATTTTCAAATGATATTTTTCCAAGAAAACCCTTGTTTTAAAAAACTATGTAGGAGAGAGGTTTCAATGGCCCCGTGGCTTCCATCACGATCCTCATTAGAAATCGTAGGTCTCTTCCGTTATCCTGGGAGTGAACCCATATAGGATGGAGATACCACAAGGATCTAGAACTAATAGAATTATGTAATTAATAACCCAAGACATGTACTATGATCGGTCAGCCGACGTTGGAGGTTATAGTTCAAGAAGAAAAAGGGTAACGCATCACCCCAGCCCAAGTCCCAACCCAAAGACAAACACTAGGGTAAATGCTTCAAGTGCAGAAAGAAAGGATACTGGAAAAAAGAGTGTCCAGATCTTCAAGACAAGAAAAATTCCACATGTAATGTTTTCTATCTAGAGTCTATATCAATGGTTGGATCAACTTCTGCTTGGATTGTTGATTCAGGAGCCACTGATCACATATGTAACTCCTTGCAGGGGTTTAGAAAGATAAGAAAACTCTAGAATGGTTAACATGGACTATTCGTGGGAAATAGAGTACAAGTATGGCCCTTTGCAGCGGGAGAACTGGAACTTGTTTTTTATTGTAATAAAATAGTTGTATTGAAGGATACTTTATTTCTACCTGGTTTTAGACAAAAATTGGTTTCAGTTGCAAAACTAATAAATCAAGGATATTCTGTTTCTTTCCATTCTAGTATAACTATCAATAGAAATTAAGAAGTTTTATGTATTGGGCACCTATATGGAAACCTATTCTTTATTAATTCTATTAACAATCAATTAAACAATTCTTAATCTGAACCTTTAAATAGAAAGAGAAAGACCAATATCAATGACAAATATATATTTGGCATCTAAGGCTGGGTCATATTAACTCAACCTGGATTCAGAGGTTAATCTATAATGGGCCTTTAGGCTCATTGAGATTGGAAAGTTGGCCTAAGTATGAATCATGTCTTATGGGAAAAATGACCAAAAGGTCATTTCCCCAAAAGGTGGATAGGGCCAAGAAGATGTTGAGTCTTGTTCACAGTGATGTATAGTCCTTTGTCTACATCAGCTAAAGGGGGGTTTGGGTACTTCATCATCATCACAAATGATTGTACTAGGTATGGTTATGTTTACTTGATGAGATGTAAGTCTGACTCATTTGACAAGTTTAAAGAGTTTAAGGCTGAAGTAGAGCGTTGTCCAGGTAAATTGTTCAATACCTTATGATCGGATCGTGGTGGACGAGTACCTACTCAGTGAATTCAAAGACCATATGGTACATCATAGGATATTATTCCAAATCTTTGTGCCAGAGACCCTCTAGCAGAATGGAATAGCTAAGAGAAGGAACAGAACATTGATAGATTTAGTCCGAAGCATGATGTCTCATGTTACTCTTTCAGTATTTTTTTGGGGATATACCTTGGAAATAGTGGCATATATTATGAACTTGGTGCCTTTCAAGTCAATACCTTAGATACCCTATGAGATGTGCATTGGACATATGCCAAGTCTAAATCATCTCAAGATATAGGGCTGCCCAACTTATGTACTGATAATGGAGAGAAGTTGGAACCAAGATCAAAATTATACTATTTTGTTGGGTATCCAAAAGGAGCAAATGGTGGTTACTTTTATTATTCCAAAGAGCAAAAAGTACTTGTGAGTACTAATGCTAGATACTTAAAGGATGATCAAAGCACATCCACCAAAGGTTTAATAAGGTTAGAACTCGAGGAGAAGTTATCTTCTGAATCGACTTCTTTTAACCTGATTGTGGAACAAGAAGAGGCACAACCTTAGGAACCTGTACAAACGGAGCCTCATCGTAGTGGGAGAGTATCTAGAGTTCTAGAAAGATAGACTGGAGAGGTTTTTGACCTAGTCTCTGATCATCAAAAAAAAAATCCTATACGAGAAGGCTATTGTGGATGCCGATACAAACCTATAGCATGAAGCAATGAAAGCCGAGATTGAATCTATGTACTTCAATCAAGTTTGGGATCTTGTAGCTTCCCCTGAAGTGATAAAACTCATTGGGTGTAAGTAGGTATACAAGAGAAAGAGGGGAGCAGATGGGAAGGTAAAAACTTTCAAATCTAAGCTTGTGGTGAAAGGGTATACTAAAAAAGAAGCTATCGACTATGAGGAAACATTTTTCCCAATAGTCATGCTTAAGTCCATCTGTATCCTCCTTGCCATCGTATGTCATTATGGCTACAAGATATGGCAAATGGATGTCAAGACGGCATTTCTCAATGGCCATCTTAACAAAGACATCTATATGTTCCAACCAGAAGGCTTTATTGCTGAAAGCCAAGAACATATAGTTTGTAAGTTTAAGAAATCCATTTATGGACTTAATTAAGCATCAAGAGTATGAGACATTTGTTTTGGTGAGACTATAAAGTCTTACGGTTTCATTCAAAATGTGGATGAACTATGTATGTATAGGAAATTGGAAGGTATAAATGTAGTTTTTCTTATATTGTATGTAGATGACATTATACTCATTAGGAATGATGTAGGAACATTGTCATCTACTAAGGTTTGGCTATCTAGTCAATTCAGTATGACGAACGTGGGAGAATTCAGTTATATTCTTGGAATTAAGCTTCTTAGAAATAGGAAGTAGAGAATGTTAGGATTATCCCAAGCTACATATATAACAAGACACTGGCCAAGTTTAGCATGGACTCATGCAAGGGAGCATTGTTGGAAAATATACCCTCAAAGACTATGTACTCTGTGCAAATATATTGCAATAAAATGTTTATTTATTAAATTTAGTTTCTTTCTTATATTATTGCATATTTAAGGTCCAAGTAGGATAAGTAATGATCAATGTATTGGGTCATTCTTCACAGTAAGGTATAGACCAAGGGTACTTGTCATACAAGTAAAATTGAGTTCTTAGTCGTTTGATAGAACTGGGCATTTCATCAAGGCAACATAATTATGCCATGAGTTTCAATGAGGAATAGTTTACCTTAAATTAGTGAGTAGTTCATCACATCATTGGCATAAGCGTATTTCAAATACGTAGAACATGACCTATAGTAGTGCTCTCTCTTAAAGTACTATAATTATGGAGACCAGACTATTACTACTACAGCGTGAACGAATACCTTCACACTTGAGTATGAGTTTGTAGTCTGGCGAAGCTAGGATTTTATACTTTGATATATGTTGGGTAAGATTTCTTTTGTGAGATCAATATCCTTGTATGTTGTGTGTATTACTTTAGTTAATTAAGACGGACTTATGCAACAGAGTTTCTATGCTTCACTTAGTAAAGTTAAATCACCCCCTTGTGATTGCCCGGGATAATCTAATGATCCAAGGTCCTGGGAATATGACTCTAGAATATGTGCTTTTAGGTAGCTTCTAATGATAAGCAAGTACATTCAAGTGAGTCATGGATTATCGGACTAGAGATCTAAAGATGATAGATGTCTTTAAGATGGGTGTTAGTTCATTTATCCTGTCTCATTGATGGGTGTTACATAGAGGGCTATTTCTGTCATTTCACTTGTAGGTCAGAGACATTGCTTTAGTAATATTATTCTTGGGGTCAATATTTTCATATAGTGATAAATAAAAATATTTAAAATGGTAAAATGTAGATATTTAATAGTAAAGGCATTGTGGTCATTATAGTAGCCATGAATAATATGTCTATTGGTCTCCGGAGTAGCTCAAGTTACTTTGGTGTTGTTTAGACACCATTTGGGCTTAATGGATAATTATTTGGAAGAGAATAAAATTTATTCTAATAGTCTAATTAAAATTAATTAATTAATTAGTCTTGGGTTTTGATAAGGCCCAGAAAAGATAATTAATTAATTAGGAGAATTAGGCTAGAATAAATTAATCAATTGGGCTGATATATGTTGACATATATTAAGAGTCCAATTAGAATTAATTAATTAGTCTTGGATTTTGATGAAGTCCAGAAAAGATAATTAATTAATTACGAGAATTGGGCCAGTCTTAGATTGATTTATGAGCACAGCATCAAGCCCATTAAGGCTTGATGATTTCTGCTATTAGGGCTTAATCAAGCCCTTAGGCTAGCCAAAAAAGATGTGTGCAAGAGAGGGAGAAAAATAACATAGTTTTTCTAAGTTCTCTCTCTCTCAAGTGTGTCGTCTCTCATTTTCTCTGTTATTGACATTTCTTCTCTTCCTTCCTCTCTAGTTGGAGAGTATCTTGATTATCCAAATATGGAACTTCTCCAAGCTAACCCAAGGGCAAAGTAGAGTCATACTCCGGAAGACGAAGAGAGAAAGCTTGAAGACGCTTGATGCATAGGAGTAGAAGATTGGCAGGAATACCAGTTGAAGCACAGACGTCTTCTTCTCCCCATCCAACGCAAGTTCCAGTGCAACCCGTCCCTACATTGGTTCATCTACGACCAATCAAAAAAATGTAAGTACTCTCCCCTAGATGTGTTTCGAAAAACTGAAAAATTTTCCGCTGCGCTTTTCTTTAATGTTTTTCGTTTTGATCCTTCAAGTGGTATCAGAGGCAGGTTTTCATCTAAGAGCATGTACGAGGGTTAAAAAACCAAAAAAGGTGATTCCTTCACTATTAAAAATGAACCTTTTGTGATTTCATATGATCCCTCATATATTGGTTTCTAGAGTTCATGTACTCCTCGCAGTTAGAGGTACAAGAACATGTATTCGAATGGTTTTTCCATCGTTTTTTCTATTTTAAGTAGATTCATTGTATGCCTTGTGGTTAGAGATATAGGCACATGTAAAGGCATATTTTTTGCCTAGTTTTACATTTCTTTTAACCTGCAAATTTTGGGGACTGAAGAACGTGATTGTTGGAATTATTGAGGGGCGAAAATTTGCTGAAATGTAGGATTTTTCAAAAATTAGCGAATTCCAAAACAGACCTGGCACCAGGAGACCCGATCGGACCAGGCACCAGGTCCACTCTGCCCAGCCGAAGGTTTTGGAGAAACAGAACAGACCTGGCACTAGGAAGGCCCAATGGACCAAGCGCCAGGTCCACTCTGCCTAAAGGCATATGCATGCAATTTTCTTCAAGAAAATGGAGAGCACTGTTGAAGTTCTGTGCCTTAATTTTTTCTTGATGTAATCATGTTTTGAAACCATTGTATGGGGTTAATTTTCTGTAATAGTTTTATTTATCTATGGATGAATAATTTGCATAAAAATGAGTAGTAAAGGATGGAACCACCTTAAGATTAAACAAGATCATTAATTTTTAATTCATGATATTTAATCCATAGTTTGGCCACTTAGGAATAAATGAATAGTTTGAGCATGAAAAAGTATACTTTTGTTATCATGCTTATTTTATTTTTGTGATCAAATGAGCAAGTTCTTATAAGACCAACGTCTCACTAGATAAAATGGTTTTTGATAAAATGTTTTAATCTAAGAAACTTTAAAATAAAAGAGTTCATTGTTTATTCTCTTAAAGGGTTTAATCCTTGACATATAGAATAATATTGAACTTAAGGTTATTTACTAAAGTTTTACATGGTTATTAACTTAGAATAGTAAAATAAATTCATAGTTTATTCTCTCAAAATATTTAATCCTTGATATAGAGAATAATATTGAATTTTAGTTTTTTACTAAAGCTAATGAAATCATAAGATTATAGAAAACATTTTTGGGCCTAAAACTTTATTTTCAAATAAAAGATTAAGTGGGAGAAGAGTTCCAATGACCACATGGCTTCCACCACTACTCTTATTAGAGATAGTGGATTTCCTCGTGTCATTCTGAGCATGACTCCCTATAGGATGGATTTTCACAAGTATCTAGAACAAATGGAAGAGTAAAATTAAAAATCTAGGGTATTTGCTAGGATCAACAAATCTACCTTGGAGGTTTTTAGTACTAGATTGCCCGTAGGTGGTTCGAATCAGTGGCCATCCTATCGGTGGAACTTTTTCTAGACCATTACCTATTTAGGAAGTTTTGATTCATGATGGTTATACACTTAACTTTAAATGCTATTAATCTTCCTACAAATCTCTATTAGCTTTTCTAAGAGCTAAACTATTTATATTATTGATAATGGTTTTAAGAGTTATCTGTTATCAAAGAAATAATATAAAGAATTTGCATTTTTATTTTTTGCAAACTAAATGAATATTTTTTTTGCAATATTTCAGAAATGTCTGGTTTCAGTCCATTGTCAATCATTCTCAAGGAGAATAAGATGACATGCCTAAATTATGTGGATTGGAAGAGGAACCTGAACATAGTACTCACTGCCAATGAGTATAAGAAGGCATGGAAGAAAGCTGATGAGATGGCTAAGTGCTATATGTTGGCTTCCACGTCTAGTGTACTACAATTTAAGCATGAGCACATAGCTACTGCGTACGACATGGATTTGTCATTGCGTACCATATTTGCTTACAAGAGCTGGCCTACAAGGTAGGAAGCTCTTAAGGCAATCATAAATATTAAGATGGAAAAGAGGGCATTATTCGAGAGCATCTGCTCAAGATAATTGCCTACTTCGAGGAGGCCAAGGTCCTAAGTGCAACGATATTAGAACCAAATTGACATTGTGAAACCCCAGTCGAGACCAACCTTAGAGTAAAGGGGTTGGAATGCATATCGTGCTTTATTTCATGATTAAATATGTTTTCATATGATTTCTATGTGCTTT
The DNA here is from genome assembly GCA_026120185.1 of Voacanga thouarsii. Classification (NCBI taxonomy): domain Eukaryota; kingdom Viridiplantae; phylum Streptophyta; class Magnoliopsida; order Gentianales; family Apocynaceae; genus Voacanga; species Voacanga thouarsii. The sequence continues at coordinate 4,121,550 of JANUWF010001643.1, forward strand.
GAATTTGATTTTTTCTATCTTGAAGTCTTGTTGGTGAGTGATGTGGGAGAGGGGCAAAATGGTAATTTTTGCCCGAGGTGAAAATAAGGAGATAGCTTGTGGATTGAATAGGGAATAATTTTTCTAGTAGAAATAGCAACAAGGGTTGTTGTGGTTTAGTGGTTAGAGCCTTGGAATTAATTCTTGAAGTCTGGTTCAAAATCCATCATAGAAGCTTTAGCTTGAGTAAATTTTATTTTGCTTGGAAAAGGATGGTTTCGGCCATGAGGGCCTAGATCAATGTGGTGATGATGTCCTAGGAGAGACATGTTAGGAGAATTCTCACTTCACTCTTTTGTTCTTCGCGAAATGCCAAAAGGGAATTCATTCTCCCTTGATCTTTAGCTTTTCTTAAATTCCAACTCCTTAGCTTGAGCAAGGTGTTCTATCCTTTTCCTTTCCAGAAAATTCAGTAGAGGACTGAGGTCTTTTAGGATCAAAATGTCCTAGTAAAAGGCTTCTCATGGTTTGGAAAATGTAAATGATTTGTGGGAAAATTCAAGAGGAAAATCACTTTTGAAAGCTTGCTGAAATTTTTCCTCAAACTTAGTTCATTTATCTTCATGAAATGAGCTGAAATTTTTCATCTTGTTGTACCTTCAAAAGGTCGAAAATTCTAGCTCACATTCCCTCCCAAATGCTACCAGAAAAATGGTCTTTAGGATCAGTTGAAACCTGAAAGTTTCTTGCCCAAATTCGGATTGCACAAGCTAGAGTAAAACAGGAAAAATTCCTGTACGAAAATCGGTTTTGAGAGCTCAAAACCAAGCTGTTTTCTTCCAGAATTTGTACAGAAACTTAGCCATGTTTTTCCTCCATAAAGAAGGCTGGAAACCAGCCTTGAATACCCTTGAAATCCCCTTCAAACCTCGCTGCAAATCTGCTGGAAATGGCAGACGAAAATTCTGCCAGGAAAAATTCTGTTCAGCGAAATTCCTGAGCAGAATTTTTGTCCAGCTTGTTTCCTATTTTGTTTCAACTGAAAACCCCAACCTACTTCTGTCAAAACCTCTCTTAAACCTCCATTAACAGAGCTCCATTGTTCCCTGAAGTTTCTGCACGAAATTCCCTCCATGGCTGTCCGAAAATCCCTCTACAAAATTCCTGCAATTAAGCTTGATTGGTTTCCAAAATCTCGGTCATCTTATCTAGCAACCTTCCATAATATTTTGCTCAATGGACCAGACTTCTTCTTCATCATTGTACACCCTACTTTCAGCCACCATAAGCCTCCATAAGTCAGCATTAATCCCACGAAATTCTGTCCAAACAATCAGCCATGGCAGACTTCAAAGCTGTCCAAACAAATCAAGATATTCTTAGGATATCTACTTTCCAAATTCACTTCCTAACAATATTCTTCAAGGATTGTAACAACTAACCCTTCCTTTTCCCTTCCAAATCAGAGAATCAACTCCCTAAACCCTACTAGAATTCGGCCAGACCTATTCCCTCAGAAAAATCGGCAGCTGCACAAACTCTCCCTCTCTCTCTCGATTTTCTTCAAGCAACAAGAACACACACACACACACACACACTACACCAAGAACACCTACTTCTTCTCTACACCTAATAACCCTCCAAACCACCTCAAACCCTCACGAAAATCTCCAGATTTAGTCTACTTATTGCTGTGAATCCATCAACACCAATATTAACATCAAACTCCTCCAAACATATTGCTACTTCGGATCAAAGCAAAAATTTCTGGACAAGAACATCTTCAAGGTAAACTCACTCCATCAACATCATCCTCTTCAAACTTAATCTCTAATGGAAACCTATATGAATAAGCATGCTAATGATCTCTTCTTCTTTCTCTCTCTCTCTCTCTCTCTCTCTCTCTCTCTCATGGACCAAAAATTCCTCCCTTGGCCGAATGGTTTCTTTTCCCATGATCATGCTTTCGCCACCCTTCTTGAATAAGATTAGCCATCTAGGAGTTGAGATCTTCTCTAAACTCCTTCAAGTCATTCATCAATCAAGTAAGTACCTTCAATCCTCTTTTTAAAATTTAGAATCATGTCTCTAGGTTGATGAATGGCGATGGGGTTGTGTATGTGATGTTGTTGATTGAAGCATGAGTATATGTATGATTGAGATGGAGATGGGATTTATGCATGGAAGGATTATATTGGTGGATTTAATGACGAGTTGAGATTTGATGCATGTCATAGGTAGTATTTGTGATGAAGCATGCTAGAGATTATGTCACCATGGGTGAATAGGATTTATATGCGTGATTAGATTTTGAAGTCGTGGTCATGTTTATGCTAGTAGAGGTTAAATCATGTAATAATAAATTTAGATCTATGCCTATGTGCAAGACTTGGATGATTTGATGAATTGAAGGATTGAGTATGTTATTGATTATGACCATGGAATCGTGATCATGATCTAGTTGTCCCTAAGCAAATCTTATTTCATGAATAAAATATTTACTAATGATTTTTGCTAAAGAATTTCGAAAACCCTAGGAAGGGTAGAGTTGGAATTATAATATATGTAAAGGATATTTTAGTCAAATAAATAATGAATTTTCTAGAAAATAAAATAAATAAATATTATTTAAAATGAAGCAAATTGATTAAAGCCCTTATGGAAAAGACTTACACTTAATAAAATATTTACTAGATCAAAACCCTTAAGGATTTACTTATTATTTTCCAAGGAAGACTTGTTAAATTTAATCTTAACTAGTTTTAGCTCTCAATTACTTTCTAACAACTAAGCTACCATTAAGTTACTATTTTACCTAGTACCACCTATGGCTCTTGATCAAATACACAATAAATTTCCCTTAACAAGATTTAAACTTTCAACTTATAGAATTTCTTTCCTAATCCATTAACTATTTTAAATAACAAATTAAACTGAGCTTATAAACCTATTCAATTATTGTTTTGCCTTAAAGTTTGGGACACTAGGATCATGGTAGTAGTGAATGGAGTTGATTTAAAATTGAGGAAGTGGATTGAATCTGATTAAGATTTGTATTTGCCCATGTGGGGTTAGATCATCTGTCCGAGACCTTGTTGTTGTGAGCAGGAATCAGGTAAGCTCCTGCATAAAACCTCTCGATGTGAAATGTTTTCTTATGGCAAGCTAAATATGGAGTGTATGGACACTCGTTTATTTGAAGGCAATTGAGGGTTGAATTCATCTTTATTTCCAACGCTAGAATTATTCCAAAGTTAATGAGCAGATTTTTCCAAACTCGAAACTCTTTCTAAAACTAATTTCTCGCAAAGCTTTGGAAACCCTCACATTGTTATTTTCATGAAGCACAATGCTTTGTTCATTTTATCCCAAGTGGAAAATGTCGTTGAGTACTCAATAAGAGTGGACTACTAGGACTAATCTTTGAAGGGTTAGGGTGAGTCTCTCAGTAGGTGGCCACCTCTGAGGGGTGAGTCCTTCCTGGATAAGATGCCAGTTCCAGTGAGTCGTGCCGGTCCGAGCTAGCAGTTTATTTTATTTCAGTCAAGTGACTGTGTTTTTGCCGGAATGGACACCCGGTGGTTGTTTGGGTATAGAGAAGGAGGAGTAGCTTGCCCAGTAGGCCGATCACCTACTTTTGTCAGTCTGCACAACGTGTTAGGCATTCTGACCGGTTATGGGGCCCAAAGTGTGGTAACCCATATCCCTTTCTTTGGAGTGGTTGATTTCATTACTTATGTATGGCTAGAAGAGTTAAAACGCCACTCTTGCTTTTGACTAATGTTTATTGCTTGCCAATGTTTTTCTTATAAAGATTTCACACTTTGCATTCACGAACTGTTTCTGTTAAACACCCAAAGCACACACGGACTTACTGAGATTTTTGTCTCACCACCTTTTATCATGATTTCAGGTTGATTCTGTTGTGGGTGAGTAGCTACTTTGGAAGAGAATGTGTTTTTGATTTTATGTACTGCTTTGGGAGAGGAGTGTGGATGATTTTAATTATGAGTTTTGTTTTGGAATTTCATGGATGTACTTTGAAGTATTTTTGGGTTGTAATAAATTCTTTTAGCTTGAGTATTATTCATTTCAGCAATTTTTATTTGTGACCTAGTTATAAAGACCCCTTGTCCTTTGGACGGGGCGACATCCCCGGCCCTGGCGGGCCTAGGTTTTCCAGGGTGTTACAGACATGGTTCTTGAAACTCTGCCTAATTCATATTTTATTTCAAATTGAACTACAACATGAACAAGTTGGATATGAATCTCACGGAGCTTATGAAAGAGCTTCAGGCGGCAGAGAATCATGAAGCTCGTGTCAAAGGTTTTGGTCTCTCATTCTACTTCTTCTTCTGGAATTAAGGCAAAACTTAAGAAATACAAGAAGAGAAAGGTTTAGAACAACGCAAGGACCCAACCCAAAACATCTAGTCAAGCCAAGCCCAACAGGAAGCCTAAAGGCAAATACTTCAAGTGTGGCAAGAAGGGGTAATGGAAGAAAGATTATCTGGACTTCTTAGCCAAGTCTACTTTAAGTATTGCTTTATACCTAGAGTTTATTTTAATAGTTGGATCAACATCTTCCTGGATAGTTGATTTTGGAGCCACAACCATGTCTGTAACTCTTTGCAGGGGTTTAGAAGGACAAGGAGACTCAGCAAGGGTGAGCATGGACCTCAAGTAGGCAATGGAGCAAGAATATAGGCTAAAACAGTGGGAAATTTTAAGCTTATTTTTTAATGTAATAGGAAGTTAATATTAAAAGATATTTTATATGTTTCTTATTTTAAACAAAATTTGATTTCAGTTTCCAAATTGATGAATCAAGGATATTCTGTTTCTTTCTATTCTGGTGTTTCCATCAGTAGAGATGATAATTTAATTTGTATAAGAAACATGTATGAAAATCTCTTTTATATACATCCTATTAGAAATCAAGTAAACAATATTCAAACTGAAGTTGATAATTAAAAGAGAAAGGCCATATCAAATGACTCGTATTTGTTGCATTGAAGATTGGGACATATAAATCTCAATAGGATTCAGAGGCTAATCCATGATGGGCCTTTAGGTTCATTGAGTTTGGAAAAATGGCTTCAGTGTGAATCTTACCTTAAAGGTAAAATAACTAAAAGATTCTTTACCAAAAAGGCAGATAGAACCTTAGAAATACTAGCGCTACTTCATATGGATGTTTGTGGTCCGATGACTGTACCAGCTAGGGGAGGCTACAAGTACTTTATCACTTTCATAAATGATCACACTCGTTTTGATTATATTTATCTGATGAGGTATAAGTTTAACTCTTTTGATAAATTCAAGGAGTTTAAAGTTGAAGTGAAGTGTCAAATAGGTAAATTAATCAAAACTTGGAGATCGGATCATAATGGAGAGTACCTCCTCGGTGAGCTTAAAGATTATTTGGTACATCATGGTATCGTATCTCAGTTAACCGGCCTGGGATTCCTTAACAGAATGGAATAGCTAAGAGAAGAAATAGAACTTTGATGAAATGGTCAGAAGCATAATAAGTCATGCGTGTTTTCCTATTTTTAGGGGTATGCCTTAGAAACAGCGGCATATATTTTAAATTTTGTACTTTCCAAATTAGTACCTAAGACACCCTATGAGTTGTGGACTGGACGAAAGCCTAATTTGAACCATCTCAAGATATAGGCTTGTCCAGCTTATGTGTTAACAAAAGGAAGTAAGCTGATCTACTTCATTGGGTACCTAAAAAGAATAAGAGGTGGATATTTCTATCATTCTCAAGAGCATAAAGTACTTATTAGTACTAATGCTAGATACCTAGAGGGTGAACAAGTTACTTCCAACACGGGTTCAAGTAGAATAGAGTTATAAGAGAAGTTGGTCACTAATTCAACTTCAGGTACTTCTAACACCCTGATCGAGGAACTAAGAGAAACACTACCGGTTGTTCTTATATAAACTGAGCCTCGTCGTAGTAGGAGAATAATAAGAGTTCCAGAAAGGTGGACTGGAGAGATCTATGATCTAGTCTCTGATCATTTGAAATAAGATCTCACTAGATACGAGGAGACCATTGTTGATGTTGTTGCAGACAAATGGCAGCTAGCCTTGAATGCTGAGATTGAGCCCATATACCTCAATCAGGTCTGGGATCTTGTCACTACACCTGATAGAATAAAACCCATTGGGTATAAATAGGTATATACAAGAGGAAGAGTGGTGCGGATGGAAAGGTTGAAACCTATAAAGTAAGGTTAGTTACTAAAAGTTATACTCAGAAAGAAGAGATCAATTATGAGGAAATCTTTTCACCGGTAGTCATGCTTAAGTCTATCTGAATTCTCTTAGCCATCGCATGTTATTATAACTACGAGATATAGCAAATGGATGTCAAGATTGCCTTCTTAAATAGCTATCTTAGCAAAAATATCTATATGTCTCAGCCATAAGGTTTTGTTGCTAGAGGTTAAGAACAAATGGTTTGTAAGCTTAAGAAGTCCATCTATGGACTTAAGCAAGCGTTACGAGCATCGAATATACGTTTTGATGAAATTGAGAAAGCTTATGGTTTCATTCAAAATGTGGATGAACTATGAGTGTATAGGAAATCAGACAGTGACAAAGTGATATTCTTGGTACTTTATGTAGATGGCCTTCTACTCATTGAAAATGATGTAGAGACATTGTCATTCGTTAAGGTTTGGCTATCTGGTCAATTTAGCATGAAAGACATGGGAGAAGCTAGCTACATTCTAGGTATTAAGCTTCTTAGAGATAGAAAGCAGAGAATGTTAGGCTTATCCCAGTCTGCTTATATTGAGAGGATATTGAACAAGTACAGCATGGATCAATATAAATGGGCTATCATTGTAAAACCCCACCTAAATCTACACTGAAGTTAGAGGGATGGGATGCATATCATATCATCTTACATAAAATATATTCCTTGAATGATTTTAGGTGCCTTAGAATTGTAGTACATGGGTTATATGATTTATTTATGCTTGTTGAGTAGAAGGGGTAAAAAGAGAATTTTGCTTGAGGTTGAAATAGGAAGAAGGCTCGAGGCTTAGATAGGAAGAGAATTTGGTTGGGAAAATAAGAATAAGATTTAGTATGGTTAAGTTGTTAGAGCTTTGTGATTTAATCTCTAATGTCTTGAGTTCAAATCCCATCACCTATGTTTTATTCATAATTATCTTAACCAATGTTTGAATTTTTTTTTCTTGCATTCCTTAAAGCTAGGAATGTTGTCTTGGGAAAGACACAATGGTAATGTCCTAACCATGTGATCTTGTCCTAAAAGGAATTCTAGAGGAATTTTGGTCTCAATTATTTTAGCAAGTTTTGTCCTAATCTATTTTAAATTTTAACTACTCCTATTTCTTTAATTCTTTTCAGTTTCTATAAAATGTCTTGGATAATTCCTATCTAGAAGTTTCGAAAGTTCTAGCTCTTGGGGATAGGAGGATGACCGAATTTGAGGAAGAAATATAGGAAAAGGTTTCAATTAAATCACCATAACTATTCTTCCAAGAACTTCATTTTCTTCTTGTTCTTGTTTTGGTTAAAATCTAGAAAAATTTTCAGAAATTCTTCTTGGCTGATTTTCAAAAATTGCAGCAACCATTACCTACACAATTCTTGCTAGCAACCAACTATTTCGTGTAAAGATGAAAGCTGAAAATCCTTGGAATTTCGCAGCTTGAACAATGCCCAACCAAACCAGAAATTTTCCAGCAAACAATCAAGATTTGGACATGAATATTGAGCCATCCATTTATGCCTAAGAACACCTGAAACTTTCCTCTTTCTTCTCCAAGATGGAGGCTAGAAAACCACCATTAATGGACCTTCAAACACTCCTAGATTTCAGCTGCAAATCCATTTCAAAGTAGTTCAAAAATTCTGCTCAAAATCATTCCAAATCCTAAGAGTTCTTGTAGCATAAATTCCAGATTTGTTTTCTAGAATCCATTATCCAATTTAAATGCTTCTCATCAACCCTAAACCCTAAACCAACATCCTTCTATACCCCTTAACTTTAGGTTTACAAGATTGCTATGGAAAAATAATAGATTACAGTGGTTCCTAAACTTCAACCATGAGGCTTACAAGAATCTATCCTATACCAGAACAGAAGCAAAGGATCACAGGCATAACCAAACAATTATCTGATCAATTTTATTAGACTAGCATACATGCTTCCTAAGCCAATAAACCTTCATGCTCTAATACCACTTGAAGCTTAAAAATAAAGGAGAAGCCATTCATATAGACAAACAATAGCAAAAAAAAAATGCACAGATAACACAACATAACGGATGAAAAATTTTCAGCTATAACTTTGCGCGTGAAGTTTTTCCTTGGTGCCGAAAATGATGACTGGACGACAGGGACCTCTCTTACACTCGTTGAAACTTCTGGTTGAAATCCCGCTAAGCATCTACTTCGTCTAGTTTGCATGAATGATGGGCCTCTCAATTCTTAGAATATTCCTCAGCCTAATACCTTGTTGGTGAAATAAATCAGGCAAGGAAAAATGATCTCCAAACCTCTTGACTCACTGCTATCAATTAGTAGAATCCAAAAGAACAAGAAGGAATTGAGAGAGAAAAAAAATAGATAGAAGGCTTTTTGTTTTTTTTTTTTTTGTTCACTGTGTAATCACAATTGATACACACACAGAGTTTTACCGTGATAACAAAAACACCGGGGTTGTAGTTTTTCAAAACACCTAGAAGTTATCAGCAGAAGATGTATAGCTCATCCTACACTCTTCTATTCTTTGAATGGCAAAACCCTCTTTGGTCCAAGCTATTGAGCCATTAATATTATTATTATTTTTTCTAGACCCAATGAACCCAAAAATAATAAATATTAATTATTTAGTTTCTAGGCTTATAAAATTAATCCAATAAATAATTAATGAGCCCAAAAAGACCAAAAATATTATTCAAGCCTTAAATCTAGTTTAGGCCCAGGTTAATTTTTTTCATTATTCAATCTGGGCTTAGGCCCTGAATCATTAATTAACCAATTAAACTAGATAATAAATTTAATTTAATTTCTCTCGACCTTTTTTATTCCAATCCAATATTAAATTAGACTTCCTGAATAAAATAAAATCCTCTTTAAGTGAGACCATTTTCTCAACCTAAAATTAATTAGAACTTACAGGCTATTCCTAGGACTAAAAAGACATATCGTCTTGGCTACTAAAATGACCAAAATAACCCTACTACATAAATATCTATATTTTACATTTTAAATATTTTCTAATATCACAAAAAAGAAATATTGACCCCAAGGACAATGTTGTGTTAGCAATGTCTCTGACCTACAGGTGTAATGACTAAAATATCCTTCAACACATTGACATTCATTTAGAGAGGAAGAAGTGTATTAACACCTCTCTAAAAGACATCTACTATCATTAGGCTTCTAGTCCAATAATCCATGACTTCTTAGAATAATTTCACTTTCCAAGGGAGTTACCCTAAAACAAATATCCAAGTCATGTTCCCTAGGGCCCTAGATATTTAGTTCATTCAGACAACCAGAAGGGGCGATATCGCATAAAAGCTATCTTGTACAAGTCTGTCTTGACTAACTAGTTACATATACCCAACATACAGGTATATTGGTCCTACAATAGAACTTCAATTATAGTACATCAAAGCATATACTTCCAGCTTTATCGGACCACCAACTCATACTCAAGCTATAGAGTGTAAGTCCACGTTGTAGAAGTAGTAGTCTAGATTTCTACCATATAGTGCTTTTAGAAACTACTACTACAAGTCCAGTTCTACGTATTCAAAATAAGATAGTGTTATGAAATGAGAAGACATTTATTGGTTAAAGGTAAGTCATTCCACGTTTAGAATTCATAACATAATAATCTTATCATGATGAGATTCTCAATCTCATCATTCAATTCAGAACAATAGTTTATGTGAAACCCCAGTCAAGACCAACCTTAGAGTAAGGGGGTTGGGATGCATATCATGCCTTATTTCACGATTTAATATATTTTTATATGATTTTTATGTGCTTTGGATTTGAGTTTTATTGTCTTGAAGCCTTGTTGGTGAGTATTGAGTGAGAAGGGCAAAATGGTAATTTTTGCATGAGGTGAAAGTAGGAAGATAGCTTGAGGATTAAATAGGAATTAATTTTCTAGTGGAAATAACAACAAGAGTTGTTGTGGTTTAGTGGTTAGAGCTTTGGAATCAATTCTTGAGGTCTTGGGTTCAAATTCCATCATAGAAACTTTAGCTTGATTAAATTTTATTTTTGCTTAGGGAAGAATAATCTCGGCCTTATGAGCTTGGAGTAAGGTAGGGATGATGTCTTAAGAGAGACATGCTAGGAGTAACCTCATTCTACTCCCTTACCCTACTCGAATTTCCTAAAGGGAATTCATTTTCCCTTGATCTTTGATTTTTCTTAATTCTCAACTCATTAGTTTGATCAAGTGATTCTAGCCATTTTCTTCCAGAAATTTCAGTAAAGTTCTGTGATCCTGTAGGATCAAAATGTCTTAGTAAAAGACTTCTTATGGTCTAGAAAATATGCAAGAGTTGTGGGAAATTTCAAGAGGAAAAATCCCTCAAGTGAGCTTGTTGAAAATTCACTCTAGCTAGTTCATCTTCCTTCTTGGAATGAGCTGAAATTTTCCAGCTTATTGTGCCATGATAGTGTCGAGTTTTTAGCTAACATTCCCTCCCAAATGCTGCTAGAAAAATGGTCTTTAGAATCAATTTGCAATCTGGATTTCTTGGCCATTTTTGGACTGCTCAAAGCTGGAGCAACTACAGGAAAAATTCCTGTACAAATCGCCACTTTGAGAGTCCAAAACCAAGCTGTTTTCTTCCAGATTTTGTGCAGCACCTTAGCCATATTTTTCCTTCATGAAGAAGGCTAGAAACCAGCCTTGAATACTCCCGAAATTCCCCTTCAAACTCCCTGTAAGTTGTCTGGAAATGGCAGCCGAAAATCTGTCCAGAAAATTTCTGCCCAGCGAAATTCTGTGCAGGAAAATTTTCCAGCTTTGTTTCCTAATCTTCTTCTAGCCGAAACACCACCCTTGTTCTGCATAAACCTTCCTTGAACCTCCAGTAATAGAGCTCCATTGTTTCCCTTAAGCTTCTGCATGAAATTCAGCAATGGCTGTCCGAAAATCTCTCTAACAAATCCCTGCAATTATGCTTGATTGATTTCCAAAATTCCAGCCACCTTTGTTTAGCAACTTTCCATAATGCATTCCCCAAATAACCAGACTTCTTCTTCACCATTGAGCACCCTACTTTCGGCCACCATAAGCTTCCATAAACCAGCATTAATCCCACCGAAATTCTGCTCAAACAGTTGGCCATGGCAGACTTCCAAAGCTCTCCAACAATCAAGATATTCTTGGAATATTTAGTTTCCAAATTCACTTCCTAAAAATATTCTTTAAGGATTGTAACAACTAGCCTTTCCTTTTCCCTTCCAAATCAGAGAAACAACTTCCTAAACCCTACAGAAATTCGGCCAGCCCTAGCTCTCACAGAATTTTGGCAGCTGCACAAATTCAATCTCTCGAATTCTCTCAACCTCCAAGAACACACACACTACACCAAGAACACCTACCTCTTCCCTTCACCTAATACCCCTCCAAACCATCTCAAATCCTCTCTAAATCTTCCAGATTTGACCTACTCACTGCCGTGAGTCCATCAACCCCATTCTTAACATCAAACTCTACAAATTATCTTGCTACTTCGGATCAAAACAGAAATTTCTATGAAGGACAAGAACATCTTCAAGGTAAATTTATTCTAACAACATCATCTCCTTCAATCTTGATCTCTAATGAGAACCTATGTGTATAAGCATGCTAATGGTTCCTTTCTCTCTCTCTCTCTCTCTCTCATGGCCGAAACCTCCCTCTTTTCGCCGGATGGCTCCTTTTCCCCATGTCCATGTTTTCGCCATCTCCTTTGGACAAAGTTAGGCATTAAGGAGTTGAGATCTATTCTAAACTCCTTTAAAGCATTCATCGATCAAGTAAGTCCCTTCAATCCTTCTTTTAAACTCTAGAATTATGTCTCTAGGATGATGTTGATAGTAGGTAGATGGTGATAGGATTCGAGTATATATATATTGTTGAGATTGAAGCATGAACATTTGTATGATTGTGAAGGAGATGGGATTTATGCATGGAAGGATTAATCTTGGTTGATTGTGTGATGATTTGAGGTTTGATGCATGAAGTGTTTGAGATGAAACATGCTAGAGATTATATCACCTTTGGTGAATAGGATTTATATGCATGTTAGATTATTGAAGCCATGATCATATTTATGCTAGTAGAGGTTAGATCATGTCTTAATAAATTTAGATCTATGCTTATGTGGATTGTTTGATGAATGGAAGGATTGCATATGTTCTTGATTGTGGTTAGCCATAGAAATTTGACCATGATCTAGTTGTCCCTAAACTAATTTTATTTCATAAATAAAATATTTAATGATATAAAATTTTCCTAGTAAATGTCGAAAAACCCTAGGAAGGGTAGATTTGGATTATTATATACATAAAGGATATTTTGGTCAAATAAATAATAATTTTGCTAGAAAATAAAATAAATAAATATTATTTAAAATAAAGAAATCAATTGAAGCCTTTTATGGAAATAGTCACAATTAGTAAAATATTTATTATATCAAATCCCTTTTTAAAAGTTTACTTATTATTTTCCAAGCAAGACTCATTAAATTTAATCTCAACTAGTTTTAGCAACCAATTATTTTCTAACAACTAAACTATTATTAAATCATTATTTTACTTATTACTAGCTAGGACTCTTGAGCAAATAAACTCTAAATTTTCCCCAGCAAGATTTAAACTTTCAACTTATTAGAGATTATTTCCCAAACCATTAATTATTTTAAATATAAAATTAGGCTCAAGCTACAAACCTATTTATATATTGTTTGGCCTAAAAGCTTGGGACGTTCGGATCATGGTAGTAGTAAGAGGAGTTGATTTAAAATTGAGAAAGTGGATTGTAGCTTGGAATTGACTGTAATTTGTATTTGCCCATGTGGGGTTAGGTCAGCTGTTGGAGACCTTGTTGTTGTGGGCAAGAATCAGGTAAGCTCCTGCATAAAACCTGATTGATGTGAAATGTTTTTCTTATGGCAAGCCAAATATAGAGTGTATGGACACTCATTTATGTAAAGGCAATTGAGGGTTGAACTCTCTCTTATTTCAAACATTTGAATTATTTAAAAATCAAGGAGCAGATTTGCCAAACTCAAACTCTTTCTAAAGCTGATTTTTACAAGGACTTTGGAGACCCTCAAAATGCCATTTTCATGTGGGACAATGTTTTGTTCATTTTATCCCAAGTGGGAAACGTCGTTGAGTACTCAATAAGGGTGGACTACTAGGACTAGTCCTTGAGGGGTTAGGGTAAGTGTCTCAGTAGGTGGCCACCTCTAAGGGGTGAGTTCTTCCTAGACCGGATGTCTGTCCAGTGGGTCGTGTCGATTCGAGCTAGCAGAGTTCTTTTCAGTCAAGTGACTGTGTTTTGTCGGAATGGACACCCGGTTGTTGTTTGGGTATAGAGAAGGAGGAGTATCTTGCCCAGTAGGCCGATCACCTACTTTTGTCAGTCTGCACAAAGTGTGGCAATCTGACCGGCGGTATGCACAAAGTGTGGCATGCTGACCATTCGGTTGTGGGGCCCAACGTGTGGTAACCCATAATCCTTTCTTATGAGTGGTTGATTTTGTTGATCATGTATGACTGGAATAGCTAAAACGTCACTCTTGCTTTTGACTAATATTTATTGCTTGCCAATATTTCTCTTATAAAGATTTCGCACTTTGCATCCATGAACTTCTTTCACTAAACACCCAAAGCACACACGGACTTACTGAGATTTCTGTCTCATCACCTTTTTACCATGATTTCAGGTCGATCCTACTGTGTGGATGAGTAGTTAGTAGTATCTGCCTTGGAAGAGATTGTTGTCATTTAATTCTATGTATTGCTTTAGGGAGACAAGAGTGGATAATTTTATTTATGGTTCTGTTTTAGGAATTCATGGATTTATTCTTGGAGTATTTTGGGTTGTAATAAATTTTTAAGTTAAAGTATTATTTTTATTCTGCAATTTTATTTGTGTGACCAAGTTATAAAGACCCCTTGTCCTTTGGACATGGCGACATCCCCGGCCCTGGCAGGCCTAGGTAGCGGGGTGTTACAAGTGGTATCAGTGTCTAGGTTATAGGCAAATATTGATGATATATATTCTATTGATTTAAGTTTAAATCTTCATCTAACCTATCTTGTTGATACTGTAGGATGGTTAGACTGCTTAGGACCACGAAAAATGGCAGCAGTGGCACCCGCCTTACTATCTAGATCCGGAGGACCTTCCAGTTCCCCAGCCTGCCCCTCAGCCAGTTGTCCCAATGGAGGATAACAGTGTTGATGAGATTGACCTTATGGAGGATAGCAGTGAGGACGAGGTCCAGATCCTTAAGCCACCTCCAATCCCGGTGATAGACATAAGCTCTGACAGTGAGGTTGAAGTGATGATAGTGGAGCCTGAACCCCACCCTCCTAATCCCGAAGTGGACTTAGCAGCAAATAGTGATGACCCGGGGGAGATAGACTTTGAGTCTTCACCTAGTCCTTCTTTCATTCCTTCCTTCAGTCGGGTTGAGCCCGGAGAAAGTTTTAGGCGCCCTGGGAAGGAGCCCATGGAGGGATTTGCTAGCAGGGATGGGGTAGATTTTTCCAAGAACACTAGGGGTTGGTTATATGAGGCTGATGATGAGGGTTCTGATGAGGATTAGAGAGTTATGAGTTATTTTGTTTTGGATGATTATTTATTTGTTGTCTTTTGAGAACTAGTTTGTCAAAGATTTCCAATTCTATGTTTTGTTCACACCTTTGGATTTATGCAAGTCAATTTTTGAAATCGAAATTTTTGAGCAATTCTTTAAATAAGTTACATATGATTTCTTCCTACTCATACTTGGCCATGTATGCATGCACCACTAAATGGTTTGATACTGGAATGTATACACTTAACATTTGGGGTATGGTATAGAATGGCAACCAAGCGACGTGCAGCTTCTTCAGCCAAAAGGATTTCGGAGGTAGACCCCGTAGCACCGGAAATTGAAATTGAACAGATGCAATCACCCAATCCAGGTAATGGACAAAGTGATCTAGAAATGGGAATGGGGCCCGATGCCCCGATTGATGTGTTAATGGGCCAGGCACTCAGTAAGATGACCGAGATTCTTCAGACGCTGACCGAGTAAAGAAAACCTAAAGGGAAAGATGAGGCCTTAGAGAGGTTCTTGAAATTTCAACCGCCCGTCTTTATGGGAGAAGTCGATCAAGATCAGAAGGCTGAACAATGGGTTGAGCAAATGAAGGACATTTTCGCAACGCTCCAGTATGCTGAGGAGCGGATGGTTAAGTTTGCAGTTTTTCGATTGAGAGGACCAGCTCGGGCATGGTGGCAGCGGGTCCAAGATGATTGGGAGATGGATGAGCAAGAATAAACGTGGTCCAGTTTCGTTGAAGCCTTCAGGACGGAGTACATCCCTCAGTGGATTGTGGAAAAGCGAGAGGATGAATTTCAGAATCTAAGATAGGGAAGCATGTCAGTGGCTCAATATGCGGCGTGATTCATTCAATTGTCGAAATACTGCCGAAGATTGGTCGACACCAAGCAGAACAGGATGAGGCAGTTCGTCAAGGGGCTAAGACTGGAACTGAGGAGAGCATTGGCACCTGCTCCACCGACAACTTATTCGGGGGGCTGTGGACACAGCTACTCGCATGGAGAACGAGGACCGCAGTAAGATGGCTGCCAAGCCTGTCCAGCCGCCAAGGCAGCCGCAGGGACATTTCCTTAGACCGCAACCACACAAGTGCCCCGCCAATCATCAATGGCAGAACCGGGGAAAGCAAGCCCGGACAGCACTAAGTGGACCTACACCGAATCTCCCATCATGCAGGCAGTGTGGGAAGAAAGGCCACACCGAAAAGAATTGTTGGTCCAAGGGTGGAGACAGAAAATGCTATCACTGTGGTGACTCGAACCACCTGAGAAATACCTGCCCTAAGTTGCACCAACTCGGGCAAGGAAACCAGGCTCAGAACCCGGGGCCCGACCAAGCCAACACCGCGGGAGTATCTGGGAGTGGAGCACTAAAGCCGCAAGTGAAGGCCAAAGTATTCGCCCTCAACAGAGACGAAGTTGGGGCCGATGCAGCGGTGGTAGAAGGTACGTTTACTATTTAAGGACGTTCCGTTAATTCTTTGATTGATCCTGGCTCTACTCATTCCTATATAAATAAATTATGTGCATGTCATTTAGGTTGGGATGGAGTGGAGCTACCTTTCATTTTAGAGGTAAGCACACCTCTGGGGAAAATGGTGCAAGCGGATCGGTATGTAAAGGAGTGTAAAGTTAATGTAAGGAGAGAAAGTTTAGAGGGGGATTTGATAGTGCTGGACATTGAGGATTATGACATGATTTTGGGGATGGACTGGTTAGCCAAGCATGGGGCTAGGGTAGACTGTAAAAATAAGACCGTCTAGTTCGTCAGACTGGGTTGTGATGTATTAGAATTTAATGGCAAGAGGGTAAGAGAATGTAAGCACTTGATTGCGGGGGCTAAAGCCCGGAAATTATTGAAGCAAGGGTGTCAAGGGTACCTGGCTTACGTGATAAACAAGTCGAAAGACCAGTGCACCCTGGAGGACACTGAAGTAGTAAGGGATTTTCCCGACGTGTTTCCGGCAGAACTTGATTCTCTACCTCCTAGCCGAGAAGTGGAATTCACCATTGACTTAGTTTCGGGAGTGGAACCAGTATCGCGGACACCGTATCGGATGGCACCAGCAGAGTTGAAAGAGTTGAAGGAGTAGTTGGAGAAGTTAGTGAGTCAAGGTTATATCAGACCTAGCACGTTGCCTTGGGGAGCGCCTGTGCTATTTGTGAAGAAGAAGGAGAGCACTCTAAGGCTATGCATCGACTACCGAGGGTTGAACAATTTAACGGTTAAGAACAAGTATCCCTTACCGTTGATTGAGGAGCTATTCGACCAGTTGCAAGGATCCAGTTGCTACTCTAAGTTGGATCTAAGGCAAGGGTACTACCAGGTGCGGATCCAGATATAGACATTACGCGTTCGTGGTGATGCCATTCGGGGTGACTAACGCTCCAGCAGTATTCATGGACCTGATGCACCGAGTATTTCGACCTTATCTGGACAAGTTCGTGGTGGTCTTCATCGTCGACATTTTGATCTACTCCAAGAGTTCGGAGGAGCATGCAGAGCATCTGAAGCTCGTACTGGAGAAGCTTCGGGAGCACAAGCTGTACGCCAAATTCAGCAAGTACGAATTTTGGATAGACAGTGTGGCATTCCTTGGCCATGTAGTGACCAAGGAGGGGATTAAGGTGGACCCGGCAAAGGTTGAAGCGGTATCGGACTGGAAGCAGCTGGAAAGTATCACTGAGATCCGGAGCTTCTTGGGATTGGCTGGTTACTACCGAAGATTTATCAAGGGATTTTCGACACTTGCATCGCCAATGACCCAATTATTGTGAAAGGATGTTCCATTTATGTGGAACGAGAAATGCGAGAAGAGTTTTCAAGAACTGAAGCGCAGACTGATGTCAGCACCGGTATTGAGTCTACCGGAGGAAGGAAAACCTTACGCGCTATATATCGATGCTTCGAAAGAAGGATTGGGAGTAGTGTTGATGCAGGACCAGAAGGTAATTGCTTACGCTTCTCGGAAGCTGAGACCTCATGAAGTCAACTACCCCACTCATGATTTGGAGCTGGCAGCTATAGTGTTCGACCTAAAGAAATGGCGACACTATCTGTATGGAGCCGAATATGAGATGTTCACCAACCATAAGAGGCTGAAGTATATCTTCACTCAAAAGGACCTGAACTTGAGGTAGCAGAGGTGGATGGAATTCCTAGAAGAATACCGTTATCCGATCAACTACCATCTCGGGAAGGCCAACGTTATGGCAGACGCCCTGAGCAGAAAAGTTGGAATGGCCAGACTGAAGGTGCAAGAAATACAAGCGGTTCAGGATGTGTTGGATAGAAGGGTAGAAGTGCAAGACAGAGGAATTATCATCAGCAATTTGAGGTTGGTGCCGGATTTGAAGAGGGAAATCGTGGAAGCTCAGCAAAGTAACACTGAGTTTCAACTTTTCAAGGACAAGGAGCTTAAGCGGCCGAGCAATGAATTCTGCCTAGACGAAGGAGGAGTTTTTCATTTCAGAGATTGATTGTGTGTGCCCGGAGAGCAGCAATTGAAGGACAGAATTCTGGAGGAGGCGCACAAGAGTAAGTATGCCATTCATCCGGGGGAAGTCAAGATGTATCAGGATTTGAAGGGAGCTTATTGGTGGCCCGGACTGAAGCGGGATGTAGTCAAATATGTTTCAACCTGTCTCACCTGCCAGAAAGTTAAAGCGAAGCATAAGAAGTCAGCGGGACTATTGCAGCCATTGCCAGTACCGGAATGGAAGTGGGAGGAGGTGACTATGGATTTCGTCATCGGACTTCCCATGTCAAAGACTCAGAAGGACGCTATATGGGTGGTGGTGGATCGACTGACCAAGTCGGCACACTTCATCCCGGTAAATGTGAGGGATTCCATAGAGAAGCTGGCTCAGACTTATGTTCGAGAAGTAGTCCGACTTCATGGAGTGCCTTTGAGCATAGTGTCGGACCGAGACCCGAGATTTACATCTCGTTTTTGGGGAAAGTTCCAGGAGGCAATAGGGTCGAATTTGAAATTTAGTACAATGGCACATCCGCAGACCGATGGGCAATCAGAAAGGGTGATCTAAATATTAGAAGATATGTTGAGAGCTTGTGTCCTGAATTTTGGGGATAAGTGGATCGAGTGTGTACCGTATGCCGAGCTGTCATATAACAACAGCTATCAAGCTTCGATCGGGATGGCACCGTATGAGGCTCTGTATGGGCGCAAGTGTCAAGTACCATTGTATTGGAGTTGGTCGGAAGATGGTCATGTGAGCAAAACCGGAGAGGTCTATGTCCAAGAAATGCTGGATAAAGTGAAACTGATTCGGGAAAGGTTAAAGGTGGCTCAGAGCTGGTAGAAGAGCTATGCGAACAACCGGAGAAAGGAATTAGAGTTTCAAGTCGGGGACAGAGTATTTCTAAAGCTGACGCTGAATAGGGAAATTTTGAAGCATCTGAAGGGTGAAAAGTTGAATCCGAGATATTTGGGGCCGTTTCCGATTAAGGAAAGAATCGGACTAGTAGCTTACCGATTAGACCTGCTGGATGGGTTGACGGGTATCCATGATGTGTTTCACGTGTCACAACTAAAGAAGTATAATGCGGATCCCGATCATGTACTGCATGATGAACCGTTAGTACTGCAGCCCGACCTGAACTACGTGGAAAAGCCTGTGCGGATATTGGACTGCAGTGTCAAAACTCTCCGAAATAAACAGATACCGATGGTTAAGATTCAGTGGGAGCATCATGGCACGTAGGATGCCACATGGGAGTCGGAAGAATAGGTTAAGTGAAAGTATCCCGAGCTGAAATAGAGGTATGCTTGAATTTCGGGACGAAATTCTTTTAAGGAGGGGAGGATGTGAAACCCCAGTCAAGACCAACCTTAGAGTAAGGGGGTTGGGATGCATATCATGCCTTATTTCACGATTTAATATATTTTTATATGATTTTTATGTGCTTTGGATTTGAGTTTTATTGTCTTGAAGCCTTGTTGGTGAGTATTGAGTGAGAAGGGCAAAATGGTAATTTTTGCATGAGGTGAAAGTAGGAAGATAGCTTGAGGATTAAATAGGAATTAATTTTCTAGTGGAAATAACAACAAGAGTTGTTGTGGTTTAGTGGTTAGAGCTTTGGAATCAATTCTTGAGGTCTTGGGTTCAAATTCCATCATAGAAGCTTTAGCTTGATTAAATTTTATTTTTGCTTGGGGAAGAATAATTTCGGCCTTATGAGCTTGGAGTAAGGTAGGGATGATGTCCTAAGAGAGACATGTTAGGAGTAACCTCATTCTACTCCCTTACCCTACTCGAATTTCCTAAAGGGAATTCATTTTCTCTTGATCTTTGATTTTCCTTAATTCTCAACTCATTAGTTTGATCAAGTGATTCTAGCCATTTTCTTCCTGATATTTCAGTAAAGTTCTGTGATCTTGTAGGATCAAAATGTCATAGTAAAAGACTCCTTATGGTCTGAAAAATGTGCAAGAGTTGTGGGAAATTTCAAGAGGAAAAATCCCTCAAGTGAGCTTGTTGAAAATTCACTCTAGCTAGTTCATCTTCCTTCTTGGAATGAGCTGAACTTTTCCAGCTTATTGTGCCTTGATAGTGTCGAGTTTCTTAGCTAACATTCCCTCCCAAATGCTACCAGAAAAATGGTCTTTAGGATCAGTTTGCAATCTGGATTTCTTGGCCATTTTCGGATTGCTCAAAGCTAGAGCAACTACAGGAAAAATTCCTGTACAAATCGCCACTTTGAGAGTCCAAAACCAAGCTGTTTTCTTCCAGATTTTGTGCAGCACCTTAGCCATGTTTTTCCTCCATGAAGAAGGCTGGAAACCAGCCTTGAATACCCCCGAAATTCCCATTCAAACTCTCTGCAAGTTGGCTGGAAATGGTAGCCGAAAATCTGTCCAGAAAATTTCTGCCCAGCGAAATTCTGTGCAGGAAAATTTTCCAGCTTTGTTTCCTAATCTTCTTCCTGCCGAAACACCACTCTTGTTCTGCATAAACCTTCCTTGAACCTCCAGTAATAGAGCTCCATTGTTTCCCTTCGGCTTCTGCATGAAATTCAGCAATGGCTGTCCGAAAATCTTTCTAACAAATCCCTGCAATTATGCTCGATTGATTTCCAAAATTCCAGCCACCTTTGTTTAGCAACTTTCCATAATGCATTCCCCAAATAACCAGACTTCTTCTTCACCATTGAGCACCCTACTTTCGGCCACCATAAGCTTCCATAAACCAGCATTAATCCCACCGAAATTCTGCTCAAACAGTTGGCCATGGCAGACTTCCAAAGCTCTCCAACAATCAAGATATTCTTGGAATATTTAGTTTCCAAATTCACTTCCTAAAAATATTCTTCAAGGATTGTAACAACTAACGTTTCCTTTTCCCTTCCAAATCAGAGAAACAACTTCCTAAACCCTACAGAAATTCGGCCAGCCCTTGTTCTCATAGAATTTCGGCAGCTACACAAATTCAATCTCTCGAATTCTCTCAACCTCCAAGAACACACACACTACACCAAGAACACCTACCTCTTCCCTTCACCAAATACCCCTCCAAACCATCTCAAATCCTCTCTAAAACTTCCAGATTTGACCTACTCACTGCCGTGAGTCCATCAACCCCATTCTTAACATCAAACTCCACAAATCATCTTGCTACTTCGGATCAAAACCAGAAATTTCTATGAAGGACAAGAACATCTTCAAGGTAAATTTATTCTAACAACATCATCTCCTCCAATCTTGATCTCTAATGAGAACCTATGTGTATAAGCATG
This sequence comes from Voacanga thouarsii, assembly GCA_026120185.1. Lineage (NCBI taxonomy): Eukaryota > Viridiplantae > Streptophyta > Magnoliopsida > Gentianales > Apocynaceae > Voacanga > Voacanga thouarsii. Next base: position 4,143,140 of record JANUWF010001643.1, read on the forward strand.
CTAATGGTTCCTTTCTCTCTCTCTCTCTCTCTCTCTCTCTCTCTCTCTCATGGCCGAAACCTCCCTCTCTTGGCCGGATGGCTCCTTTTCCCCATGTCCATGTTTTCGCCATCTCCCTTGGACAAAGTTAGGCATCAAGGAGTTGAGATCTATTCTAAACTCCTTCAAAGCATTCATCGATCAAGTAAGCCTCTTCAATCATTCTTTTAAACTCTAGAATTATGTCTCTAGAATGATGTTGATAGTAGGTGGATGGTGATAGGATTCGAGTATATATATATTGTTGAGATTGAAGCATGAACATTTGTATAATTGTGAAGGAGATGGGATTTATGCATGGAAGGATTAATCTTGGTTGATTGTGTGATGATTTGAGGTTTGATGCATGAAGTATTTGAGATGAAGCATGCTAGAGATTATGTCACCTTTGGTGAATAGGATTTATATGCATGTTAGATTATTGAAGCCGTGATCATATTTATGCTAGTAGAGGTTAGATCATGTCTTAATAAATTTAAATCTATGCTTATGTGCATGATTTGATGAATGGAAGGATTGCATATATTCTTGATTGTGGTTAGCCATAGAAATTTGACTATGATCTAGTTGTCCCTAAACTAATTTTATTTCAAAAATAAAATATTTAATGATATAAAATTTTCCTAGTAAATGTCGAAAAACTCTAGGAATGGTAGATTTGGATTATTATATACATAAAGGATATTTTGGTCAAATAAATAATAATTTTGCTAGAAAATAAAATAAATAAATATTATTTAAAATAAAGAAATCAATTGAAGCCTTTTATGGAAATAGTCACAATTAGTAAAATATTTATTATATCAAATCCCTTTTTAAAAGTTTACTTATTATTTTCCAAGCAAGACTCATTAAATTTAATCTCAACTAGTTTTAGCAACCAATTATTTTCTAACAACTAAACTATTATTAAATCATTATTTTACTTATTACTAGCTAGGACTCTTGAGCAAATAAACTCTAAATTTTCCTCAGCAAGATTTAAACTTTCAATTTATTAGAGATTATTTCCCAAACCATTAATTATTTTAAATATCAAATTAGGCTCAACCTACAAACCTATTTATGTATTATTTGGCCTTAAAGTTTGGGACGCTAGGATCATGGTAGTAGTAAGAGGAGTTGATTTAAAATTGAGGAAGTGGATTGTAGCTTGGAATTGACTGTGAATTGTATTTGCCCATGTGGGGTTAGGTCACCTGTTGGAGACCTTGTTGTTGTGAGCAAGAATCAGGTAAGCTCCTGCATAAAACCTAATTGATGTGAAATGTTTTTCTTATGGCAAGCCGAATGTAGAGTGTTTGGACACTCATTTATGTAAATGCAATTGAGGGTTGAACTCTCTCTTATTTCAAACATTTGAATCATTTAAAAATCAAGGAGCAGATTTGCCAAACTTAAACTCTTTCTAAAGCTGATTTTTACAAGGACTTTGGAGACCCTCAAAATGCCATTTTCATGTGGGACAATGTTTTGTTCATTTTATCCCAAGTGGGAAACGTCGTTGAGTACTCAATAAGGGTGGACTAATAGGACTAGTCCTTGAGGGGTTAGGGTAAGTCTCTCAGTAGGTGGCCATCTCTAAGGGGTGAGTCCTTCCCGGATAGGACGTCAGTCCAGTGGGTCGTGCCAGTCCGAGCTAATAATGTTCTTTTCAGTCAAGTGACTGTGTTTTGCCGAAATGGACACCCGGTTGTTGTTTGGGTATAGAGAAGGAGGAGTATCTTGCCCAGTAGGTCGATCACCTACTTTTGTCAGTCTGCACAAAGTGTGGCATGCTGACCATTCGGTTGTGAGGCCCAACGTGTGGTAACCCATAATCCTTTCTTATGAGTGGTTAATTTTGTTGATCATGTGTGACTAGAATAGCTAAAACGCCACTCTTGCTTTTGACTATTGTTTATTGCTTGCCAATATTTCTCTTATAAAGATTTCACACTTTGCATCCATGAACTGCTTTCACTAAACACCCAAAGCACACACGGACTTACTGAGATTTCTGTCTCATCACCTTTTTACCATGATTTCAGGTCGATCCTGCTGTGGGGATGAGTAGCTAGTAGTATCTGCCTTGGAAGAGATTGTTGTCATTTAATTCTATGTATTGCTTTGGGGAAACAAGAGTAGATAATTTTATTTATGGTTTTGTTTTGGGAATTCATGGATTTATTCTTGGAGTATTTTGGGTTGTAATAAATTTTTAAGTTAAAGTATTATTTTTATTTCGCAATTTTATTTGTGTGACCTAGTTATAAAGACCCCTTGTCCTTTGGATGGGGCGACATCCCCGGCCTTGGTGGGCCTAGGTAGCGGGGTGTTACAGTTTATGTGTCAAGTAACCCATGGTCCATACCTTACTGTAATAGACCTCCATTCACATGAACCATTTACTTAAACAAAATAGGTCTTTTCCAGTTAAATTGTGAACAAAAGTAAAGAAGAATTTACAAAACAATTTCTAAGAGTAAAACTTTTATTAATACGAATCAAAATTACTTCAAAAACCTAGTCTAAGAGGTCATACATCCGAACAATGGTCACTACTCTCACCACCCACGGATAATCCAGTATGAATGCCTCCAACAATATGTTGGCTGACACTAACATATATCCTAGGTTTAAATTATAATTCCTCCATTAGTTCTAGATTCTCATGAAAATCCATCCAATAGGAGTTCATGCTCAAAATGATGCAAGAATAACCACAATCTCTAATAGGAATTTATGATAGAAGCCATGGAGCTATTAGAACCCCTCTCCTACTTAATCTTTTGAGAAAAATAGGTTTTTGGGGGGAAAAAATGTTTCTTTTAAATTGAATTGGTTTTTATTAAATTTAGTGAAAACCCAAAAATTCAACCATTATTCTCTATGTCAAGGATAAAACCCTTTAAGAGAATAAACTATGAATTTTTCATTTCACTACTTAAGTTAAAGCCATTTTTCAAGGAACTAAATCTAAAATACTTAAATTCAAAATTTTTCTCCATATCAAGGATAAAACCTTTTGGAAGAATAAACCATGAATTTATTTTTAAATTATTAAGTTCCATTTTAAAACATTTTCCATTATTGTTTTTCCTAGAGAAAAATTAATTTCTCAAAAACTTTTGTGCATTTGATCACAAAATTAAATAAAATAGACATGCTTTTAAAAAAATACTTTTTACATTCTATTTCTAACCTTTAATTCTTATTTGACCAAATAATGGATTACACATCATAACAATAATAATATTAAAATGATCTTGTTTAATCCTAAAGTGGTTTGGCCTTTACTAACAATTTCATGCAAAATAATTTAATTCCATAAATATATCGTTGCAAGAAAATAACCTCGTGTGATATGAGCCCCATAAGAAAAACAAATTACAAGGAAAATGGATAGTAAAACTTCGAATGGCCCGAACCGAAGAACTGCAACCTGCCGACCGAAAGAAGAGGAACCTGGTTCCTTTTTGCCATAAGCAGCCGCGCTTCTAGTGAACCGGTCGCGGCCCATAGAGACATGGAGGCCTAAACCAGCAGTGGGTACTAGAAATCTGGGTGTGGCTTCTAGCAAGGAAGCTTCCTAGAGCTAGGCACGGCTATAGGCTAGCCATCCACGGCTCATGGAAGATAAATCTCCCAAGCCGGTCATTATGGCTAGCAAGCGGGCTGGTCGTTTCTGTTTCTTTGTTTTTCTACAATTTTTTCCTTCAAGTTTTCTTCAAAGTTTTTGTGTATTGATCAAGGCACTAATTGCGTTACACAAATTCGTAAATTAAAATTGAAATACATTATCATTCGTCTATGTCTTTCAAAATGAAGCTTACACAAATTCTACAGAAAGCGATTAACAATAAATTATAGATGCCTATGCCTCCACACGCAAGGTGTACAAAAACTCTACCCATTTTAAAAACTACGAAGGATCCATACAATCACAAAGATCATATTTTTAATAGTAAAGGAATCACCTTTTTCGGTTATTAACTCTAAGCATACTCCTAGGTTATAACAATAACTATGATACCACTTGAAAGACCACGGGAAAAAAAATACGTAGCGGAAATTGCAATTTACAAAATTTTCCCAAGCCACAGTCTAGGAATACTTACTTCTAGGGTATTTTACTTGAATAATTAGAGTTGGATTTGGGTTTAACGGTGCTTCCTAAACTAGAATGTCTACTTATTTTGCGGGAATACCAGTTAACCGCCAGCTCCTTCGCCTAAAAAACTTACTACGTTTGCTAGCTCTTGACCTTCCAAAGTATTCTCAAACTTTATTGGACCTCTACCAGTGAAAGTAGAACTAAGGTGAAGAAGATTGGAAGAAAAATAGGAGAGCTAAATGTTATAGGAAAAATGAAGGGAAAATGTTAAGAAAACGGTAGTCTTGTTTTGTCTAAGGAAAAAGACAAAAGTCATTTCTGTGGTTTTCTGTTGGAATTTCGGCCAACTTCTTTTCAAGATCACGTGAGATCTTTTTTATAACCAAAACTACAACTTTCCTTTTCCTTCTCAAACACAAGACCACCGAATTTCTTTTATTTCTTTTTCCTTCTTTTTCCTTTTTTTTTTTTTGTCCAGCTAATCCTTCTTTCTAAAGAAATAATAGCCATCACTCACAAAAGCTTGGCGGGCCAGAGTTTTTTTCTTAATTAATCCAAGACTAATTAAATTTGCTCTTTTATTAATTAATTGATCTATTTGGGCCCAATATAAAAATTACCCAATATAATTAATTAATAAAGTAATCAATTAAATTGGCCCAATTAAATTATTCTAACCTAAATAATTAATTAATTAGGCTCTTAGAATAATCCTTCCAATAATAAATTCCCCCAACAAGCCCATATAGTAAATATATTTACTTAGGTTATTTGAGCTACTTTGGGGACTAAAAGACATATTATTCTTGGCTACTAAAATAACCAAAATTCCCCCGCTAACAAATAGCTATATTTTATCATTTTAAATATTCTATTCATCACCATATGAAAATATTAACCCCGAGAATAATATTGCAAGTCCAGTGTCTTCTGTCTACAGGTGTAATGACGAAAATACCCCTCTACGTACCACCCATCATTGAGATAGGAAAAATACACTAACACATTTTCTCAATTATATCTACCATCCTTTGATAGCTATTCCGATAATCCATGACTTTCAACATGTATCCATTTATCATAGCGAGATACCCAAAAGTATACATACTTAGTCACATTTCCCAGGGCCCTGGATTATAAAGATTATCCCAGACAATCACAAGAGGGTGATTTCTTCATGTAATGAAGCATAGAAAATCTAGTGTATAAGTCCGTCTTAACTAACTAGAGTCATACACCCAACGTACTAGGTTATTGGCCTTCCGATAAGACTTCACCTAACATACATCAAAATGTACAAGTCCAGCTTCACCAGACCACTGACTTATACTCAAGTCTTAGGGCACTCGTCCACACAGTAGTTGCAAATAAAGAAATCTTTATTTATTTTAGTACTTTTATAAAGATTATTATCACGTGGTCTAGTTCTACGTATTCTAAATACAGTTACACTATTGGTGTGAATAGACTACTCGCTTGTTAAAGGTAAATCATTCCCCATTTGGAAACTATAGTGTAATGATCTAAACCTAGATGAAGTGTCTAGCTCTATTAATCGATCAAGAATAATTTCTTTACTTATGTATTAGTAATCCATAATCTACACCTTACTGTGAAAACACAACCCATCAAGTTTATTACTTACTATACATTTAGACCTTAATATGTAAAATATGTAAACAAACAGCCATTAAAAAATGTAACTTTTATTAATTTCCAAAATATAGAAATACATAGGCAATTTTGGGCATACATTCCAACATGTGCAATTTGTGAGACTGAGATGTGATGTTGTTAAGTTCAATAGAAAGAAGGTGAAGGAATTGAAATTTATGATTGCTAGCGCTAAGGCTCAGAAGCTATTGAAGAAAGGATGTATGGGATATTTGACTTACTTATTGAATAAACCCAAGGATCAATGTACCTTGGAGAGTACTGAGGTCGTGAAGGAGTTCCAGATGTTTTTCCTACTGAACTTACTTCCCTTCTCCCAGCATAGGAAGTTGAGTTCACAGTAGACCTGATTCTTAGAGTAGAGCCTATGTTAATACCACACTGAATAGCTCTGGCAGAGCTGAATGAGCAATTGGAAGAGTTGGTGAAGCAAGGTTACATTAGACCGAGCATGTCACCATGCAGAGCACTAGTACCATTTGTCAAGAAAAAAGATGGAACTTTGAGGCTGTGCATCGATTATCAGGGATTAAACAACCTAATGATCAAGAACAAGTATTCTCTACCCTTGATCGACGAGTTGTTTGATTAGTTGCAAGGCTCAAGTTGCTATTCAAAGCTAGATCTTTGGTAAGGATATTACCAAGTATGGATTAAGGAGGAAGACATCTCTAAGACTACTTTCAATATAAGATATGACTATTATGAATTCGTAGTGATGCCATTTGTAGTGACTAATGCTCTTGTGGTCTTTATGGATCTAATACACCAAGTTTTTAAAATATATCTGGATAAATTTGTAGTGGTCTTTATTGATGACATTTTGATTTATTCCAAGAGTTCAAATGAGCATGTTGAGCATTTGAGGCTAGTATTGGATAAGTTGTGGGAGCATAAGCTTTATGCTGAATTCAGCAAGTATGAGTTTTGGTTGGATATTGTATCCTTCCTTAGACATGTGATATCCAAAGAAGGTATCAAAGTAGACCCTACCAAAGTGAAAGTCGTGGCAAGTTGGAAACAACCAGAGAACATTACCGGGATACGAAGTTTCCTTTGATTAGCTGGATATTACCGGTGATTTATTAAGGGTTTCTCCATGTTAGCTTCACCGATGACACGACTGCTAAGGAAACTTGTTCCTTTTGTTTAGAATGAGAAGTGTGAAAATAGTTTCTAGGAACTCAAAAGGAGATTGATGACTACCCTAGTTTTGAGTTTACCTGAGGAGAATAAGCCTTATGCATTGTACACTAACATATCAAATGAGGGATTAGGTGCTATATTGAAGCAAGATAGGAAAATTATAGCTTATATATCAAGGAAGCTAAAGCCTTGTAAGGCGAACTACCCAACACACGATCTGGAGCTAGCTGCTATTGTGTTTGCCTTGATGAAATGGTGACACTATTTATATGAAGCAGAATATGAAGTCTTCACCGACCATAAGAGTCTGAAATACATTTTCACTTAGAATGATCTAAATCTCAGTCAACGAAGATGGATGGAGTTTTTGATGAGTGCCCCATCAATTTACCATCTCAGCAAGGCTAACGTGGCGGCAGATGCACTGAGCAGAAAGTGAAGATAGCTAATCTAAGAGTGCAAGAAGTGCATGCTATGCAAGAAATACTATGTTAAGAGATAGAAGTTCAAGAGAAGAATATTTACATAAGTAACCTGAGGTTAAAACTCGATCTAAAGCAGGAAATTATCAAATCATAGCACGATTTAGTGTGTTGATTTCTAGGATAGGATGTGTGTACCAAAGAATCTAGAGTTGAGGAAGAAAATATTAGATGAGGCCCATAAGAGTAAGTATGCAATTCACCCTAGAGAGGTAAAAATGTACCACGATTTGAAAGAGGTTTTCTGGTGGTCTAGGATGAAGAAAGATGTAACACACTATGTTTTTCCTATTTAACTTGTCAGAAAGTTAAGCCGAAGCATAAGAAAACCACTAGGATGTTGCAACCATTACCAATTCATGAATGGAAGTGGGAAGAGGTGACTATGGATTTTGTCACTTGACTATTGATGATTAAGACTAAAAGGATGCTATCTAGGTGATAGTGGAGAGGTTAACAAAAATTGAGCTTTTCATACTAGTAAATGTAAGAGACTTAATGGAGAAGCTGGTTCAGACGCACACCTAGGAGATAGTAAGACTACATGCAGTACCGATAAGTTTTGTATCTGATAGAGATCCCCGTTACACCTCAAGGTTTTAGAATAAGTTTCAAGAATCAATAGGTTTAATGCTAATATTTAGTACTTATGCACATCCTTGAACTGATGGTCAATCTGAGAGAGTTATTCAGATCATAAAAGATATACTCTGAGCATATATTTTAGATTTTGGTGACAAGTGGATCAAGTACTTACTGGTGTACAATAATAGCCATTAGGCATCGTTCAGAATGGCACCCTACAAGGCCCTGTATGGAAAGAAATGTCAAGACCATTATATTGGGGTTGTACTAAAGAAGGACATGTCAAGAAATCTAACGAGGTGTGTATTCAGGAGATGACGGATAAAGTTAAGATGATTAGGGAAAAATTGAAAGCAGCTCAGAGTCAATAAAAGAGCTATGTCAATAATACGATAATAGAATTCGGATTTGCAAATTGGGAATTAGACATTCTTGAAGTTGACTCCAAGTAGAGGGACACTGAGGTACCCAGGAGGACTCAAGTTAAGTCTTAGATATTTAGGACCATTCCCGATGATAGAAAGAATTGGACCTGTTGCGTATTGACTGGATTTACCAGAAGGGTTAACTGGGATGCATGACATTTTCCATGTGTCCTAGATGAAGAAGTGTAACCCTGATCCTAAGCATGTATTTAATTATGAGCCCCTGGAGTTACATCTGGACCTGAGTTATATTGAAAAGCCTATCAAGAAATTGGATCGAAATGTGAAGATGCTTTGGAATAAATAGAGACCTATGGTGAATGTGATATGGAATCATCGTAGGACATAAGATGCGGCAATGGAAACCGAGGAGTGGATAAAGTAGAAATACCCAGATTTGTTATAGAGGTATAGAAATCTGATTTTCGGGATGAAATTCTTTTAAGGGGGAAAGGGCGTAATACCCCACCAATAGGGGCTAAAATCACAACTATTTTCCTAGTTATTTGAGATTGTTTTGTGATACATTTGTTGTATTAACTAAGCATATTCCTTCCTATTTGACATTTTGCTTGTAAAAATTATTTTTGGCAAATTTGTATAGATTTGAATTAAAATCGAGCAAAAAGTGAATAATTTTAGAATGCACCCGACGCCAGGCCCAGCCAATGGACTAGGCGCTGGGTCCATTCTAGTTTAACAACTAAAAAATAGAAGAACAAAGTAAACCCAGCACTATGTGGGCCGACTTGACCTAGCATCAAGTCTACTCTGCCTACAGGTGGTTCTGCACGAATTTGGTATTTTCCAAGGATATTTGTATTTTTGGAATTCTACTCATACTAGGCTTCTCAAGAAACGAATTTTGGTATCAAGGAGGCTTATAAATACAAGAAAAAGACAAGAGAAAAATGGTGATTTTGAATGATTCAAGCTATCTACTCAATCACCACTCAAAAGGACATTGTTCAAAGGAGGCTTTCAAGTAAAGAAGAAGGGCTTGTCTATGAGTTTTATCTTTTATGCTTTGTTTATTTTTCTTTAACAATGATGTGCTTAATGTTTTGATTGCAATTGGATATTATTTTTGTGATTATAATTTTGAGTTAATTGAAATTTTTTATCAATCTATTGTGATCTTTAGTATTTGATTGCTTGTTATCATTGGTTATTGATGTGAGTTCTTCTAATTAACTTGGGAAAATAATGTTAGGAGTTTCATTACATTGATTTCGTATTTGTTAAATCTTAATAGACTTGGGTGATGAAGTTAAGATTATAGAACTAAATGATCAAAGATTAATTGATTTCACCTTAAGTAAAGGGTTATTAGCTAATTTCATGTTTATAAGGAATTGAGCTTAATGCATGTTTTGGTTATGTTAGCTTGATTGGAAAATCTATTAATTTAATCAAAAGATAGTAATTCCATGGATTAACAAATGAAGTGGAATTTATCTAAGTAAGTTCATGACTTGAGAAACGATTGAATTTTACTTTATATTCCTTCATGATGCTAAGATGATAATTGATTATGATGAATGCTAAGTGATTCAATATTATGTTTTCAAGATAATTATCTACTTACATGAAATTGCGTCCAGGAGTTATATCTATTTTTATCTTTGATTATTTTCCTTTTTAGTATCTTCTTATTTTATTTGCTAAACAATAAAGAGTTAGGTAAAGTAAGGTGGGAGCCTAGGTTCTTGTGGATTCGATACTTGGTATTTCCTATACTATACGATAGATATACTTGTTTGCATGTGTGGTTTTAATGGTTGGCATTTTAATTAAAACTTGAATAATTGTATTATTTGTTAGTAATATTTTCTACACTAGAAAACACACATCACCTGCCCATAGGTACACTTAGTCCTTATAGGAGTAGGTGCATTTCATGGCATTTTGATTATGTATATACTAATTTAATGCATTTATATGTGTATATGTGATTTTTATGTTTGTTTATGTGTGAATTCATCTATTGGTTTATAGTTATTTTTGGTTGAGTTAGTTGATCTTCTGTTTCGATTAGTAGGATTTAATGGAAGGGAATGTGATGTGCTGGTTGAGAGTGAAAGGAATTTATTGTGAAAAATATTCACAAGAGTTATTCTGGTCTAATGGATAAGGATTGTTGTTTAATGCCATGAGACTAGAGAAAGGATCCCAGCTTTTGCATATTTCTTGCTCTTCCTTTTCCTTGCCTATTTCCTCTCTTTGATCTAGTCAAAACTCCCATGCTAGCTGCCACTTTGGAGTTTATCTCCTAAGATATAGGAGAATGATTATCTTCGAAATTAAGTGATAAAACCAGAAATTTTATCTTGTACTTTTGAAATTATAAATATCTTTTAAATAAAGATATTGTCTACACAAGAAAAATATCTAGAACATGTAATCTGGTTTTTATATGCTATATATACATCTTTTATCTTCTTAACTCTTGAATTTTGAAAGAAAAAAAAAAGTAAGTTGGAATAAAATTCCAACCGGCTTTTACTAGGGATAAGATCATTTTAATTTAATTCTAGAATAATAGGATAAAAATACAGATTTTATATTTTGAGAATACCTAATTATCTATAATAAAATTTATTTTATCTTTTATGGAGATAATTTTCTGGAAAATATCAGCTTTTGGTGCTGCCACTCTTAGAGCTAATTTAGCTCAACAAGAACTCTTGTAGATAGGAGATAAACATATTCAAAGTATTTGTATATTATCTTTCATTAAAACCAGATTTTTATGTAATCAAAAACTAAATTCTTTTACTTTCTTTCTCTTAATATTTCGGCCACTTTATTCTCCTTTTCCTCCAATATTTCAGTCATCAAAGCTACACAACAAAGCTATTTTTCTCTTCTATTGCCTCTATTAGCCAAAAACAAGGAAAGGCTATAAAAGTTCTTGAAGATGGATTTTTCTCTTTTCAAAATCCTAAGAACTCCTATCCTATAATTTTTTATAAACCAAATCCTTATCATTTATTTTGAAATTAAAATATCCAAATCCTAATCTAGCTGACTGAAATCCTAGTCCTTCCATACACACACTTTCAACTAACACAAGCACACACACACACACACACAAACATAAAATTACTCAAAGCAAAAACACACCCTTATTTTGCACAAAACTAAAATAGAAGAATATCTCTCAAACTCTCTCTCGGCCTCTTTCTTATTTCCAAGAACAAAAGGCCAATTTTGCTTCTTTTCCTTTTCTTCTTGATTGCTTAAATGACACTCAAAAGGTAAAAACCAATCTTTAGTCATTTCTGGTCATTTTTTTACACCAAAGCAACCCAAGCCCTGCTCCATTTTCTCTCCCAAAACCGAATCAACAAAGGATTAGAGTTTTTCTCCCTTCTTTCTATTTCTCACGGTAAACACACGATGTGAGTGATCTACCATCTTTTTCTTTTCCTTTCTTTCTTTTCTAGACCGAAACAAGGTTCTTGATACTCATGTGTATTGCAAATGCACGAAACCCTTGATCTCTAGGACAAGCTTTGTTGTCACTCTCAATTAGACTCAAAGTAAGATCACAAATAAGCCATCTTTACCATTCTTCTTCGGGCCATTCGAATAACAGGTACCCGAGTCACCCTTTCTAAGGAGTTGGATATATGATGTGATTAGATATTTATTATATTAGGTATATGCTTATGTGATAGAACAGTGATGCTGCTCTATTTAGTGTAAGCATGTTGTGACAATTACTCAAGAAAGATAGGATCTTTATATTGGTTTGAGCATGATTACATAATTCATATGACAATAGGAGATTTAAGATATCTAAAAGTTTTTATCTCGTCATATTAAAGGATTATGGACAATCTTTTGATATGAGCATGCAATTGGGGGTATTGTTGTTATTATTTTGTGATCTATCTGAGCATCCTTAATATTTGTTTGACCTTTATTTGAGATGATCCTATAAGTAACAAATGATTGAGTATTATGACTACGACTATGGTAATATCACTATGGGAAGTTTTTGTGTTGTAATAGAGTTAAATACTTTGATGACATTAGATGAATGTGTTGTTTAAATTAGTTGGATTGGGCTTCTAATTTTTTGTCAATATTATATGATTGTCAAATGAAGGTGATTTGTGGGAATAGGAAATAATTTGACCATTTTTGCTTATTTGAGAAGCTGATCCAAGTAAGTCCTTGCATAAATGATTTTCCTATATAAAGCTCTTGTTTGCAAGTCAATTATATTTTGACAATGTGTTGAGTATGATTACTTAGGTTGCAAGCCTAGACCATTTGCTAAATGATTTTAACAAAAAGGATTTACACAAACGTTTTCTCTTACACACCAAACCCTTCTATTACCATACGTTTGCATTGGTTAAATTCTTTCGAAACTCACTTATAGAAAAATGATTGCAAAGCCAAGGTATTTGGAAATGTTGATTTGAACACATTCTTGATTGTTTATACAATGTTGAGTACTCAATAAGGGCAGGCTACTAGTGCTGACCTTTATCAGTTAGGGCAAGTCTTTCGATAGGCAAGCGTCTTGGGACTAGATAGAAAGGATAACTCCAACAATTTCTTTGTTTTCAACGCTTCCTAATTTCCAGGAATTAGTCACTTCAATAACCTTCGATGGCTGTACGAGTATCCAAGGGACGAACGAGATGGATATTTTGTTAGGGATATACCCTAGAGTCAATTTGCACTTATACTATTGTCGTTATATTTTATATAATAATATGAGGTTTTTCTTTCCATGAATAGTGCATTTTATTTTGTGGTCATCAAGTACGTGACTTGATAGTAAAACCCTACAATGAATACAATGACTATTCTAAATCATGTCCCTGCTCAATTATTATTATTGGAACAATAATAAATTAAGATTAGTAAGTTTGTGACTTGATGCCTATATTTTACTGGTCATGGATATTTGTGATATCAAGTCAAAATATAAATAAATGTTAGAGAACATTGTATTGGACATGACCCACTGTGAGAGTACTTCATGGAACATGTCATAAGTACTTTCTAGCCATAATGATATTAAAAGTCCTTCGACCTAAATTCATCATAGTTTCCTACTTGATAAATTCTATATTTTGACGTTGTCTAAAGTTGTCTTTAATCAGATAATAAATTAAACTACTGTTGGATATAGAATAAATCAATGAGAGGAATATGAATGATAGTGAAGGAATTTGTCCCTCTCAATTATGGGAGAAATATCCATGGGCCCCTTGATAAGTTAGACTGTTAAAATGCATGGACATACTCAAATATATCAATCTAAGATATTGATATCATTTGTTTGAACAGTCTACTATGAAATCAAGAAATAATTGATTAAGCTTAATAAGGATGACATGCTCCGTGCTTTATGCTTAATATGGATATCGTGTGACAAAAGGACTAAATATAAAATTATGGTTTGCTTCAAAGAGATCATCGATCTTCATTTTACCTGGATAGTTATAATGTTTTACTAGAAACCGCTTATAACTTGTGCGCCATTTAAATATGATTTGGGCACACTACCAGTGTTAAATGAACCTATAGGGTCACACAATAAGTGAACTTGTTAGGTTATTTTTTTGGTAACTAGATTTGATGAATTTGGAAATATGTCTAAGTTAATCGAACTTAGAAAATTTACCAGATACAATGAATTTGGAAATATGTCCACACTCGATGTATCTGGATAATGTCCAGATTATAAGAATCTGACTAGGTAAATTAATTATTTAAATAACTGAGATAATGGCAGAATCTTATCATATCAGTTTTAATTTAATTTAAATTTAAATTAAAATATGATAAGATATTATTAGAGTTGGACTCTAAGAGGTTCAGAGGTTTTTAAGAAAACCCTGGCCGTCTTTTTAAGAGTCTAATTCTGTTGAGAACATCTGTGCCATTCTCTACCAGAAAAAAAAACCCCTTTCAAACCCTAGGCGCAAGCACTCCCCGGGTGACGAGTGAGTTCGCGGTGAGTATTCGATAGAGGACGGTCATGCACTGCAGCGATCTGGTGATCATTCGGGTTGCACGTGCAGCAGCACCATCAGAATCAAAGGATATCGATTTCACCAACTGGAGGTAATTCTGCAAACCTGCGATCTTCTTAATCGTTTACTTGGATCCTCGAAAGGGATTCGTGGATGTTTTTCGCGTTTTGGAGTCCACGAATCCTAACACTGGTATCAGAGCAACTTGCTAAACGATTAGGTTGATTCATCTGTGTTAATCGTATTGTTGTGAATATGTATGATATATGTATATGTGAATTTAAACGGTGTATATCAGCATGTTCACATGATTATGATTTTAGAATACTTAGCATGCAGACTGCCTGAATTAGGTTTAATATGTGCATCTTAATTGCATGATCAGACTAGATTATTTGCAGATTGTCTGTAAACTAGTCTGTTTTAATAAGATATGGCATCGTAAGCATGCTATCCGTGGTTCTATATTTGCAAATTGTTTGAATTAATCGACTATGATAATATGTTATCTATACGAATATGATTAAAAAGGATCGCAGATTGTCTGTAATATGAAAATTTCATGGCGATGGTTATTAAGGGGTCTGAACGTTAATTTGATTAATATTCGGGAATCGGAAGGCTACCCCTTGGACCCCGCCAGGGGCGTTACCCCTTGCAACCCCGACTAACTGTTCGTTATGTGTTATTCATTTGTGTTTTTTATTGTAGTTGTAGATTATTTTGAATAGTGCATAGCATGGCCCGTTTTATCCCAATGTCATTGGCAGGTTATATTCTGGTTGTTTTAAGTTGTAATTTTTAAATACGGCCTGCATGTCGTTTTTCATTATTGTAAAATTATACTGCTTTCCTAGAATATGTATTATTTTAATTTTACTATCTAATGTAAAAGAAGATGGCGGCCAACATTTACAACCAAGGAGGAGTATGCTCAAGGCATTAGAGAATGCTGAAGGAGTTCATATACCTAGATTGACCACCTTGATCTTCACTTTGCTCGTGATGATCAACATAGGTTATGGGCCATGCTATGTCACTTTTATTTATGTCATACATGCATATTTGATATGTTTATTTCATGCTTACTACAATCAAATTTTATTAAAAAAATTAGTTTTAATGCCTCAAAATCAAACACTTGTTATTACTTAGATCATCATATGATTCTGCTATGTCACTTTTATTTATGTCATACATGCATATTTGATATGTTTATTTCATGCTTACTACAATCAAATTTTTATTAAAAAAAATTAAGTTTTAAATGCCTTCCAAAATCAAACACTTGTTATTACTTAGATCATCATATGGCCATTCTCTGCCAAAGTAGGATGCTTTTGATTATCTAAGTGAGACAAGATGGAAAATAGTTTTCCATATGTTTGATATGGTTTGACTTAACTGGGCTATCAAAATAGTTTTGGGCTTAGAGCATTATATGAGATATTTTAGCCAAGACATTTGATGCCTATCTCATTAAATATTTATTTTTATTTAATTATAAGATTAAAGCCAAAGCTTACTTATGATTAAAATAAAATATTTATGAAAAAAAATTTACCCACTTCGAAACATCAAAATGTTGAAGTTTCAAAAAGTTTAAATGCTTTTAGTGGAAGTTTTTCATTAAAGCCTCAAAATTAATTACTTTGCATATTTTGTATATAGATAATGGCAACAAATAGTTGGAATAACTCATTACGATCTGTGCTCGAGAAAGACAAGCTTAGTAGGACTAACTTTCTTGATTGAGCACGAAACTTAAGAATCGTTCTTAAGCAAGAAAAAAAGCTCTATGTTCTTGAAAATCCTATTCCCCCTGCTCCAGCAAATAACGCCTCAAAAGCTGAAAAAGATGCTTATGGTAAGCATAAAGATGACTCCAACGATGTTACTTGCCTCATGCTAGCAACTATGAGCTCTGAATTTCAAAAACAATTTGAAGAAGCAGAGGCATATGACATGATTGTGCATCTCAAGGAAATGTTCCAAGAGCAAGCACGACAAGAGAGATTTGAAACTCACAAGGTGTTAAATGCATGTAAGATGGTTTATGGCACCTCGGTAAGTGCTTATGTCCTTAAAATAAATGGCTATCTTGATAATCTTGATAAGCTTGGTACTCCTGTTAATCATGACATGGCCACGGATTTGATTTTGGGCTCATTACCCCCTGAGTATGATCAGTTTGTCATGAATTTTAACATGCATAATATGGAGAAATCCATTACTGAATTGCATGGGATGCTAAAACAAGCTGAACTGAACATTAAGAAGTGTACTCCTAGTGTTCTAATGGTTCAAAAAGGGAAATGGAAAAAGAACAACCAAAAGGGTAAAGTCATGGCTAGTAAGGGTAAGGACAAGGCAAAGTTCAAGTTCAAGCCCAAACCTAAGGCCAAGACACCAAATGAGGGAGCTTGCCACCATTGTAGAGAACAAGGACATTGGTTAAGAAATTGCAAGCTCTATTTGGAAGCAAAGAAAAAGAAGGACAGTGAGACTGCCGCTTCAGGTATTTATGTTATAGAAATTAATTTGCCTACTTCTGATTCATGGGTATTGGATACCGGTTGTGGATCTCACATTTGTGTAAATGTGCAGGGTCTAAAAAGGAGTAGAGCCTTGGAAAAAGGCGAGGTGGACCTACGAGTTGCGAATGGAGCAAAAGTTGCTGCAATAGCTGTAGGAACTTTTGAATTAATTTTGCCTAGTGGACTTGTTTTAGAACTGAATGATTATTTTTATGTTCCTGTTATGAGTAGGAATATTATTTCAGTTTCTTGTTTGGATTTAGAAGGTTTTGAATTTGTTATTAGGAATAACATTTACTCTATTAATAAAAACGGCATTTTTTTATGGAGATGCTTCATTATCAAATGGACTCTATATTCTCAATCTTCGTGGATCTTCCAGCAAGTCGATCTATAATATTAATACTAAGAGATTGAAATCCAATGATTTAAATCAGACTTACTTCTAGCATTGTCGTTTGGGCCATATAAATGAGAAACGCATAGGCTTCATAATGATGGGTTTCTAAAATCGTTTGATTTAGAATCTTACTAAACGTGTGATTGTTGTTTATTAGGCAAAATGACTAAAGCGCCTTTTAAGAGACAAAATGAAAGGGCAACTGATTTATTGGGCCTAATACATACTGATGTATGTGGACCAATGAATACACATGCTAGAGGAGGATTTCAGTACTTCATTACATTTATAGATGATTTCAGCAGATATGGCTACGTGTATCTGATGAAACACAAATATGAATCATTCCAGAAATTCAAAGAATTTCAAAATGAAGTACAAAATCAGATTGACAAAAGTATCAAAACACTTCGATCAGATTGAGGTGGTGAATACTTAAGTCACGAGTTTGACGAGCATCTTAAAAATTGTGGAATTATCTCCCAATTAACTCCACCTAGAACACCTCAATGGAATAGTGTATCTGAACGGAGAAATCGGACTTTATTAGATATGGTTCGATCAATGATGAGTCAAACTGATCTTCCAATCTCCTTTTGGGGTTATGCCCTATAAACTGCGGCATTCATACTAAATCGAGTTCCATCTAAATCGGTTCAAAAAACGCCATATGAGATATAGACTGGGGGACAACCTAGTTTGTTATTTCTGAAGATTTGGGGTTGTGAAGTTTATGTAAAGCATTTATTATCTGATAAACTTGCACCTAAATCGGATAAATGCATATTTGTGGGGTATCCTAAAGAAACTAAAGGATATCAATTTTATCTCCCAAAAGAAAATAGAGTAATTGTTGCTCGAAATGGATTCTTTCTTGAAAATGAATTTATTTCCAAAAGAATCAGTGGGAGTAAAATACATCTTGATGAGATTCAAGAGCTACAATTAGTGTTGAACCTTATCAAGATGAGATTCAAGAGCCACAATTAGTGCCTGAACCAAATAATGAACCTCGATTAGATGGCTCACAAGTCCAAGATGAGCCTACTTCTATAGAATAAGGATCTCGAAGATCTGATAGGGTTCATCAACAACCTGAGAGATATGGATTCCTCATCACTGACGATCACAATGTGGAGCTTATGGTTAATGATGAGCCCACTTCTTATCAAGAAGCCATTAAAAGTTCTGACTCTGGAAAATGGTTAGAGGCTATGAAGTCTGAGATGCAATCCATGTATGATAACTAAGTCTGGACTTTGGTTAATCCACCTAAAGGTTCAAAAACCATTGGGTGTAAGTGGGTTTTCAAAAAGAAAAAAGATATGGAGGGAAATGTGCATACTTAGAAAGCACGACTGGTAGCAAAAGGTTATAGACAAATTCATGGTATAGACTATGATGAAACCTTTTCAACAGTTGTAATACTTAAATCTATTAGAATTCTTCTTGCCATAACAACATATTATGATTATGAGATTTGGCAAATGGATGTCAAAACCGCGTTTCTCAATGGAAACTTACTCGAGGATGTGTACATGACACAACCTGAGGGTTTTGGTGATCCTTTGAATTCTAATAAAGTGTGCAAGCTTCAAAGATCTATTAATGGATTGAAGCGAGCATCTCGAAGCTGGAATCTTTGTTTTGATGAAGTAATTAAAGAATTTAACTTTATCAAAAATAAAGATGAGCCTTGTGTCTATAAGAAAACAAGTGGGAATGCAATAGTCTTTTTGGTACTTTATGTTGATGACATCTTACTCATTGGAAATGACATCCCAACTCTACAAAGTGTAAAGACATGGTTGGGAAATTATTTTTCAATGAAAGACTTAGGTGAAGCTGCCTATATTCTAGGTTTAAGGATCTATAAAGATAGATTTAGAAAGCTAATTGGACTAAGTCAAAGTACATACGTTGACAAAGTACTGAAAAGATTCAGTATGCAAGACTCTAAGAGAGGATTTTTGCCAATGTCACATGGCATTAAGCTCAGAAAAACTCAAAGTCCTTCTATGAAGGATGATGAAGAGCGTATGAACAAGATACCATATGCTTCAGCTATAGGGTCTTTCATCAAAGTACACAACAACAAATTTTCCAATGAATTCCCTCAAAACATGGTGCATTAATTGCATGAAAGTACTAGGAGCATTTGACAATCTAAAGGGCATAACAAGCCACTCATACAACCCTTGTTTAGTTTTAAAAGCCGTTTTCCATTCTATTGGGAAATATGCCCTCTTAGACTAGGTTTCTAATATAAAAATTGAATATTTTAATAAAAGAATTTATTTTCAAAAATTGTTTGTGAATTTACATTTTATCTGTGCATAATTACATTTGGAAAAGACCCATTGTGTTTAAGTAAGTGGTCCATGTAAATGGAGGTCTTTCACAATAAGGTATGGATCATGGGTTACTTAACACATAAACATTCATTCTTAACCAATTGATAAGAATGGGAACCTCATCATGTTTAGATTATTATATTATGAATTTCAAATGGGGAGTGGCTTACCTTTAGCCAGTAAGTAGTCCACTCACTTCATGACAGAAGCGTATTTCGAATACATAGAACAGGACCTGTAGTAGTGGTTTCTTAAAGTACTATATGGTAGAAACCTAGACTACTACCACTATAGCGTGGACTAGTACTCTACGACTTGAGTATGAGTTGGTGGTCTAAAGAAGTTGGAAGCATGTACTTTGATATACTATAGTTGAGGTTCTATCGTAGGGCCAATATATTTATATGTTGGGTATGTGTGACTAGTTAGTTAAGACAGGCTTGTATAAGATAGTTTCTATACTATATCGCCCCTTGTGGTTGTCTGAATAATCTAAATATCCAAGGCCTTGGGAAATATGACTTGGATGTTTGCTTTACGGTAGCTCCCTTGAAAAGTGGAAACAATCCAGGAAGTCGTGGATCATTGGACTAGAAGCTTAAGGATGGTAGATGTAATTTAGATAGGTGTTAGTACACTTCTTCCTCTCTAAATGTACGGCGATGTATAGAGGGGTATTTTAGTCATTACACATCTAGGTCGGAGACTTTGCTAATGCAGTATTGTCCTTGGAGTCAATATTTTCTTATGGTGATATTAGAAAATATTTAAAATGCAAAATACAACTATTTATATGGCAAGGGTAGTTTGATCATTTTAGTAGCCAAGGCGATGTGTCTTTTAGTCCCCAATATAGACCGTGAGTCCTAATTAAGTACGGGCTAAGGAATTGATTATAAATTAAATGGAATTTATTTTATTTAAGTAGCCTGAATTAATTGTTGGGCTAGAATAAAATAAAGGTCCATGGAGAGAGAATTAATTAAATTAGTTTAGTGGGTTAATTAATTATTCAGAGTTTTGGCCCAGTTTGAATAATTAAAGATTAACCTGGGACTAAACTAATATAGGCTTATTAATTGGACTAGTTTATTTGGGTTGAGAAATTAATTATTTGTTGGGCCATTAAGTTGGTTCTAATTAGAATAATAATTAAGTCCAAAAGACGAAACTAAGAGTCCAATGGCCCAGTCCAGTTTAACCTAGGGTTTTGTTTAGGTTAAACAGGAGGATTGGAAAGAACGTTGTTTTGATCATTGCCTCTTCTCTGTGAAAAAGAGGACGTCTCTCTCTTTCTCTCTCTTTCCAGAAAAAGTTCCTTAGTCTGTGAGTTGTTCACCAAACGGAATTAGGCGGGCCATATACTGGAAGATCGAGAGTTTGGCGTTCACCTACATGCAAAGACGAAATAAGAGGCTTGCAGGAATTGCGCCAGAGGTTTCCACCAGCACACCTACCCCGGTTGCACATATTCTGGTCCAGCCAATTCTAAGAACGAGGAAAATAGGTTTTTTTTTTAACCTCGGAATCCATACAGAGCACAACCAGCACCAGCTAGGGCTGCTAGAGCCGGCGCAAACTCTGTTCGGAGTTCTCTGTTCTTCAAGTTTTTTTTCCAATTTTTGTTTTTTGCTTCCGCTACGTGACTTATGTTTTCCGCTCTTAAAGCCTTCAATTGGTATCAGAGTATGAAGGTTTTGTGAAAATATAGGAAGGATGCATCTAGTTGAATAAACCTAGACACAGATGTGTGATTAAACCGTGATCCTTCGTTGTTTTGGTATGGATAGATTCTCTTGTTAAACCTCTTTGATAGAGGTATAGGAGATTTGTAATTTACTGTTTTTCTTAACAAATTGTGTATGCCCGATATTAAAGGGTATAGGCGATTGTTAGTTTTGGTTTATTTCATTGTATTGAAATTGAAATCGAAGAACCAATGGTACCAGAAGTTGCACAGAAAAACAGAAGAAAATCACAGAAAAAAAAACTGTAGGAAGAACCCGTCAGAGCCCAACCGGCGTCGACTGGGGTGGCCAAACTGGTGCCGGCTCGGGTCTGGAATCCGATCCACGTGCTGGTTGCCCATATTAGAATTCGTAGACTCCTAAACGCGGAAAACATCCATGAATCCTTTCCAAGGATCCAAGTAAACAATTAAGAAGACCTTAGGTTTATAGAATTACCTCTCTAATTTGGTGTCTTCGAGGTCCTTCAATTCTGATCGTGCTGTCGTACGTGCAACTCGAACGATCACCAAACGCTGTAGTGTGCGAACGTCCTCTATAGGTACACATGGTGAACTAACTCGTTGCCCTGAGAGTGCTAGCATCTAGGGTTTGAGAGTTTTTTTTTTCTGGTGAATAGAGGCACGAAATTTATTTTTTTTTTTAACTGAACAAAACTATTGAAAAGACAGCTAGGGTTTTCTTAAAACCTCCCGAATCTCTTAGAGTCCAAATATGATAATATATTATCATATTTTAATTTAAATTCAAATTAAATTAAAAACTGATATGATAAGATTCTTTCATTATCTCGGTAATTTAACTAATTAATTTATCGAGTCAGATTCTTATAATCTGGACATCATCCAGATACATTGAATATGGACATATTTCCAGATTCATTGTATCTGGTTAATTTTCTAGGATCGATTAACTTAGATATATTTCCAAATTCATCGAATCTGGCTACCAGAAAAATAACCTAACAAGTTCGCTTATTGCGTGACCCTATAGGTTCATTTAACACTGACAGTGTGCCTAAATCATATTTAAATGGCCCACAAGTTATAAGCGGTTTCTAGCAAAACATTATAACTATCCAAGTTATATGAAGATCAATGACCTCTTTGAACCAAACCACAATTTTATATTTAGTCCTTTTGTCACACGATATCCAGATTAAACATAAGGCACGGAACAAGTCATCCTTATTATGCTTAATCAATTATTTCTCGATTTCATAGTAGACTGTTCAAACAAATGATATTAATATCTTAGATCGATATATTTGAGCATGGCCATGCATTTTAACAGTCTAACTTATCAAGGGGCCCATGGATATCTTTCCTATAATTGAGAGGGACAAATTCCTTCAATCATATTCCTCTCCTTGATTTATTCTATATCCAACAATAGTCTAATTTATCATCTAATTAAAGATAACTTTAGACAACATCAAAATATAGAATTTATCAAGTAGGAAACTATGATGAATTTAGGTCGAAGGACTTTTAATATCATTATGGCTAGAAAGTACTTATGACATGTTCCATGAAGTACTCTCACAGTGGGTTATGTCCAATACAATGTTCTCTAACATTTATTTATGTTTTGACTTGATATCACAAATATCCATTACCAGTAAAAATAGTCATCTAGTCACAAACATACTAATCTTAATTTATTATTGTTCCAATAATAATAATCAATTAAGGACTGCTTTAGAATAGTCATTGTATTTATTGTTAGGTTTTACTATCAAGTCACGTACTTAATGACCACAAAACAAAATGCACTATTCATGAAAATGCAAACCTCATATTATTATATAAAACATAACGACAATAGTATAAGTACAAATTGACTCTAGGACATATCCCTAATAGCCTATGGGTCCTGGTTCTGTGCGGTGGGTGCAGTGGACCACAGTGGAGATGGGTGCTTGATCCAGTGCGGCGGGTGCAGTGGACCAATGAGAAATTTTTTATTTTTCTTTGTAATTTTTCTTGCGTTTTCCTTTTTGTTTTGGGGTCCATACCAGGCAAAGTTAATATTTTTGCAATAGTTAATATTCATGGAATATTTTGCATGAAAAATATTAGTAAGGGATTTTAGGATTAAACAAGACCATTAATTAATTAATTAATTAATTAATTAATTAATTAATTAATTAATGTGTTTAATTCTATTATCTGGGCACTTAGGTTTAAAAATAGAAAAGCATGAAAACGTTTACTGTTTTCTAGCATGCTATTTATTTTTATGTACCTATGTACACGTTTTCTCAAAGACCAAAGTCTTTGGGAATGTTGTTTTGACAAAGAAAATATTTTTCTACAAATTAAATGGTTATTTTAGCTTGAACAAAATTTAATCCTTAGATATTTTCTCAAATGATTTAATCATTGACATAAAAAATATATTAGATTTAGATATTTTTGTAAGTTAAAATAGAAAGCCATTTTATTTTAATTATTGGCACAAGAAAATTATTTTGTCAAATAAACTTGAGACCAAAGTCTCTAGAAAGTTTTAATTGGAAAATTTTTTTAAATCATTAAGTTTTTAACTTAAATAAAATTAGTCCATGGGAAAAAACTCTCAAAAGATATAAACCTTGACATAGAGATTTTTATGGATTTAGACTTTTTATTTTTGGCTTAGGGGAAAAACTTAATGGAAATTTTCAAAATGATATTTTTCAGAAAACCCTTATTTTAAAAGACTAAGTGGGAGAGGGGTTCCAACGGCCCCACGGCTTCCATCACGATCCTCATTAGAGATTGCGGGTCCCCTCGCATCACCCTGGGATTGAACCCGTAATGGATGGGGATATCACAAGGATCTAGATCTAATGGAGGGATGTAATTAATAACCCGGGGCACGTACTATGATCGGCCAGCCCCTTGTTGGAAGTCATAGTGCGAGGAATGTCCATAGGAAATGAGAGGAAATGGCCATCCCCTCAATGGAGTTATTTTCTAGATCATTACCTAGAAGGGAAATTAATTTGTGGTGGTTAACACACATAGCTTAGAGAACTGTTAATCTTCCCAAGAAGCTATGTTAGTTTTCCTAAAAGTCAAATTGATTATTATCAGTTTTGATAATAAGGATAAAGTGCACATATTTGTTTTGTTTTCACAAACTGAATTATTATCTTATATTTTTCGATTCTTCAAAAATTGTGGGAGGTTCTTTTAGTCCATTGGCCGTTATTCTATGAGAATAAGCTAACAAGACCAAACTATGTAGACTGGAAGAGGAACCTGGACATAATACTCACAGTGGAAGAGTATAAGTATGTCATTTACGAAACCTGCCCAATTATCGGGGAGGATTCCACCTCCGAAGAGCGTGAGGCTGAGAAGGCATGGAAGAAGGCTAATGAGATGGCTCATTGTTACATGTTGGCCTCTATGTATAATGTGCTCTAGTCCAAACATGGGCACATGGCTTCTACATACGACATATCTCAATCATTAGACACGATGTTCGCGGATAAGAGCCAGCCCGCAAGGTAGAAGGCTCTTTGAACCATCATTAACACTAAGATAGCTGAGGGAACATCAATCAGAGAGCATATGCTCAAGATAATTGCTGCTTTCGAGGAGGCGGAAATCTTAGGGGCTGTTATTGACCCTGAGAGCCAAGTGGACATAGTTCTCGAATCTCTACCGGTTCCTTTACTCAGTTCAAGTTGAATTACAACATGAACAAGTTAAACATGAGTTTAACTGAGTTAATGAAGGAGCTCCAGATGGAGGAGAAGGTCATGAAGCCACAATCAAAGGCTATGATTGCTAAGGTTTCATCTTCTAGAACTGGACCCAAACCCAGGAAGTTCAAGAAGAAGAAGGGTAACGTAGCGGCCCAGCCCAAGACCTAGCCCAAAGACAAACCCAAGGGCAAGTGCTTCAAATGTGGACTAAATGGACACTGGAAAAAGGAGTGTCTAGATCTTTAAGCAAAAAAAACCCCACAGGTAATATTTTCTATCTAAAGTCTATATCAATGGTTGGATTAACTTCCACTTGGATTGTTGATTCAAGAGCCAATGATCACATCTATAACTCCTTGCATAGGTTTAGAAAAATTAGAAGACTTCAAAAGGGCAAACATGGACTACGTGTGGAAAATAGAGCACAAGTTTGGACCCTTGTAATGGAAGAGCTAGATCTTGTTTTTTATTGTAATAGAATAGTAGTTTTGAAAGATATTTTATATGTACCTAGATTTCGACATAATTTAATTTCGGTTATGAAACTAATAAATCAAGGATATTCTGTATCTTTCCATTCTAATATTTCTATTAGTAGAGATAAAGAAATTTTATGTACTAGGCACGTGTATGGAAATCTATTTTTCTTAAACTCTATTAACAATCAATTAAATAACGCTCAATCTGAACTTTTAATAAGGAAGAGAAAGACCAATGTCAATGACTTTTATCTTTAGCATCTAAGGTTAGGTCATATAAACTCAACCAGGATTCAAAGATTAATCTATGATGGGCCTTTGGGCTTATTGAGATTGGAAAATTGTCCTCAGTGTGAGTCCTGCCTGATGGGAAAGATGACCAAAAGGTCATTTAACCCTAAGGTGGATAGAGCCAAAGAGATATTAAGTCTTGTTCGAACTGATGTGTGTGGTCCCTTATCTACACCAACTAGAAGGGGTTTTGAGAATTTCATCACTTTCACGGATGATTGTACAAGATTTGGTTACATTTACTTGATGAGATGCAAGTCTGACTCTTTGACAAGTTCAAAGAGTTTAAGGCTGAAGTGGAGCATCGGACAGGTAAATTGATTAAAACCTTACGATTAAATCATAGTAGAGAGTACCTCCTTGGTGAATTCAAGGACTACATGGTATATCATAGGATAGTATCCCAGCTCTCTACGCCGGGGACACCCCAATAGAACGGAGTAGCTAAGAGAAGGAACATGACATTGATGGAAATGGTCTGAAGTATGATGTCTTATGGTACTTTTCTAATGTCTTTTTGGGGATATGCCCTGGAAACAGCAGCATATATTCTGAACTTGGTGCCTTCCAAGTCAGTACCTAGGACTCTCTATGAGATGTGGATTGGGCGTAAGCCAAGTCTAAATCATCTTAGGATATAGGGTTGTCCAGCTTATGTACTGGCCAAGGGAGACAAGTTGGAACTAAGATCAGAATTATGCATTTTGTTGGGTATCTAAAAGGGACAAAGGGTGGTTATTTTTATTATCCTAATGAGCAAAAGGTACTGATTAGTACCAATGCTAGATACTTAGAGGATGATCAGAGTACCTCCATGAAAGGTTCAACTAGGTTGGAACTGGAGGAGATGTTATCTTCATAAGCAACTTTTTCTGACCCGATTATGAAATAAGAAGAGGTATAGCCTCAGGAGCCTGTACAATTAGAACCTTGTCATAGTGGGAGAGTGTCTAAGGTTCTAGAGAGATGGATTGGAAAAGCTTTCGAGCTAGCCTCTGACCATTAGGAATAAGACTCCACTAGATACGATGAGGTTATTGCTGATGCCGATGCAAATCTATAGTATGAAGCAATGAAAGTTGAGATTAAGTCTATGTACCTCAATCAGGTTTGGGATCATGTAGCTTCACCTGAAGGAATAAAACTCATTGGGTATAAGTGGGTATATAAGAAAGAGAGGAGTAGATGGGAATGTGGAAACCTTCAAAGCTAGACTTGTGGCAAAATGGTATACTCAGAAAGAGGGAATCAACTATGAGGAAACCTTTTCCCCTATAGCCATGCTTAAGTCCATCCGTATCCTCCTTACCATCACATGTCATTATGACTATGAGATATGGCAAATGGATATTAAGACTGTATTTTTAAATGGCCATCTCAGTGAAGATATCTATTTGTCCCAACCGGAAGGCTTTATTGCTAAAGACCAAGAGCGTATGATTTGCAAGCTTAGGAAGTCCATTTATGGACTTAAGCAGGCATTGAGAGCATGGAACATTTGTTTTGATGAGACTGTGAAGTCTTATGGTTTTGTTCAAAACGAAAATGAACCATGTATGTATAGGAAACTTGAAGGTATCAATGTGATTTTTCTTGTCTTGTATATGGATGATATTCTACTCATTGGAAATGATGTAGGGTCATTGTCATCTACAAAGGTTTGCCTGTCTAGTCAATTCAGTATGAAAGACTTGAGAGAAGCCAACTACATTCTTGGGACTAGACTTTGTAGAAATAGGAAGAGAGAATGTTAGGATTATCCAAAGCGGCATACATTGACAAGATGCTGGCTAAGCACAGCATGAACTCATGCAAGAGAGCTCTAATTCCTTACAGACATGGGTTGTCATTTTCTTCAAAGGACTATCCTAAGTCTCAAGAAGAAAAGGACAGATTAAGTAGGATTCCCTACGCTTTGACTGTGGGAAGTCTCATGTACGCCATACTGTGTACTATGACATATATCTGCTTTGCCATTGGCTTAATTAGTAGATATCAGTCGAAACTCTGAGGAAGTTCATTGGTAAGTTGTAAAGTATATTCTCAAGTACCTCAAGGGAACGAGAGATTATCTGCTGGTTAATAGG
The DNA here is from genome assembly GCA_026120185.1 of Voacanga thouarsii. Classification (NCBI taxonomy): domain Eukaryota; kingdom Viridiplantae; phylum Streptophyta; class Magnoliopsida; order Gentianales; family Apocynaceae; genus Voacanga; species Voacanga thouarsii. The sequence goes on from JANUWF010001643.1 coordinate 4,171,188, forward strand.
GATGATAACTTGGTTCCTACAGAATACACAGACTCAGACTTCCAAGTGGATAAGGATGAGAGAAAATCCACTAGTGGATATGTCTTCACTTTGTCTGTAGGAGCTATTTCATGGAAGAGTATCAAGCAATCTTGCATTGCTGACTCAACCATGGAAACTGAGTATGTGGCAGCTTCGGAGGCATCTAAAGAAGCAGTCTGGCTCTGGAAGTTCCTTTCAGAACTTGGAGTCGTGCCACACATAGACAGGCTGATTGTGATGAATTACAACAACACTGGAGTAGTGTCACAGTCCAAAGAACCCGGGAACCACAAGAAGGGGAAGCACATTGAGAGGAAGTACCACCTAATCCGGGATTTCATCCAGAGACGGGAAGTCGTAGTGGAACAGATTGCCTCTGAGAACAATCTAGCTGATCCATTCACCAAGCCTTTGGCTGAGAGAGTCTTCAAAAGACACTGAGACGCCACAGGGGTGGTCACCTACAGACTTACTTAGTCTTAGAGTGCAAGTGGGAGATTGTTAGGAAATATGCCCTCTTAAACTAAGTTTCTAATATAAAAATCGAATGTTTTAATAAAAGAATTATTTTCAGAAATTATTTGTGAATTTATATTTTATCTATGCACAATTACGTTTGGAAAAGACCCATTGTGTTTAAAGTGGTCCATGTGAATGGAGGTCTTTCACAGTAAGGTATGGATCACGGGTTACTTAACACATAAACATTCGTTCTTAACCGATTGATGAGAATGGGAACCTCATTATGTTTAGGTTATTATGTTGTGAATTCCAAATGGGGAATATCTTACCTTTAGCCAGTGAGTAATCTACTCACTTCATAACATAAGCGTATTTCAAACACGTAGAACAGGACCTGTAGTAGTAGTTTCTTAAAGTACTATATGGTAGAAACCTAGACTACTACCGCTATAGTGTGGACTAGTACTCTATGACTTAAGTATGAGTTGGTGGTCTGACGAAGTTGGAAGCATATACTTTGATATGCTACAGTTGAGGTTCTATAGTAGGGCTAATATACTTGTATGTTGGGTATCCTTGATTGTATGTGTTGGTGGTCTTGCTCACTCCTATCCTTGATTGTTAAAGGTACTTGTTTGTCCATCCTCTCTCTTAACTCTTTTTCTCTTGTCTCTTGTTCTTTCCTCTCAATTTCTTACTTTTGCTTAACATCTTGCGCTCCCTTCTTTTCTTTCTCCTTCATGATTCTTTGATCTTTGTTCACCTCACTAGGGGCCATGGGAGTGAGGGTAAACTTAGTTCCCTCCTTGAATAGGGAATAAGCATTCTTTCTCCCATCATGCTTTACATGCCTATCATATTGCCAAGGCCTCCCTAGGAGCAAATGACCCGCTTGCATTGGTACTACATCACATAGCACATCATCCTTGTACTTTCTCATCTCAAAAGATACTGAAACTTGTTTGTTTACTCTCATTTCCCCGCTATCATTCAACCATTGTAATTTATACAGCTTGGGGTGTTTAATCTAACTCATGTCCAATTCTTCAACCAAGTTTGTACTAATCACATTAGTGCAACTCCCATTATCCACAATGACACTAGAAGGGGTCTTGTTGATTAGACACCTAGTGTAGAAAATATTCTCTCTTTGTTGGTGATCTTAATTCTCAGTGGCTTGTGAATTCAATGACCATCTTGTGACTCACACCAAAAAGTATTCTTGACCAACAACATCCCCTTCATCACTTTCCTCGTCTCCATTTCCCTCTTGGTCTCCTTGGTATCTTTCTCTCTCTTCTTCTTCATTGGTAGAAACCTCACCATAGCGATTAGTATACATCATTCTCTTGCTTGGGCACTCATGGAAAGTATGTCCATATCCAAGGCACTTAAAACACTTGATATCCCTATTCATTTGTGGCCTTTCTATGGCTTTTCCCTTGTCCTTGTTCCATCCTTCCCTAGGGTTCCAATCCTCCCAAGGTTTCCAACCTTCCCTAGGTTTGTTGAAGTCCCTTTGGAATGGCTTAGGGGCTTCATCCTTCTTAATTGGCACCTGGTAGTAGTGTTGGGATTTGAAAGTGGTGGTCTAGTAAATGCCCTCCTTTTTAATTGCCTCTCAATCTTCATAGCGGTATGTACCATATCCTCTAATCGATCATAGGGGTGTAATTCTACCAAATTGGCAACCTCCCTATTTAATCCTCCCAAGAACCTTACCTTCGTTGCTCTAGGATCCTCATTGATTTAAGCTCTTATCAACATAACTTCCATCTCTTTATGGCAATCTTCCACACTCTTGTTCCCTTGCTTGAGTGAGTGGAGCCTTTAATAAAGATCATTGTAGTAATGCTGTGGTATAAACCTTACCGTTTTCATATCTTTCAACAAATTCCAACTAGCCACGGTTTCTACTCCCATTTGTCTCCTTTGTGTACTAATTTGCTCCCACCAAACCAAAGCATACTCCAAAAATCCCAAAATAGCCAACCTCACACTTGACCTCTTACTACAGGTATAACTTTTTGGGAAGATCTCCATCTTGCTTTCCCACTCAAAATATGCTTCGGGATCACTCTTGCCATAGAATGTGGGTACTTTCAATTTGATATGGTTCAACTCCTTCTCCTCAACATTTCCTTCTCTCCTACCTCCTCTATTGCCCCATCCTCTATTGTGTTCCTCAAAGGCTTCAACTTGTTCCCCCTCATACCATTCATCAACTTCCTCAAATTCTCTTTCTAACCCCCTTAGGTTGTTCCCACCATTTCTTTCTTAGCTCCTACCTCATCCTCCTCTCATACCAAGTCTTACCCCTCTTATAGAAGTTTATTGGAATCCCCTGATTGAGTGCTCATCCCACTATTCTACTTATTGGGCATGTAACGGAGGGGTATGGGCATTGCCATCCCTCATCCTAGGGCTAGGTACTTCAAATCGTTCTTGGCCTCTCCTTTGTGCAACGGTAGAAGATTGTCCAAGATGATTTATCAACTCCCTTGTCGTGTTTTAAAATTCACTTTGCATAGTTCTCATCATAACTTGCAAGTCATCATGCAAAACCCTAGCATCAATTGGTTCTTCTTGAGGTCTACTAGGGCCACTTGGGTTAGGCCTGGAAATCTCTTGATCATGGACCATGGTGATGGAATATTTACTTACTTATACCTGCAAAACAAAAGAGATTAGGAAGAAAATAATTCCTCACTTCGCTTCCTTGCGTGTTAGCTCTCAAGGATTGGTCACCCACGCTTGTGTTTGCTCTCTTAAGCTCTTTTAGTAATAGGCACACCCTCTTGCCTTTTTCTTAATCCTCAAGCCTACTTGTTCAATGCCAATTCTCTCCAATGGCTAAAGTTTTAGTCCAACTTAGTGAATCACACAAATCAAAAGAATTTTCCAATTAGGGGGTCTTAAGGGAATTTCAACAAACACTTGTTGGGCACTTCAGGCAAACAAGTTTTAATCAAGAATTTCAAGAAATGTGGACTCAATCAAAACAAGAATAAACACTAGATGCACAAGAAACACTTCTAAGCAAGAAATGAACAAGAATTAGCAAGAACAAAGAAACAAGAACAACTAGAACTGGGATTTTGAAGAACAAGATGATCACAAGTGTGCACCAATAAAGTTGAGTTCAATGAGCATGGAATTCAACAATAGAGTAATATACTAAGTCCTGAAATCCTAAGGAATGAAAATCAAGAATCAAAGTTCCCAACTATAGCCAAAAGCATTCTCATGGAACATTTATCAAACACATTGGATGCAATCCCGTTACTTAAAAACAACCAACATTCTCACCTATATTCAAGCCAAATTTCACCACAAACACAAAAAAATTTTGTTCCCAAGGATTATATTAACATTAAGGAGAAATTTCCCAAAAAAAAAAAAATCAAGAAATAACAAAGATTTTATGACATTTTTTGAGCATGTTTTTTAGTTTCAGGATTTTCTTTATTTTCTTTTTCTTCAACTTTGTAGGGCTCATTTTCTTGCTTTCAAGCTTTGATTAGAATCAAGTTTTTCCTTGCTCTAATACCAAACTCTTTGATATGATCTTGTGTGGGCTTTTTCTTGGTGTTGTGGGTGATTTAATTAGTAAGGAGTTCAACTCAACTAATGGGACCATAAACAAAGATTCTTCTAGAGACAAAAGGAGAAAATAAAATAACAACCTACCCTCTATCAAATCCTTGAAGAACTAAGCTTCAAAGACCCTCAAGAATAGTAGAAAGTTCTACTATAATCTCGCCCCAATATCCTTGAAGCAACAAAGGCAAACAAGAACAAATAGAATAGAGAAAATAGGCACCCAAGTAATGGAATTCAAACAAACCTCAAAAGAGCAAAGCAACTAAGACCCATTCAAAGAAACTACATTGGATTATCCAAAAGATTTATAGACTCATTCATAAGGAGGACTAACCCTTAAGCATGGTTTTGAACAAGATGAATAAGGAGACTAGGGCCTCTCAAGATTCTCTCTCAAATTTTGAATAAAGTGTGTGAATTGTCTTGTCAAATCACTAAAGATGCTATTTATACTACCCTAACCCTAGCTAAGTAATCCCTGAGGTTCTATTATAGTTTAGGGTCTTAATAAGTCTTTACAAACACCTAAAAGTGGAGAAAACCAAAGAAAACATCAAAAACACGAGGTAGCCGTCGGCTGCCCAGGATGGAGCCAGTGCCGGTTAGGCTCTATCTTTGACCGGTTATGTGCTAGAATGAAGCCATTGTTAGGTAGGTTGAAGCTGACGCCAGTTTGGCTGCTTAGGGCTAGCACCGGCTGTCCGCTGGAAGGCCTCATTTAGTCAAATTTCGTCTGCCTTTGTTGCCGGCTTGAGTTTTGTTGGGGTCCTTCTTGGATAGTCATCAAAATGAACTCTTAACTAGCTTCCTCAACCTTCCAACCCTCTTCCATCCTCAAACATGGTTTTATGAGCAATTGAAACTCATCTTGAAGCTTCTTGGACCTAGATCTTGTCATCCATCCTTGTCTTTGCATGGTCACGCCTCCCCCTCCTTGATCTCGACCTCCATGATGAAGCGAAGTCTTATCATCTTTAGACATGGATTATTCATTATCTTTCAAGCAGTGTCCTCAAACATTGGAAGAAAAGCAGAAAATGAGCAGGATCCCTTATGCTTCAGCTGTGGAAAATCTCATGTATGCTATGCTTTGTACTAGGCCAGATATCTGCTTTGCAGTATGCATAGTTAATAGATATCAGTCAAACTCAGGAGAAGCTCACTGGCAAATCATAAAGCATATACTCAAATATCTCAAGGAAATGAGAGATTATAGGTTTATATATCGTATTGATGATTTGGTTCCTACTGGTTATGCGGACTCAAACTTCCAAGCAAATAAAGATGAAAGAAAATCTACTAGTGGATATGTCTTCACTTTGTCTAGAGGAGCTATCTCATGGAGAAGTATCAAACTATCCTGCATTGCTGATTCTACTATGGAAGTTAAGTACGTTGCTGCTTCACAAGCTTCTAAAGAAGTTTTGTGGCTCTAGAAGTTCCTCACAGAACTTGGAGTGGTACCACACATGAATAGGCCTGTCACGATTTATTGAGACAACATTAGAGCGGTGTCACAATGTAAGGTACCTTGAAATTATAGGAAAGGCAAGCACATAGAGAGGAAGTATCACCTCACCCAGGAGTTCATCCTAAAATAGGATATTGTGGTTGATCAAATTTCCTCTGTCAACAATCTGGCGGATCCTTTTACCAAGCCTTTCACAGAAAAGGTGTTTTGTAGATACTTAGATGTCATATGGGTAGGCACTTGTGAACTTTCTTAGTCTTTGTAGTGCAAGTGGGAGATTGTTGGAAAGTATGCCCTCAAAGGCAATGTATGCTGTGTAAATATATTGCAATAAAATTTTTATTCATTCAATTTAGTTTGTTTCGTATATTATTGCACATTTAAGGTCCAAGTATGACAAGTAATGGTCTATGTGTTGGGGCGTTCTTTACAGTAAGGTATAGACCATAGATGCTTGTCATACAAGTAAAATTAATTTCTTAGTCATTTGATAGATTAGGGCATTTCATCAAGGCAAGACTATCATGCCATGAGTTTTAATGAGGAATGGTTTACCTTAAATCAGTGAGTAGTTCACTCATATCATTGGCATAAGCATATTTCAAATACGTAGAACTAGACCTGTAGTAGTGGTCTCTCTTAAAGTACTATAATTATAGAGACCAGACTATTACTGCTACAACATAGAGGGATACCTTCATACTTAAGTATGAGTTGGTAGTCTAGTGAAGTTAGGGTTTTATACTTTGATGTATGTTGGGTGAGATTTCTTTTGTGAGATCAACATCCTTGTATGCTGGGTGTATTACTCTAGTTAGTTAAAACGGACTCATGCAACAAAGTTTTTATGCTTCACTTAGTGAAGTTAAATCACACCCTTGTGATTGTCTAGGATAATCTAATGATCCAAGACCCTAAGAACGTGACTCTAAAATGTGTACTTTTGGGTAGCTTCCAATGATAAGTAAGTACATTCATATGAGTCATGGATTATCAGACTAGAGATCTAAAGATGATAGATGTCTTTGAGATGGGTGTTAGTACATTTATCATGTCTCATCGATGGGTGTTACATAGAGGGGTATTTCTGTCATTTCATCTATAGGTCAGAGATATTATTTTTGCAATATTATTCTTGGAGTCAATATTTTCATAAGGTGATAAATAAAAATATTTAAAATGATAAAATACATCTATTTAATAGTAAGGGTATTTTGGTCATTTTAGTAGCCATGAATAATATATCTCTTGGTCCCTGAAGTAGTTCAAGTTACCTTGGTGTTGTTTCGACACAATTTGGACTTAATAGATAATTATTTGGAAGATAATAAAATTTATTCTAAGAGTCTAATTAGAATTAATTAATTAGTCTTGGGTTTTGATAAGACCCCATAAAAGATAATTAATTAATTAAGAGAATTTGGCTAGAATAAATTAATCAATTAGGCTGATATATATTGACATATAGTTAGAGTCCAATTAGAATTAATTAATTAGTCTTGGGTTTTAATCAAGTTCAAAAAACATAATTAATTAATTAATTAAGAGGATTGGGCCATTCTTGGACAAATTCATAAGCACAGCACCAAGCTTGATCAAGCCCTAAGTGTAGGATTTCTAAATTAATTAAACAGATTAAACGCAGTGAAAATAGCAAGAAATCCAAGCCATGGATCACGGGTTTGCAGTAGAAATGAGAAAAGGAGAAGATCACGCTTATTACCTCTTGAAGCCGGAATTTAAATTTTTCTTGTTCCAAGAACGTAGGCGCGATCCAGATCACAAAACCGGTTCACAGCAGCTCAACTGAAGTCCAAGAAAGAACTCCCTCTAATGATAATCCACACAAGGTCGAACGCTCACAATCTCACAATTCTATGCCAGTAGAATTTAGGAGGCTAGGGTTTGATTAATAAGAGAGAGACGGCTAGGGTTTGATCAAGAGAGAGGCAGAGAAACGGTTTCTCTGTTGTTGCGTGAATAGTCTGTATCTCTTACTCTAATGAAACCGTTTCCTTATATTTATAGATTTATAATTACCATAAATTGCAACTTAGTCCTTCAACGTCCAATTTTCAACAAATTGGTCCTTGAAGTTTACTTAATTACAATTAGGTCCCATGAATTATAACAAACTTATAATTCACCTATAAATACATTCCCTTCTCTTGATTAACCCCACAATATTATCAAATAATATATTTGAGCATTCAAACCTTTATTGTGTGTGACCCATTAGGTTTCCTGGTCTTATTGGTAGCATAATATGAATTAATTCTAATAATATTAGAATTAATAATCCTTAATAAAATAAAGGATTAAATTTATTAATTCTCTAATTAATAAATCTATATTTAGCATATCAAGAGCGACATATAGCAATGACTCTTGACCACCCAAAAGTCCAGAAAGTCAAGTGGCTTGACATGAACCTTTCAATAGCAAATTATCAGTGCAATAAACTCCTTTCACCATACAATATCTCATTCGGTCTAGAGCATGGAATTAGTGACAACTCCCTTCAAAATATTATTAATTCTGGCCCGAATATTTTAGTACTTGTTCAAGAAATCTATTACTCAACATGTGTATCAATTGGAACCATTTCCATCACATAGTCGCCTTGGCCAAGGACTTCATGAGTAATGATTTCTACAAGTGGCCTTGAGATATACTCTCCTACTATTAGGAGTGGTGAATCCTTTATTGACTTTCTCAACTACTTTCGTTTACTTTACGTTGTACCCAATATCCATCCCATAGGCAGTCCTAGATAAGACTCCAAAGATTAGAATCAAAGTACAACGCTCGTTAAACAAAGTACCTTGGAGATCTCAAGTCTAAGGATACTTGCACACTTGCTATAATGAGATTCTATCACTGGCACTAAATAGTTATCCAAGTGATTATCTCGTAGCTAGGTTATCCAATGAACTTGTTCCAAAACAAGCATCCACACGTTAATCCTGAGTATCCCATTACTTACGGATATGAGAACCACCGCTTGATCCAATCAAGAGATATAACATGTGCCAGTCTTAGCGTATTAATAATGTCCCATCTTATTAATACTATGACTGGGGATTATTTAAGTACAAACACTGCATAGTGTAGTAGGAATCTCACATCATGATCTCTATCATGATTTCCTTAACACTGTGTTGTACTAGGGACTTTATCTAACGGTTTGTATACATATTTAGATATGACAATCAAATTGAAAGATAAAGAATACCTCTTATTAATTTAATATGCAATATACATAGTACACGTGATTGCCTCTAGAGCACAACACTAACACTAAGGCTAGCCAAAAAAGATGTGTGCAATAAAGGGAAAAAAATAACGTGGTTATTTTTAGTTCTCTCTCTCAAGTGTGTTGTCTCTCCTGTCTCTCTAGTTGGAGAGTATCTTGATTATTCAAAGAAGGAGCTTTCACCAAGCTAATGCAAAGGCAAGGTAGAGTCATACTCTAGAAGATGAAAAGAGAAAGCTTGAAGACGCTTGATGCGTAGGAATAGAAGATTGGCGAGAATACCGATCAAATCGTATGCACCATCTTTTCCCCTTCCAATGCAAGTTCCAGTACAATCTGTCTCTACGTTTCTTCATCTGCGACCAATCAGAAAAAGTAAGTACTCTCTCCTAGATGTAGCTCGAAAAACTGAAAATTTTTTGCTATGCTTTTCTTGGATGTTTTCCGTTATGATCCTTTAACATTAATCCCTTGTCGACATGGGTTATCTTTTTTTTCAAAGGACTGTCCAAGGTGTCAAGAAGAAAAAGATAGAATAAGTAGGATTCCCTACACTTTAGTCGTAGGAAGTCTCATAGACGCCATGCTGTGCACTAGGCCAGATGCCTACTTTATCGTAGGCTTAGTTAGTAGATATTAGTCAAACCCTGAGGAGGTTCATTGGCAAGCTGTAAAGCATATTTTCAAGTACTTTAAGGGAACGAGAGATTATATACTTGTTTACATGGCCGATGATTTGGTTCCTACAGAATACACAAACACAGATTTCTAGGCAGATAAGGATGAGAGAAAATCCACTAGTGGATATGTCTTCACCTTGTCTGGATGGGCCATTTCATGAAGGAGTATTAAGCAATCTTACATTGCTAATACAACCATGAAAGTTGAGTATGTGGTAGCTTCGGAGACATCTAAGGAAGCAGTCTGGCTCCGAAAGTTTCTTTCAGAACATGGAGTCGTGCCACAAGTGGACAGCCCGATTGTGATGTATTGCAACAATACTGGCATGGTCTCGCAATCTAAAGAATCTAGGAACCATAAGAAGGGGAAGCACATAGAGAGGAAGTACTGCCTGATCTAGGATTTTATCCAGAGACGGAAAATCGTGGTGGAACAGATTGTCTCGGAGAACATTCTAATAGATCCCTTCACCAAGTCCTTAATTGAGAGAGTCTTTAGAAGACACTTAGACACTATAGGGATGGACACCTACGGACTTACTTAGTCTTAGAGTGCAAGTGGAAGATTGTTGGAATATATACTCTCTTAGACTAGGTTTATGATGTAATTTTGGTTTGTGTTAATAAAAGTTTTATTCTTAGAAATTGTTTGTGATTTTTTACATTACTTTTGTGCACAATTTCACTGCAAAAGACCCATTGTGTTTAAGTAAATAGTTCATGTGAATGTAGGTCTTTCACAGTAAGGTATGAACCATGGGTTATTTAACACACAAACTATTATTCTTAACCAAATGATGAGAATGGGAATCTCATCATGGTAAGGTTATTGTGTTACGAATTCTAAAAGAGGAATGACTTACCTTTAATTAGTAACTAGTCTTCTCACTTCATAATACAAGCGTATTTTGAATACGTAAAATTGGATCTATAGTATTGGTTTCTAAAAGTACTATACGGAAGAAACCTAGACTACTACTGCTACAACGTGGACTTATATTCTACGACTTGAGTATGAATTGGTGGTCTAATGAAACTAAGAGCATATGTTTTGATATACTACAGTTAAAGTTCTATTGTAGGACCAATATGCTTTTATGTTGGGTATATGTGACTAGTTAGTTAAGATAAACTTGTACAAGATAGCCTCTATGTTATATCGCCCCTTATGACTATCCGAAATGATGTAAATATCCAAAGCCTTAGGGAACATAACTTGGATGTTTGCTTTAAGGAAGCTCCATTAGAAAATGGAAGCATTCCAAAAAGTTGTGGATCATTGGACTAGAAGTCTAAGGATGGTAGATGTTTTTTAGAGAGGTATTAGTGTTAGTACACTTCTTCCTGTTTAAATGAACGGTGATGTGTAGGGAGATATTTTAGTCATTACATTTATAAATCGGAGATATTACTAACGTAGCATTGTCCTTGAGGTCAATATTTCATTATGGTAATATTAAGAAATATTTAAAATGCAAAAAATATAGTTATTTCCATAACAAGGGTATTTTGATCATTTTACTAGCCAAGACGATGTGTTTTTTGGTCTCCGGAATAGCCTATAAGTCCTGATGGTTTTGGATTAGGGAATTATGTTGGGTATCTCATGCGTATCATTTACAGCGCAGCGAAAAAATAAAAATAAGATACCATCCAGGATCCGCATATGTGTGAAAAACAAGACATATATATATATATATATATATATATATATATATATATAACAAAGAAACAAAGATAACAATTTTTACCTTTCTTTGTTTGTGTGGAAAATAAAAATTTCCTTCTTCGAGTAAGATAGTTGTGGCGTGATCCAATAATCCTCTTGAAGAATCACTACAAGAGTTGTATGTCCAACCAATATAATCACAGTGTGTGATTATCTCTAACAGAAATCCACACAAAGGATCTCACACAAGCACCAAGATTTTCTGTGCTAGCAGAAAACAACAATGGTGGATGGGGTTTAGCTTCCTTGTTCTTCTTGATTAGCAAAACCAGAAAAGAAGAAGAAGAAGAGTCTTGGATTCCCTCTTGGAAGAAGCCACATGAGAGAGAGATATATATATATATATATATATATATATATATATATGAGAACATGAATATCATATCTTTATTATTCTCTTAAGAGGATGGCCCCACACACATTATTTCATGTGTGTTGATAAAAAGGAGCATTGGCACCCATTCCTTCATGTGTGCCCTTTTGTTTGTTTTGTATGACTTCTTGCTCAATAATAAAATCACTTTGATTATATCTCATATAACCAAAAGCCTCTACAAAAACCACATCTGAGAATTCCAAACAATTCTCCAATTGCAATTGGAACCCATCAAGTTCTTATAATTATAAATTGGTCCATCAATTATAACTAATTATAATTTGGCCACATCAATCTCTTTTTCTTGTAATAAACCCCACTATGTTATCAAATAACATCTTGAGTATATATTCCTCTTTTGTGTGTGACCTATTAGGTTTCCCGGTCAATTGGTAGCGAACATGATTTAATCCAAACGTCTTTGAAATTAATAATCCTTAATTAATTAAAATTAATCCTATTAATTCTAATCAGGATTGATTTATTAATTCATCAATTAATAAACCCATATTCTAAGATCATGAGTGGTATCTTGCAACACATCATGACCACCCAAGAGTCTAGGAAGTTAAGTGGCTTGACATGAATCCTTCAATAACAAACTATAGTGCAATTAACTCCTTTCACCATACAATATCTCATTCGGTTTGGAGTACGAAATTAGTGTCAACTCCCTCCAGAATATATATTAATTCTGGCCCAAATATCATTATACTTGTACAAGGAACCCACTACTCTCAATGTGCCTCAATTGGAACCCTTTCCAATACACATACGCCTTGGCCAAGGACTTATGAGTAGTAATTCCTACTAGTGGCCGTAAGATATTCGCCCCTACTATTAGGAGTGGTGAATCCTTTATTGACTCTCTCAACTACTTTCGTTTACCTCATAATGTACCCAATATCCATCTCATAGGCGGCCCTCGATCGAGCTCCGGAGATTGGAATCAAGGCACAAGGCTCAGCAAACAAAGTACCTTGGAGATCTCAAGTGTAAGGATACTTGCACGTTTGCTATATTGAGATTATATCACTGGCACTAAATAGTTATCCATGTAATTATTCAAAACTAGGTCATCCATTGAACTTATTCCATTAACAAGCATCCATGTGTTAACTTTGAGTATCTCAAGACTCATGGTTATGAGAACCACTGCCTGATCAAATCAGGAAGTCTAACACATGTTAGTCTTAACGCATTAATGATGTCCTGTCTCATTAATACTACGATTAGGGACTATTTAAGTACTAACACCATCCAGTGTAGTAGGAATCTCATATCATGATCTCTATCATGATTTCCTTAACACATGTTGTACTAGGAACTTTATCGAACAGTTATATTACTTAAAGTAAACAAAAGAAACTATAAGATAAATAATGCCTTTTATTAAAATAAAATGTGTCATATACAATGTACAAGTGATTGCCTCTAGGGCACAACACTAACAAATTGGTCTTGGATAAAATGGATTTTATTTTATTCAGGTAGCCTAGTTTATTTATTGGGCTAGAATAAAATAAAAGTTCCAAAGGGAGAATTATTTAAAAAGCTATTTCAATAGGTTAGTTAATTGTTCAAGGCTATAGCCCAGGTTGAATAATTAAGAATTGACCTGGTCTGAATTAGTAAAATTCTTGAGAATTAATTTGGTCCATTTAGGCTATTTAATTAATTTAGTTATTGGGTTCTGGTAGGCCCAGGAATAATTAAGTTAATTAAAAGGCCATGGGTTAAGTCTTAGTTCATTCAAGGCTTAACCGGACATTAACTGTAAAAACTAGGCTATTTTTTTGTTTGAATTCCAATTTTTAATCCCTGAGGATAGTGAGAAGATATCAGGTGATATCCGTTGAGAAGTTTTCTAATTTGATTAGGGAACTCCTTTAGCTATCGTGGGTTATCAGAGGACTTGGTATATACCAGAATAGGGTAGAAAAGGTTTTTACGAGCTTTTTGATTTTTGCTCTCCTGCTGGTTTTTTTTTTTCTCTCTTTCTTTCTAGGAGTTTTGTTGTGTTTACAACGTGTTTCTAGGAAACACAAGAACAAAACCATCATCTCTTGTGACTACCTCTTTAGTAGATTGCAAGGAGATTATTCAGAGACTTTTTTCCTTTTCCTTCCCAGTTACCTCTCACCGAGGTTTTAGGCAAGGTAGTATTCTGGAAGATCAAAGGCTTGTGTGTTTATGCCAAGAAGAAGTAGACGGCTAGTGGGTTTTGATCCAAAAGTTCCAACATGTCAGGGAGAAGACATTCCCGTTGTTCAGTTATCTTCCTCAGTGCCTAAGAAAATTTTAAAGCGCAGAGGTATAATATATTCCACTGTTCATGTTTTTCCTGCATTTTGTTTGCTCCAGTATGCATGCTTTGCATTTTTTAAGCTTCGTGAATACCATGATCAATTCAATCTTTGGTCTCTTGAATTTCTAAGAAATTTCTCTCCCTATTTACTCTCCTACGTTTCGCCCATCACTAGCTTAACACAAGGCTGGAATTTTGGAACAAAACTAAGCTCAATAGCTTAATACTCAAGCTTGAAAGTATGAGAATTCAAAAGAGAAGCAGAATTTAAATTCAAACCATTTAGGACATAAGCTTCGAAGATAGGAAATAAAAATCTAGCTAGATTCTGCTTAGGACAAAAATAAAGAAGTTAGGAGAATCTCATTTTAAACCTCTTAAGACATTATTCCTATATCTAAGGTGTGCATGAGGATTTTCAATTTTAAAAGAAGAAAACCAACCATGAGACTAGAAGAAGTGTAACACCCCACTACCTACGTACCCAAATAAGCGGGATGTCACTCCATCCAAAGGATCAGGGGTCTTTATAACGAGGTACAAAAGGAACGAAAATAACCAAATAAAATTCTTGATAATCTTATTAACAATCAAAGTTAAAATTTATACAAGTCTGAGAATCTAAAACTAACAATCATCTCTTGAAAGAAATACAAAGCAGAAATAAATAAACTGAAGGTCATCTCTTATCTCTTCAACCTTCTCAATAAAAGCACTCCCCTGAAAACATGATGTACAATAGTTTGAGATTGGTATCTTAGTAAGTCTCGTGTGTGCGAATGTCATATATAAACATTTCGTGCATGTAGGTTTATCAAAACCTAAAAATCATGTTTGCAAGACTTTTCATCAATAAACAATTATTCAAAGGAGCATTGCTCATCATATCCAAAGCAGTTCTCAATAAATTATCATCTTATTGTAATCATAAGTTCATTATGTAAGGATTAGCAATTATTCAAACAATAGTATAACAATCCATATCATAGTTACCACCATGATAGCATCCCAATATAACCTTTCAACAATGGGTAGTGGGGGATCTTCCCACTAGGGTGAGATATTCATCTGTCTCTACACCCAACACATCGGTTGTCCAACCCGAATAAATAAAGTTCACATGGACCTATATGCTAGCTTGGATCGGCCTGACTAAGTAGTACTATCGCCTCTCCAAGTTGAGTTCATCTTTTGGCGGTGGCCTTGTAAAACCCCAGTTGAAACTAACCTTAGAGTGAGGGGATTGGAATACATATCATATTTTATTGCATGTTTAAATATATTTTTATATGTTTTTATGCGCTTTGGATTTGTGATTTGTAACCTAGAAGGGTTAATTGTGTTTATTGAGTAAGAAGGGCAAAATGATAATTTTTGCTTGAGGAGAAAATAGGGAGATAGCTTGAGGATTAAATAGGAAAAATATTTTGGAGAGAAAATAAGAGCAAGAGTTGCTGTGGTTTAGTGGTTAGAGCTTTGGAATTAATTCTTGAGGTCTTGGGTTCAAATTCCATCATTTGAGTTTTTGCATGATTAAATTTTTTTTTTTTTTTTTTGGGAAGGCTATATTTTCGACCTTGTATGCCTTAGTGAAGAGTAGGAGTGTTGTCCTAAGGGAGTCATGATAAGAGTATCCTAATCCTACTTTTGTACCCTACAAAAATTTCTAAGGGAATTCATACCCTTCTTGATCCTTAGTTTTCTTACTTCTCAATTCATTAGAATGTTCAATTTATTCAAGCCAACTTCATTCCAGAAAATTCCAGCAAAGTGTTGTGGCTTTGAAGGTTCAAAAATGTCTAAGAGTAAGACATCTTGTGGGCCGAAATTGGGTAGGAGTTGTGGAAGGTTCCCAAGAGATTAATCTCTATGGTTGAACCTTCAAAACTCCACCCTAGCTATGTTCATTTTCTTCATGAAGTAATTTGGAATTTTTCTAGCTTTTTGTTCAGTCCAAGTGTTGAAATTCTCAGCCATCATTCCCTCCCAAATACTGCCAGAAAAATAGCCCTCTTGACCAGCTTGAAGTCTGAAATTATGAGGCCAAAACCGGACTGCACAAATGCTGTGCAAACCAGAAAATTTTCTGGGCAAATTCGCAGCTTTGGTGATCCTAAACCAAGCTGTTTTCTTTCAGTTTTCATCCAGCACCTTAGCCATGTTTTTCCTCCATAAAGAAGGCTGGAAATCAGCCTTGAAAGACCTCTTAATGCCCCTTCAAATCTTCTGCAAACTGACTGGAAAATGGCAGTAAAAGCTGCCCAGAAAATTCCAGCAACTAGCGAAAATCTGTATAGGAATTTTTCCAACCTTGCTCCATCTTCAGCCTTGTCCGAAACCTTCCTCATTTTTCTGTACAAACTTCCCTTGAACAGCGATGAACTGAGCTCCATCATCTTCTCCAACCTTCTACTCGAAAAACCTGTCCATGGCTGCCCCTAAAATATCTCCAACAATTACTCCAATCAAGCCATTAATTGAAGACCAAAATTCCAGCAAATATATTTAGTAAACTTCCATAAAACATCCCTTAAACAACTAGACATTCCTTCACCATTGTACTCTCTCTTTTCGGCCACCATTAAGCCCCTTCAAACAGCTTTCATTCCAGCAAAATCCCTAGCCATCCAGTCGGCCATTAGAGCTTCCAAAAGCTCTCCTCCATTGAAGATCTTCTTACCATATTTTGTTTCCAAAATTGATTTCCTAAAATATTCTTTTTGGATTCCAAATAATTAGCCTTTCTTTTTCCTCTCAAACCAGAGAATTCAATTACCAAAACTCCCTTAAACAATTCGGCCACTCCTTCTCTCAGAATTTCGCCCAGCTTTAACCAAAATCCTCTCCATTCTCTTCAACCTTCAAGAATACCTACTAGCATCCATACGCCTAATACCACTCCAAACCACTCCAATATTCTCCAAAAACTCTAGATCACAACTACTCCACCCCTTGAAACCACTTCTGCAATTTTGAACATCAAATACCAAAATCCAACTCTTTCTTTTGGATCGAAAAACCAGTATTTTTGTGAAGGCTCAAGAACATCTTCAAGGTAAGCATGATCAATCACACCACCTTCTCTCATCTTCAACTTCTAATGAATATATGTATTTATAAACATGCTAATGGACTCTCTCTCTCTCTCTCTCTCTCTCTCTCTCTCTCTCTCTCTCTCTCTCTCTTGGCCGAATGGTTTCTTCAACCATGGCCATGGTTCCTTCATCTCTCTTAGTCGGATCAAGTCTCCTAGGAGTTGGATCCCTTCGAAACTACTCCAAGGTAGTCATCAATCAAGTAATCCTCTTCAGCCCTCTCTTTAAATTCTAGATTCATGTCTCTAGGATGATATTGGAAGAAGATAGATTATGATTAGGGTTTGAGCATGTGTTGTTGTGATGAGTTGTGATTGAAGCATAAATAAATGTGTGTATATGATGGAGATAGGATTGATGCATGAGTTGATTGTCTTGGTTGATTGTATGGCATTTTTAGGGTTTAATGCATGTCTCCATGTCGTGAGTAGTATATGTGATCAAGCATGTTAGAGATTATGTCACCTTAGGTGAATAGGGTTTATGTTCATGTATGATTGTTAAAGCCATGATTATGTTTATGTTAGTAGAGTTTGGATCATGTCTTGGTAAATTTAGATTTATACCTTTATTCATGATTTGGATGGTTTGATGAATTTGAGTGGAGTATATGATTGTGGTTAGCAAGTGGAAATATGATCATGACCTTGTTGTCCCTAAACTAATTTTATTTCATCAATAAAATGATTAATACTATGACTTCTTCTAGTAAATTTCAAAAACCCTATGAAAATGTGGATTTGGTTTTATATATAAAATAGTGATTTTTAGTCAAATAAATGATAGCTTTTATTAAAAAAATAAAATATATAGATATTATATAAAATAATAATATCAAATAAAGCCTTTTATATAAATAATCATAATAGATAAAATGTTAATTTTGTAAGTCTTATATTCATAAATACTATTAAAATTTATTTATTATCTTTCAATCAAAACCTATTAAAATTTAGTTGCAATTAATTTTAGTTATCAATTATTTTCTAACAATTAATTAGTAATAAATCATTATTTTACCTAATACCGCTTAGGACCTTTCATCAAATAAACTCTAATTTACTTTTAGCAAGATTTAAACTTTCAACTTATAGTACTTATTTTCCAAATCCTAGTTATTTTAATATCAAGTTAGATTTATTTTATAAACCTTTTTATTTGTTATCTAGCCTTAAAGCTTGGGACACTAGGGACATGATGGTAGTAAGTTGAGTTAGTTTTATTTGTGAAAGTGAATCTTTAGTTTGAGTCTGATTATGGCTCATGTTTAACTCAGGCAGGGTTAGGTCAACTGTTGGAGACTGTTACTTTGAGCAAGGATCAAGTAAGCTCCTGCATAAAAATCGTTTGATGCAAATGATTATTATGGCAAGTCAAATGTAGAGTGTATGGACACTCACTTTTGTAAAGGCAATTGAGGATTGTCCTCTTTCCCATTTTAGTCAAATAAATTATTTGAAAAATCAATGAACAAATTTACTCAAATCCTAAAACTCTTTCTAAAACTGATTTTGACAAAGACTTTGGAAATCCTTAATTGCCATTTTCAAGTGGAACTATATTTTGTTCATTTTCCCCCAAGTGGGATTAATTACGTTGAGTACTTAAAAAGGGTGGACTGCTAGGACTAGTTTTTGAAGGGTGGGGGTAAGGCTCTCAGTAGGTGGCCACCTCTGAGGGGTGAGTCCTTCCCGGATAAGATGTCAGTCTAGTAGGTCATGTCGGTCTGAGCTAGCAGTTTTTAGTCAAGTGAACGGTGTGTTGCCGGAATGGACAACCGATTTTGTTTGGGTATAGAGAATGAGGAGTATCTTACCCGGTAAGCTGATCACCTACCTTTTGTCAATCTGCATAAAGTGTGGCATTCTGACCGTTGTATGGTTATGGGGCCCAACGTGTGGTAACCTATGACCACCTTTTTTGAGTGGTTGATTTTATTGATCATGTATGGTTGGAAAAGCCAAAACACCACTCTTGATTTTGACTATTGTTTAATGCTTGCCAGTATTTCTCTTATGAAGATTTTATACTTTGCATTCACGAACTGTATTCGCTGGACACTCAAAGCACACACGGACTTACTGAGATTTTTATCTCATCACCCTTTTAACCATGATTTCAGGTCGATCCTACTGTGAGGATGAGTAGCTAGTGTTGTCTGCCTTGGAAGAGATTTTGTTATCTATTTTTATGTAATGCTTTGGGAAGTCGAGAGTGAATAATTTTTATATCTGGATTTATTTTTTGAATTCTTGGATTGTAATAAGTTTTGAGTTTAAAGCATTATTTTGATTCTATTATTTTGATTGTGTAACCTAGTTATAAAGACCCCTTGTCCTTTGGACGGGGCGACATCCCCGGCCTTGTCGGGCCTAGGTAGTGGGGTGTTACAGGCCTCCTGCCAGAAGACTCACTCTAGCTCTTCAAGGCTAGCACCACTAGCCTACCCCCGCTGAGTACTCAACGCTCCCCATTTAGGGGTAGAATCATTTTTCTTGTTTTCACAATCGTTGATTAGCTTATCTTTACAAAACGTGGCTTTTCATAATAAGTTTTCCAAAACGTGTAGTGATAAAGAAAGGAAATCATTTTCAGTTTAAAATTTGAGATTTGACAAACTCATTTAGAGAATAAAATGACCATGTTCTCAAACCAAATATTAAAATACCACAACACAATTCATCATATTCAACAAACATTTCAATCATCATGCCAATCATCATATTGACACCATTTCAAATATCATTGTACAAAAATACTTGCAAACATATTATATTTAACAAAATAGTTATGCAGGGACTTACTTGGATTTTTTCAATAATCAACCAAAGCAATGCGTCATCTTTTTTTCACTTTCTTCCTTAATCAATGTTTTTATGATTAGAAGCTATATATGAATCCACTCATCATCATGAGATGCATATAATTGAATCTCATCATCAATACAAGGACTTCTAATAGTCGTCTCGATTTTGGTGGTGATTGGAGTTGTGATGGTCGAAATCTTGGAAAGAAAGGGGGGCTATTTTTTTTGGTAGAAGAGAGGCTTAGGGTGTGATTGGTGGCTATTATAGGTTAGGTTTAGGTGTTTTGCTGTTTGGAAGGATTACACCTTATTTTGGACTCTTGACCAAATAAGGAAAAAATGGCACCTTTCGCTCTTCTTGGTTTAGCTGGAATTGCAGTGCATAGAAGGAGTTTATGGCTGTGCTCTAGGGTGCTAAAGTGGTCTAGATAATGAGAGGAAAATGAGAAAAGTATAGGCTGATTTTTTGTTCAGCTTTGGGTAGAAATAGGGAAAGAAAACTTAGGGTCTTGTGCTGTGATTTTTGCTTACACCTAGAGGGAAATTTGAGAGTAAGGGAAGTTGGAATTTTTGTGAGTGTGTGTGAGACTGGTTTTTGTTTAGCTTAGGAGAACTTTGAGAAATAAAAATGGAAAGGTTTGCAAGAGTTGGGATTTAAACTCAAGTCTCCAATTATTAAACACCAAACTTCAACCGCTACAACTCTAGCTTTAACCACAATAACTCTTGTTTCAACCACTAAACCACAACAACTCTTATTTTAATCACTAAACCACAACACCTCTTGTTCCTTCTACTAATACTCATCTAATAATACTCATAAAACAAAAGCTCAAGTCCACCAAGAAGCTAACAAATTAACTCCCACTCGCTTACTCCATTTCACTTCTAATTATACTCATCTAATAATACTCATAAAACAAAAGCTCAAGTCCACAAAGAAACTAACAAATTAACTCCCACTCACTTACTCCATTTCCCTTCTAATAGTACTCATATAATAATACTCATAAAACAAAAGTTCAAGTCCATCAAGAAACTAACAAATTAACTCCCTCTCTTGTTTAATTAGTCCACCAACAAGTATATCAAAGTAAATAAATTCATGAACTAACCAACTCATAAATCACATATATCCATAAAAATTGTTCAAGTTATCAAATGTCATATAAAATGTTATGTAATACATGACTTTCCTCATATAATAAAGGTGATGTTAAATGGGTATTACAAGAAGTAAAAAACTAAATAATCTTATTGTAATGGGATTTGAACTCAAGTTACTAAGAATTATTTACTAAGCTCTAACTATTTACCACAATAACTCTTTTATTCTTTCTTTTCAAAATAATTCTCTTCTCACCTAGATTCACAGTTACCTATATTTTCTAACTTAATTATCATGTACCAAAGTCCTTCTCAACTTAAAATAAAACTCCCGTTCTTTTCACATATTCAACAAGAACAAATAATCCACACTAAGCACATCAAAATAAATTATGACAAACACATACTCATATGATATGTTATGAAATGCAAACCCTTCCCCTATTCTAAGGGTGGTTCTAGGTGGGATTTTACAAAGATAGATAAATATTTATCTCAATGGGAAAATATATGCTAACCACCCTTAAACTTTCACAACTTTTAATTTCTACCCTCAAACTTTAAAACGTGTAGTTTTAACCCTAAAATATTTTAAACACTTGAAAAAAATAGTCCTTTCATTAATTGAAACTGTTAACTACTCACAGAAATTCATTGCATGGCTCCTACATGATCTGTTTTATAGGTATTTTTGTCCACTCATAACCCTCAAAATTTGGTGCCAAATTCTCTTCTAATTTTTATGAAGTAGCTTCTGTATACGATCGAGAAAGACTGCTGTGATTTGTACGTCTTTTACTTCTATTTTTAGTTTTTTTTAATTCACTTCTCCTTTCAGATCCATTGTTCTTTTCTATAGAGATATCGATAAAATTACTATATATTGAAAACTAAATTTGAATTTCTTTACTATCCAATGAGAACTAAATCTAGTTTCTTTCTTTTTTTCATCATCTTTTGTATTCAAGTTTTGTTTATTAAATGGTGAAATATGTAATTTTTATTGTATATGACCAAATACTATTAACAAGCTAACATCTTATGCTTAGCGTATAAAATTTTCCCCGTCTTTAAATGTATTTTGTATAACTTTGTTGTTTAACAAAATTTGTAATAGAAATATTAGTTATATGCAAAAATTTTAATGAATTGGCTAAATCCACACATCTAAAACCTAAAGCTACACCCTAAGTTATAATTAAAGAGGTAAAATTAATAGTTTGAAAATGGAAGATTCAAAGGGTTGTAATGACTATATAAAATAATTATAGTTTAAGAGTGTGGATTTAGAGTTTAGAAGTTTGAATTTATCTCCTCTTTTTCGTAATTTTTTTTAAACTATCAATATGTCTGGCTAGTGTGAAAAGAGTGAAGAAAAGTGGAGGTGATATAAATTTGAATATAAATGGATGATTTACGTTGTTTGGTTACGAGAAAAAATAGAGGGGAAATAAATTAAAAGGAAGAGAGTTCTCTCTCTGCGTTAGTAAAATAATCTGTCCAAATTTAGACACATTATGATGTAAATTAAAATAATATTTATCATTTATTTTTCTTCCACCCTAATTAAGTAAAATAAAAATAAATTATATTTATTCTATTTAATTGAAAGAAAAGTACCTTTCTTCCGTCTCTTTCCCTCTTCCTCTCTTGTGAACCAAACATAGGGTAAAGAAGTCCCGCATACACGCTGGCTGTTTACTCGCTTTTCGGCTCATGGGCCAGCGCACGCTGTAAATTTTCGCTCTATTCCTGCTGTTATATCATCAAAATGGGCTGAAATGCAGCCGGCCCAATTATATACAACTATTATTTCACTAGTCCACCATATTTCCGAATGGGCCGAATAGGTAAGCTTTATCTGCCTTCCTCTCACAAACCACCGCCAACCGGCCGTCGTCACCATCAGAATCGTCTTCTTCTCTCTTCCTCCATCTCCCTACCTTTTCACTGAAGCTCTTTTTGAATTGTACGAGTGCATATTGAAACATAACTTTCGTCCGCTCCAACTATTGCAGAAAGCCTAGTTTTCTTTTTCTGCTCAAAATTAAATATACAGGTGGAATTATTCATGGATTTCCAAATTTGTTCGAGTTCAAATGATTTGTTTTTCTTAATTTGAATTGATTCTTAGTGTTTCTCAGTTCAAAATTCTCTTGAAAGTATTTTGTCCTTAATTTCTTCTGTATAATAAAATTTTGGGTAGAAATAGAGCCTGGAGTCGGGTTTGTTGTGCAGATAATGCCGCGAAAATCTAGGAGTCACCGCCAGTTTTCAAGGCATCCTCCGCCCTTGGCCTTCTCTCCGTTTGCCCGAGCAATGACTCTCCTATACTCTGCTAAGAAGGCTAAGCATGAGAGTGAGGACTCGGAAGTAAAAGGAAAGTCTGCTCCCAGAACTTCAGGTTGTTAATGAAGTATTTAAATTATTTCTTATTTAAAATTGTTTAGTCTTGGTAGCTGAAATCTCCTAATTTGTAATTTCAGGTAATGGTTTTGTAAAAGATAGTTCTTTGAAGAATAATAGGGAAAACTCTGATTCTTCTGATGATGTAAGCATTAATTACATGTGTTTCAATCTTTTTCACATGTCAGTGTAAAATTTTTGTTACAAGGAAAAATGTAAATCTTCCACCCATGTCTGTTTGAATACTGATTGCTTATATGGGATAAGAGTTAGTGTGGTTTTTTGTTCTTTTGGATGGGCACAATGCCTTTGTTATTAGCGTATGTGGAATCATTATCCTTTTGTTACGTTGTTTTTTGGTTTGTGTATTTATTTCTCTATTTTGGTGAAGGGAGTTGTGCAAGCTGATTTTGCATTCTTTGATCCTAAACCAAATGACTTCCATGGGCTGAAAGTATTGCTTCAGACATATCTAGATGATAAGCAATGGGATCTCAGTGGATTTGTAGATATAATATTGGAACAAACAACTGTGGGCAGTGTTGTGAAGATAGAAGATGATGAAGATGAAGGAGTTTATGCGTTTATTAGTGCTCTCAACATGGGAAGATATAAGGCAATCAACACGCATCTTTATCTAGATATTTATGCTTTTACTTTCTTGATATTCTTTCCAAAAAATTGTTGAAACGGGTAGTCATCTTTCTGATAATGTGCTAGATAAGCATTGCATTTTGAGTTAAGTGTTTGCTCCTGCTAAATATATGCTGGTGATTAAAAATAACTTCAATTCTGTTATGTCTATCAGTATTGCCTTATGTGGTGAGTTTAGTACCATTATTTTGCTTGCAACAGGATCATAAATGTTTCTGTGAGCTAAAAGAATACTTGCTTAAGGCTTGTCAAAAGGAGGGTGTATCATCTAAATTGAGGTCACTCTTGGGAGAGAAGGCAAATGATGTAGGACTATTGGTTTCACAACGGGTGGTGAATCTTCCTCCTCAGCTTTTGCCTCATCTTTATGATGCTCTTTTTGATGAAGTCTCATGGGCTATGGAGGATGAGGTATTGATGATTATTCTATATCCTTGATTTTCATTTTTCTCTTTTTAATTTACTTGATTTTTTTCCCCACTCTTCTACTTTCTGAAGCCAACAGAGGAACTCCAAAATTCATTCGGCTTTAAATGTTACCTTCTGATCTGTAAAATCTACAAGGTATACAATAGGTTCAACATTTTAACCTTTAAGTCATTCTATCTGTGCTGTTTGAATGATTCAGTGGTTTAATCTGTATTTTCGTTTTTTGAGTGGGTACTGTAGCTTAAAAGTGCAGCCAAGAAAAGAGGATCAAGTGGAAATGATAACAATGCTATAATATACACCAAGCCAGAAGATGAAATTTTCCATGAGGTAAAAATATGTCTTTCTTTCTTGGCTTAATTTGTGTTTGATTTAAGACTCCTGACACTTTTCACCTAATGGTTATTCAGCTCAGCTCCTGGTCCTTCAGCTTCCCTTTGCACATTAAACAGGCCATAGATAATGAGGTTTGTGCTGGTCCTGGCTAACTATCATGATTGTCTTGTGGTATCTCTTGTTGCAGATTTTCTTCAGATATGTACCATGGATAGTTTTGGTTGCCATGTGAGAGAAGCTACTTGCTTCTTTTACATTCCTGATTTGTGTGTGAAATATTTCATTCTGATAAGTTGACCATTCTCATTTTCAAATTTTTATCTGGGTTTTGTAGGTAAGTGGGTAGATAGTGGGAATTCTTTTGGGTGGGCAAAAGTAGATGATGTTTTTGGTGGGAACTGTATAAAGTTTGCTAGTTCAAAAGTTGTGTGCTTATTTTAGTAACGGGCCCTGATGAAGTTTTTTTTTTCATCAAAGTTATTCTTTCTGGTTGGCGCATTGAACTGTTGGATAAGAGTTGCACTCTTTCACTCTTGGCAAAACATTCTTATGAGGGCATTGAACTGTTGGATAAGAGTAGCACTCTCTCACTCTTGGCAAAACATTCTTATGAGGGCAGTGTCATGTATCACGTTGAAATTGAAATCATTATGCTGAACAGATTGTCGATGTCATTTGTGATGATTTTGTTTTCTGTTTATGAAATGGATCTTATGGCATCTAGTTAATGCCGTTGAAAATGCACGGCCGGCCCTTGTTATGCATTCTCAACAAATTTCTTCCCACACACTTAACAAAATGTCCTTTATTTGGCTCTGCAGCTAAAAGATTATCAGCTCATGGGTTTGGTCATGGCTTTCGAAACAAAAAATGTTTCTACATTCCGGAAGCAGTTGCACTGTTTAATAGATGAATCATAATACTGAGGTTTCAAGAATTACATGCAAATTACTGTTCTTTTTCTGGTTATTTTTTCTCCCAAGGAAAAAGAAATAATTTTTGTTACCCTTTACAGGTCTTTAAAGTTATCTTTGTTATGGATGGGCGTGCAAGAAGATGGGTTCAAAAAGAATCAACCCAAGAGGAATTGTAAGCCTATGTGGTTAGTTTTGTTGGAAACATCTTTGTAGTTCTCGGGCATGCCATACAGATTGGGTTGCAAATGATGATGTAGGTTGCTTTCATTTTTTGTACACATTTATTCCATTCTTTAAGCTCCCCCTCCTTTCTTTTGATGGTTGAAGTTCATTCATTCTAACCATCTTTTTCTTCAAGGTTTCACTTCTTGCAGTATTAGTTTCTTGGAGGTACTTCAGTTTTTAATGCTTGCCTATTGTTTTTATGCGAAAGGGATATCTATCTGTTCAGTTGATGCTTTTTTTTTTTAATTATTTTTTATAATATACTTTTCATTCTTTATATTTTTGTATGCTAAGGATTTCTTAAAATAAATAAGCGATTTTTAATCATTATTTATTTTTAAAGTTAAACTATATTTCTTTTATTCTTTTTAAGGAGTAAATGATTATTTTAATTTCTCATCTAATTATTTAGTAACTTAGTTCAATATTTTTGTTTCTTAAGTCCCATATGTATATGTAGCTGTGTTCATTTGGAATCCCATCACAACTGCTGAGATTGGTAGAAATGAGCATCCGAGCCTCAAGTGATGAAAATATTGATGGGTAAAACTTGGAAAATGAGAAGGTTAATTGCCCTTAAATACCTTACGCAATCAATTCATCAAACTTCTCTAATTTTTCCAAGTCTGTCACGAGGCTTGAGAATCTTCATAACTTCGCCGTAATTCCTGCTCCAATGGTGTTTAATCTTACCCATTCGTTACCCTCTCAAGATCCACTCAAAAACCCGTCTATTCTCCTGAATTCTTTACAAGAACAACAGCAGACCTCAAACTCTGAAATTTCTCAAAGCCCGGATGAGAGACCAACTCTTTGTAAAAATGCTGCATATGAATCAACCCCAAAAGCACAAGAGAAGCAACACATTTGCTGTTGAAGTTTTATCAAGAAAAGGTTAGACTCAGTGAAGAGTTGATCTTTTTGACTTTGAATCTATACAAAACCAATTTACAAAACAAAGGCGAAAGAAGGAAGCAACAAATTTCCAACTAGAAAGATCTATATTGGCACAAGCAATTTGAAGTCCCAACTTTTTACCTTTAGGTTCTTCGCTCCTTCTTCTACCCCTGTAGCCCTTCCAATTTTCATGGTCTCAATGCCAAATTGGCTTTGTTTTTCTAAAAGGCTTGTATGTCTGCACTTATTGCCTCTTATCTGCTACGCCAATTTTAGCATTTCAACTGCGCTTTTGAAGCATTTGCTTAAGCTTCCCTCTAAGAATTTTTTTCCCCAGGTTTCGAAAATAAATATCTCAATTAGATCCTTAGCACTATGAACCAAGTTGCTAATGCTATTAAGAATACTGTTATCGTACATTTTAGTGCCTTCCTGGAGAATGGCTTTTAAGATCCCAAGCTCTTTGCTGAGTTTGTTGAAATTGTCCTCTGGCCCTTCGATCAAGTGATAGTTGCCCCTATTGAGCTATTTAGCATTCTCTAGAAGGAAATCTGATTTCAGCATCTGGAATAAATTGCCATCTCTCTAGCTCTACCAACAAATGAGTGTTTAGAAAGTGACTAGTTGACGTTTTGCCGTATTTTAATATAATTTGAATAATTTTCTAAATAATTTTTTAAACATAATTTCTCTCTATTATTCAATTCAATTCAACTCCAGACGAGATCCTTCAAATTTTAATTAGCAAATAAGAACTTGTAAAGATTATTTCTACCCTAAAGGGTTAGTCACCTGTTAATTCGATTATTCCAGCTGAAAATCATGTTGAAAGCCAGATCTTTCCCATGTTAAAGGTAAATGAAAATTTCCGTCAAAATTTACAAGGAATATCAACACACACTACAATCAAGATTTAAAATAAAAAGTGAAATAGATCATCACTATCATAAATCAAAATTTTTGAACAAAATGGTGATCAAGTAACATAACTAAAACTAATCTACACAAACTCAGACTAATTACATGTGACTATTTGAAAGGGAAAAGAAAGAGCATAATTTTATATTTAACTGAGCAAGTAGAAATCTTACAATCGAATTAACAAGGAATATCAACACACACAACAAACAAGGTTTAAAATAAAAGTGAAATAGATCATGACTATCATAAATCAATATTTTTGAACAAAATGGTGATCAAGTAACATAACTAAAGCTAATCTGCAGAAACTCAGACTAATTACATTACATGTGACTATTTGAAAGGAAAAAAAAAAAAGAAGCATAATTTTGTATTTAACTGATCAAGCAGAAATCTCAGAAGTAAAACAACAGAACTCTTCTAATCCTATAATTTATAGCAAAATTTATATAGAGATCCGTGTCTCACCAAACCATGTATCAATTCAAGGTAGGTGAAACATGTGATGACAATGTGATAAACTTCTAACGGTTTCACCAATGCAAAGGTCCTAAATTCAGAGACATTAACAAACGCTACAAGAAAAACACATACCCAAGACAAAATTTTAGTTAACAAAATTTTTTTGTCACTGAAAATACGTTTTAGGGATGAAAATTTTTCTTTAGTAATAGAAAATTTTTGTCGCTATTGATTATAACTATCAGCGATAAGATTTTTATTTCCTAACTAATGCATTAACAGTAGCAACAAAATAACTATATTAGCGAGGAAAATTTAAATTTCCTCACTAATAGATACATCATCAGCGACGGAAGTTCATTTCCTCGCTTAAAAATATTAAATTTTCTCACTATTAATTATATTTTTAACGATAAAATTTGTATTTCGTAACTAATATTTTTTGTATTTGTAACAAAAAAGGATTAATTTCAATTCGGTCCCTGAAAATCCAATAAATATCCAAAACCATCTACTATTAAATGGATTTAAATACATTTATTTTAATAGATTTTAGATGGATAACAATTTGAATAATTATATATCTAAAAAGTAAAACTTAGTTAATATTTATTTTAAAGCATTAAGTAATAACACATTAACCCTCGTATTTTGGAAAAATTATATTTTGACCTTAAAAAAATTGAAAATTTTACAAATGCATCTGTAAAATATTGCAAATTGGTCCCTATGTTTTAATATTTACAATATAATATAAAAAATTACAAATTAACCAAAAAGATTTTGCATATATTTACAATATCCCAAAAATATTGGCAAACTAGTCCCTAAGTTTTTGGATAATTATAATATGACCCCCAAAATTTCTACAAATCAATCCCTAAAATTTTGAATATTTACAATACGACACTAAAAATTTGTAAATTGGTCTCTGAATTTTGTGTAATTATACAATGACCCCAAAATAGATAATTACACACACACACACAAAACATATAAATATATAAACATATATATATATATATATATATGTTTAAATATGTATGTGTTGTATATATGTGTGTATATTTATATACATGTATATATAGGTATGTGTGTGTATATATATAGGTATATATGTGTTAGGTATATGTGTGTATATATATGTGTTGTATATACATATTTATGTATATATATTTTGTGTATAAATATGTGTATATACATATTTAAACATATATATATATATATGTTTAAATATGTATGTGTTGTATATATGTGTGTATATTTATATACATGTATATATAGGTATGTGTGTGTATATATATAGGTATATATGTGTTAGGTATATGTGTGTGTGTGTGTGTGTGTGTGTGTGTGTGTGTGTGTGTGTTGTATATATGTATACATGCATATTTATGTATATGTTTATATACATGTATATATATATATATATGTGTGTGTGTGTGTGTGTGTGTGTGTGTGTATTTGTGTGTGTATATATATATTTATGTATATATTTATATACATGTATATATATATGTGTTTTGTGTGTGTGTATAAATATGTATATGTATGTATGCACATAGATATACAAATATATGTATGTCTATGTGTGTGTGTGTGTGTGAATATATTTGTATGTATACGCATGCACGCGAGTGTGTTGGACTTGTGCCCTAGAGTCAATCATTTGTATAATGTATTTTGCATATTCTTTAATTAAAAGACATTCTTTATCTCTTAGTTCATTTGATTACCTTCGTATGTATGTATATAAAACTGATAGATAAAATTCTAAGAACAATGTACAGTATTTTGGAAATCATAATGGAGATCATGATATGAGATTCCTATTAAACTATGCGGTGCTTGTGCTTAAACTATCTCTAGTCATAGTATTAATGAGATATGACATTATTAATGCACAATGGTTAGCACGTGCTATACTTCTTAATTAGATTAAGCGGTAGTTTTCATATCTCTGAGTATTGTGATGCTCAAATTAACATGTAGATGCTTGTTAGATAAACAAATTCATTAAATGACCTAACTCTAAGATAATTATATAGATAACTATTTAGTGCCAGTGATAGAATATCATTATAAGAAATGTCTAAATATTTTTAGACTAAAGATCTCCAAGATACTTTGTATGCTGAGTATTGTATTTTGATTCCAATCATTAGAATCTCTTTGAGACTACCTATATAGGGAGGATATTGGGTACAACATGAAGTATACAAAAGAAGATGAGAGGGCAAATAAAAGATTCATCGCTCATAATAGTAGGAGAATATACCTCACGACTAGGGAATCATTACTCAAGAAGTCTTTGGCTAAGGTAACTATATATTGGAAATAGTTCCAAATGATACACCTAATGAGTAATAGATTCCAAGAGCAAGTACTAATAAATTCGGATTAGAATTAATTATATTATAGAGGGGTTGACACTAATTCTATACTCTAGATTGAATGAGATATATAATAATGAAAGAAGTTTATTTCACTGGCATTTTGTTATTACAGGCTTCATGTCAAGCTACTTGACTTTTTAGTCTTCTAGGTGGTCATGATGTATTGCTAGATGCTACTTTTGATATACTAAATATGGATTTATTTATTAGAGAATTAGTAAATCAATCCTAGTTGCTAAGGATTACTCGTCCTATAGTTATTAGGATTACTTCATTTTTTGCTACAAACTGACTAGAAAACCTAGTAAGTCACACACAATAGAGGACTTGGTACTCAAGATATTATGTGATAATATTATGGGGGTTATTTTGAAAGGAGTAGTATTTTTGGGCAAATTATAAATTGGTTATAATTGAAGGGGAATAATTATAATTATTAAACCTTGATGGTCCAATTGTCATTATCAAAACCCTAAGCTCATTATGAAAATAAGAAAAAGCATTATATGTCTGCTGAAAAGTTCACACAAAATATATGCAACAAAAGACCCGTCTTCTGTGTAATACACTTTTCTTATTCGTCTCTAAAAATCCTATAGCCATCGCAGACAACTTGCTAGCACTGGTTTGCGGCAGTCTCTTGAGTATAGCCTCGTGTGAACTCCGTTAGAGGCACTGTAGTTCTTGGAAAGTAGTGGGTTGAGGGAATGAACAAGAAGGAAGAAGAGACGGTTCTCTAGTTGGTGACTACTGTTCAGTGACACTGAAGAATCAATCTTGAGGAAGGAGGGTGATCACTAACGGCTTGGAGATTGCCTTTGCTGCATAGGTTTCGGAAAATTTTTGAAATCTAAGGTAATCTGCTAAACCTTTCTTGATCCATATTGTTGCATTCAAGTGATCCTATGGCCTGGGTTTTCATGTTTTTGTTCTTTAATTCTTTTGCTGCGTATCTGATATGCATGAGCGAAATCCAGCAGTATCAGAGGCATGCTGTATGTGTTTTATGGGTGTGTGTTTGCGTTTTGAAACTGTTTCATGAATGCTTTCAATTTCTAAAATTCGTTTCAGTAGGTTTTGGCTTTCGCATGTAAGTTGCTGAAGTTTTTTACAGAAGTGGTTTATGAAACCTTGTATGTATGGTGTGTTGTTATTGTATTTAGTTTTTATTAGGATTGATATGATACTGATCATATGATGATGGACAAATTGTTTGTTCTATTAAAGGAAATGAAAGATTGCAGCATTAGGATTTCGAAATCTAAAGAATGTAAAAAAAATAAAAAAATTGAAGGTTGAAAGGCCGAACACTGGCTTGAAAAGTTCAAGTCGGCGACCGGTTTCAGTAAGCCACGGGCCAGTTGGATTTTCATCCAGCCGGAGACTGGCAATGTGAAGCCAGGGGTCGGGTTAAACTTTGTTTCAATCCAGTGACTAGTTTCACTAAGTCTGCGATGGGCTATATGAAGCTGAGGAGCTAGCTTTAACCTTGCTTCAAGCCGGCGACCGGCTTTAGTGTAAAGCTGCAGGCCCGCTTGAAGAAATTCAAGCCAGCGACCGGCCTTCTAATGCCCTGCATCGTTTTGCTTTCAAAAAAAAAAAAAAAAAAAACTCACTGAAAACGTTTTTCTTTATTCTAAAAGGATCCCAAGAGTTTTCAAATTTTGATTTTAGACTCACAATTTTTCCAAAATTGTGATTTTGGATTTATATTTCATGTTTATTATAGTTGGAGCAAGTTTTGGCATGGTGGCTTGGTTATG
This sequence comes from Voacanga thouarsii, assembly GCA_026120185.1. Taxonomy (NCBI): domain Eukaryota; kingdom Viridiplantae; phylum Streptophyta; class Magnoliopsida; order Gentianales; family Apocynaceae; genus Voacanga; species Voacanga thouarsii. The sequence goes on from JANUWF010001643.1 coordinate 4,203,508, forward strand.
GACTATAGACCAATTTATTTTTTGTTACATGCATGTTTATTGCTTTGGTTTTTAAATGAAGAAGGCCTGCGTGTTCTGTCTTTCTCTATAATTCTTGTGTAATTTCTCTTCTTATCTAATTCCTCTCGAATGTAACTCGAGATTTTTCGATTAGAAATTTATGTAATTAGATTACATAAGTTAGATAGAATTAGAAATTATTTACAAGCTTATGGAGATGGCGACCAAGAATAAGCAAGTGGATGGTAAGACCTTCCTCCTAACATGCATGAACATATAAGTTTGAACAAATTAGTTTCCTGCTTGGCTCAAGGAAATTAATCTAATAAAATCTATAACCAAGCCACACAATTATGTCTATTACCATTTTTATCAATACGTTAATTGTTAATAATTATGCATACCAAATGATAAGACCATCAATAAAGGAAATCACTCAAATAATATTAAATCTAAAAGCCTTCTATTAATAGAGTAAGAATGCGAGTTAATTTGGAGACTAGGTTGTTAAACACACCTAAGCCTACTTGACAATGAGCATGTTTAAGTTATGGAATTTGATTCCAGATTAATAGATTGGATTTAATTAATATCTTTATCCCAGTTGGTCATACCCAAATATAAAGAATATTAGAGGCAAAGTTGAGTTAGTACTAAATGCTTTAAGATTAAAAGATATTAATTATCCAATGATCTAGTAGTTATATTTGATGCAATTGGTATTGGATACCTATCATTGAACTTAAGAGTGATTTGTTGGATATACCCAATGTCGATACCGGTCTATTAGGAAGACTTCCAACAAGACAATAGTTGGAGCTATTGGTTTGAGTAAAATAGTAGAATAAATGCGCGTTTAATTAAAGTTCTAATTAAATACATTTCATGTATGTATGTATGTATGTATGTATGTATGTACGTACGTACGTACGTACGTACGTACGTACGTATGTATGTATGCTGATATCTATCATCTTTCATTTAGATCATTTGCATCATGACTAAAAATTTAAACTTATGTAGTATTTTGGAAACAAACAAGCTTACCTAATCTAACTTTTTGGACTGGTATCGAAATTTGCGAATTATTCTCAAATTAGAAAAGTTGCTCTACGTACTAGATGCTCCTATTTTACCACCTTCAGCTATTGATGTTCTTGCTGATGTGCATGATGTCCATAAGAAGCACAAAGAGGACAACAACACAACATCTTGTATCATGCTAGCATCAATGGACTCTGAGCTACAAAAGTAGTATAAGCATATGGATGCTTCTACTATCATATTTCATCTTAGGAAATTGTTTAATGAACAAGCAAAAATAGAAAGATATGATCACTAAACAATTATTCTGCTTCAGTGGTGACTCATGAACTGAAGATGCTGGGTTTCATTTAAAAGGTTGGATCACTTAGGTTCACAATGGACCATGAATTAAGTGTTGACTTAATTTTTCAATCTTTGCCAGCTAGTTTTTTGCAATTTGTGATGAACTTCCAAATGAACAAGATTGAGTCCACTTTACCTGAATTGATCAACTTTCTCAATACCGCAGAGAATTCTATTATGAAAGAGAACAAAGTTGTCATGTTGGTTAATTCTTTAGCTGCTTTTAAGAAAAAGAAGTTCTTAAGAAAAAGAAAAATCCAACCAAACCTAAATGTTGAGTAAAAAAGAAGGAGATAACAATCAAAGGACTATGTCACTATTATGGCAAGATGGGCTATTGGTGGCACACCTGTAAAAGCTACTTGGAGACCGCGAAGGAAAAGAAGGAAAGGCTTGTTAGTACTTCTACTTCTTCTCTTGGTGTGTTTATGAGTAAGATTAATTCTGACGTTAAAAATGAGAAATCGATATTGGATACTGGTTGTGGATCTCATTTATACACTAATATGCAGGGACTAAAGAACAATGGGAGGCTAGAGAAAGGTGATGTAGACCTATGAGTTACAAATGGAGCAAAGGTTATTGCACTTGCTGTGAGGACTTATCAACTGTACTTGCCTTCTAGATTAGTTATGGAACTGAAAAACTGTCACCATATCTTAGTTTTATTGAAAAGTATTATTTTAGTTGCTTGTTTGGACATGGATATTTTTCATTTAATTTTTAAGAATAAAAGTTGTTCTTTTTTATTAAATAATGTCCATTATGGTACTGCAACTTTGATAAATGGTTTGTATATTCTAGATATGGATAATCAAATTCACAATATAAACAAAAAAAAAAAAATAATAAAGAAAAGATAACACGAACCCATCTTACTTATGACATTGTCATTTAGGCCATATAAGCGAGAATCATGTATCTAAGATGCACAAGTTTGGTGACTTAGGATAATTTGATTATGAATTATATGGTATATTTGAATCTTATTTACTTTGTTAAATGACTAATTCTTCTTTTTCTAGAGAAAAAGAAAGGGCCAAGCAATTATTAGAACTTATACATACATATATGTGTGGCCCACTATCATTACAAGCGAGAGTGGGTTATCAATACTTCATAACCTTTATTGACGATTTCACAATTTGGGTATTTGTATTTAATGAAATACAAATTTAAAGCCTTTGACAAATTCAAAGAATTTAGAAATGAAATATAGAAACAATTTGGTAAAAGTATTAAAATTCTAAGATACAATCGAGAAAGTGAATACTTAAACCAATAGTTTTAAAATTATTTTAGAAATAATAGAATATTATCTCAGTGGACTTCTTCACATACACCCTAGCAAATAGTGAATCTAAAAGAATAAATTGAACCATACTAGATATAGTTTGAATCATGATGACTTTTGTAGAATTACCCAAATCGTTTTGCAGATATGCATTAGAAATTGCTATTTATATGTTAAACAAAATTCCATAAAAAACAGTTGATATCACTCATATGAGTTATTATTTGGTAGGATACCAAAATTTGTTCACTTAAGAATTTGGAGATGTCCTGTTGATACCAAAATCGTTTTGCAGATATGCATTAGAAATTGCTATTTATATGTTAAACAAAATTCCATAAAAAATAGTTGATATCACCCATATGAGTTATTGTTTGGTAGGATACCAAAATTTGCTCACTTAAGAATTTGGAGATGTCCTGCTGATGTTAAGAGGACAAAATCAAACAAACTTGAAAAATAAGTTTGATAAGTATTTATTTGTTGGATATACAAAAGAGTCATATAAGTATTATTTCTATTTTTCTTCAGAAAATAAAGTGTTTGTTTCAAAGCATACTATTTTCTAAAAGAAAAAGTTCATATTTAAAGAAGATTGTGGGAGTAAAATGTTGGAAAGTATGCCCCCAAAGACTGAGTATTCTGTGTAAACATATTGCAATAAAATATTTATTCATTTAGTTTAGTTAGTTACTTATATTATTACACATTTAAAGGTCCAAATATGACAAGTAATGGTCTATGTGTTAGGTTGTTCTTCACAGTAAGGTATAGACCATGGTACTTGTCATATAAATAAAATTGTGTTCTTAGTCATTTGATGGAATTGGGTATTTTATAAAGGTAAGACTATTATGTCATGATTTCCAATGAGGAATGGTTTACCTTAAATTAGTGAGTAGTTCACTGACATCATTAGCATAAGCGTATTTCGAATATGTAGAATTGGACCTATAGTGGTGTCTCTCTTAAGGTACTGTAACTATAGAGGCTAGCCTATTACTGCTATAGCATGGACAGATACATTTATACTTGAGTATGAGTTGGTGGTCTGGCAAAGATAGAGTTTTATACTTTGATACATTTTGAGTGAGATTTTTTTTGTGAGATCAATATCCTTTTATGTTGGGTGTATTACTCTAGTTAGTTAAGACAAACTCATGTAACATAGTTTCTATGCTTCACTTAGTAAAGTTAAATCATCCATTTGTGATTGTCTAGGATAATCTAATAATTTAGGGCCTTGGGAACGTGACTCTAGAATATGTGCTTTTAGATAGCTTCCAATGATAAGCAAGTACATTCGAGTGAGTCATGGATTATTGGATTAGAGATCTCAGAATGGTAAATGTCTTTGATATGAGTGTTAGTACATTTATCCTATCTCATTAATAGGTGTTACATAGAGGAGTATTTTTATCGTTTCACCTGTAGGTCAAAGACATTGCTTTAGCAATATTATTCTTGAGATCAATATTTCCATATGGTAATAAATAGAGATATTTAAAATGATAAAATGCAGCTATTTAATACTAAGGGCATTTTAGTTATTTTAGTAGATATGAATAATATATCTCTTGGTTCTTGGTGTAGCTCAAGTTACATTGGTGTTGTTTAGATACAATCTGGACTTAATGGATAATTATTTGGAAGAGAAATAAAATTTATTTTAAGAGTTCAATTAAAATTAATTAATTAGTCTTGGGTTTTAATAAGGCACAAAAAAGATAATTAATTAATTAAGAAAATTTTGCTGGAATAAATTAATTAATTGGATTGATATATGTTGACATCTAGTAAGAGTCTAATTAGAATTAATTAATTAGTCTTGAGTATTTAATGAAGCCCAGAAAAGATAATTAATTACTTAAGAGGATTGGGCCAGTCTTGGATTGGTTTTGGAGCACAGTACCAAGCCCATTAGGGCTTAATGTTTTCGGCCATTAGGGCTTAATAAAGCCCTAAGGCTAGCCGAAAAAAATATGAGGGAAAAAGTGGAGAAAAAACGGAACATGTTTTCTCTCTGAGTTCTACCTCTCAAGTGTGTCGTCTCTCATTCTCTCTCTGGATTTTGTCTTTTCTCTTCTTCCTCTCTAGAAGAGTGTTATTGTTTATCCAAAAGGAGCTCTCACAAAGCTAACACCAAGAGCAAAGTAGAGTCATACTTCGGAAGATAAAGAGAAGAAGTTTAGAGACGCTTGATGTGTAGGAGTAGAAGATTAGTGGGAGTTCCAGTTGAATAGCAAGTGCCTCCTTCTCCCCTTCTAATGCAAGAGGTTTCAGTGCAACTCGAGCCCTCGTTGGTTAATCCTCGACTAATAAGAAATAGTAAGTACTCTATCCTAGATGTGGCTCGGAAAACTGAAAATTTTCTGTTGTGTTTTTCCTTTGATAATTTTCTTCGATTCCTTTGTAAAATTGAACTTAGTGAAGTACATGAAGAAGAAACAAACATTGATTAACTGGCTGTTCCCATATCTATTGATAGCATAGATAAACCTTCATATGCATAAGAACCTCAAAGGTCAAGTAGAATATGTGTGGCGCATGAGAGATACGGATTTCTCATTAGTCACCACAATAACGTATTGGTCGTTGAAGAAGATGAGCCTACTACTTACAAGAAAGTTCTAAAAAGTTCAAAATCTGACAAATGGCTTGAAGCTATGAAGTCAGAAATGAATTTTATGAATGATAACTAAGTTTGGACTTTGGTTGATCCACCTGAAGGGATAAAATCCATAGGGTGTAAATGAATTTTCAAAAGGAAACCTGGCATGGATGGTAAAATTATTACCTATAAGGCACGACTGGTTGCTAAAGGATATTGTTAACAACAAGGTATCGATTATGACGAGATTTTTTCACCAGTGGCAATGCTGAAATTCTGGTTGCTAAAGGATATTGATAACAACAAGGTATCGTCAGAATACTCCTAACACTTGCTACTCATTATGGTTATAGGATTTGATGAATAGATCCGACAATGACTTTCCTTAATGGAAATCTGATTGAGGTAGTATTCATGATACAACTTGAGGGTTTCACATCTAAAGAAGACACTAAAGTATATAAGTTGCGATATTCTATTTATAGACTGAAGTAAGCTTCTAGGAGTTAGAATATCTATGTTGATGAAACAATTAAAGAATTTGGTTTCATACAAAATATAGATGAATCTTGTGTATATAAGAAGGTTAGTGGGAGTTATTTTTCTATTGCTATGTAGATAACAAATTACAAATAGGAAATGATGTCTTTACTCTTCAATTAGTAAAAATATGGCTATCAAACAATTTCTCTATGAAAGACCTTGGAGATGCAACTTACATTCTAGAGATAAGGATCTATAGAGATAGATAAAAAAGGTTGCTTAGTATTTCACAGTCTACATACACAAACAAAGTGCTAAAGAGATTTAATATAGATCAATCCAAAATAGAATTTTTACCCATGATCCATGGGATAAGCCTTTTAAATTAATGTGTCCAAATATACAAAATGAAAGGATTCACATGAGTAGAATACCATATACTTCGGCTATTAGATCTATCATGTATGCTATATTATGTACTAGGCCCGATGTATCATATGCTCTCAATCTGACAAGTAGATACCAATTTGACCCTAGAGAAAGTAACTGAGTGCCTGTCAAGAATATCCTTAAATACTTAAGGAGGACAAAAGATGTGTTATTGGAATATAGAGAAGGTGACTTACAAGTCAAAGCTTATACTGATACTAGTTTCCAATAAGATAAGGATAACTACAAATCTCAATTAGGCTATGTATTTATTTTAGGTAGAGGGGTAGTTAGTTGGAAAAGTTCTAAACAACATCCTACCATCTATTCGACCACTGAAGTTGAGTACATAGTGGCCTCTAAAGCAACTAAAGAGATAGTTTGGATCAAGAAATGCATAACAGAATTAGGAGTGCTACCTGACATTATTGATTTAATACCTTTGTGATGGAAAAACGAGAAAACAGGGGAGCATGCTGTACGTAAAAAAAAATTGGAGAAAAATAAAACGCGAGCCTTAAAGGCTACGCAGAAGCGTGAAGATCATACCTTTGCGTTCCTTAACCCTCCTAGGTTGCGTAGGAATAGATTGAACGGCTGGAATCGCCTCGCTTTGCACACTTGAAGGAGCTTCCGGTTGAACACCCGCTAGCCTTCTACTTCGCCTTGTTTGCATTAACGCTTAGCTCTCCAGCTCTCGGGATATTCCTCAACCTAACCTCTAGTTGGTGAACACTATGGAGAAGAAGAATGGACTCAAAACTCCTTGGTTCAGTTGCTATTAGTTAGCAAAGAAGACAAGAAGAAAACACAGAAGGAGGTGGCGTGAGAGAACAAGAGAGAGACGTGAGTTCTCTTGAGTGTTTTGGAAAAACAGGGTTTATTTTCTACCAGAGACTAGTTTTATTAGTTAGCCAAAACAGGTCTCTCATTATCTGATAAACATATTCCCGAGATTTCAAAACACCCGGATGTTATCCTGAGAATCTGTTTGGCCTAACCCTAAACTCCTTCTAACCGTATTTGGAAAAACCCTAAGGTCCAAGCTATTGGGTCAGAAAAATATTTATTATTTTTCTTGGACCCAAAAGGCCCAAAATAATAAACATTAATTATTTATTTCCTGAGCTTATATAAACAACCCAATAAATAATTAAGAAGCCCAAATGAACCATAATAATTAATCTTTAATTATTTATTTCTTGGGCCTATATAAATAACCCAATAAATAATTAAACATTATTTATTTCCCCTAGTTTAAGCCCAAGTTAATTTCTTAATTATTCATACTGGAACTAGGCCCTGAATAATTAATTAACCAATTAAACTAGATAATTAATTTCTCTCAACTCCTATTTTATTTATTTATTTATTTTATTCCAGTCCAATAATAAATTAGACTTCCTGAATAAAATAAAATAAAATAAAATAAAATAAAATCCTCTTCAACTGAGACCAATTCCTCAACCCAAAAGTAGTTAGGACTTACGGGCTATCCCGAGGACCAAAAAGACACATCGCCTTGGCTGCTAAAATGACCAAAATACCCCTGCTATATAAATAGCTGTATTTTGCATTTTAAATATTTCTTAATATCACCATAAGAAAATATTGACCCCAAGGACAATGCTACATTCGTAAAGTCTCCGACCTACAGGTGAAATGACTAAAATACCCCTCTACACATCGCCGTACATTTAGAGAGGAAGAAGTGTACTAAAACCCCTTTAAATGACATCTACCATCCTTAGGCTTCTAGTCTAATGATCCACGACTTCCTGGAGTGTTTTCACTTTCCAAGGGAGCTACTCTAAAGCAAACATCCAAGTCATGTTTCCCAAGGCCCTGGATAATTTAGACCATTCGGACAACCACAAGGGGCGATATAGTGCAGAAACTATCTTGTATAAGTCTGTCTTAACTAACTAGTCACACATACCCAACATGCAAGTATATTGGCCCTGCGATAGAACCTCAACTACAGCAAATCAAAGTATATGCTTCCAGCTTCGCCAGACCACCAACTCATACTCAAGTCGTAGAGTACTAGTCCACGCTGTAGCGGTAGTAGTCTAGATTTCTACCATATAGTACTTTGAGAAACCACTACTACAGGTCATGTTCTACGTATTTGAAATACACTTATGTCATGAAGTGAGTGGACTACCCACTGGCTAAAGGTAAGCCATTCCCCATTTGGAATTCATAACATAATAACCTAAACATGATGAGATTCCCAGTCTCATCAATAGGTTAAGAACAAATGTTTATGTGTTAAATAACCCGTGATCCATACCTTACTGTGAAAGACCACCATTCACATGGATCACTTATTTAAACACAATGGGTCTATTCCAAATGAAAATCGTGCACAAACAAAAAGTAAATTCACAAACAATTTATGAAAATAAATTCTTTTATTAAAATATTCGATTTTACATCAGAAACCTAGTATAAGAGGGCATACAATCCAATAATTTCCCACTTGCACTCTAAGACTGGGTAAGTCTATAGGTGCCTACCCCTATGGCGTCTAAGTGTCTCTTGAAGACTCTCTCAGCCAAAGGCTTGGTGAATGGATCTGCTAGATTGTTTTCTGAGGCAATATGCTCCACCATGACTTCCCGTCTCTGGATGAAATCCCGGATCAGGTGGTACTTCCTCTCGATGTGTTTCCCCTTCTTGTGGTTCCGAGGTTCTTTAGATTGCGATACTGTTCCAGTGTTGTCGCAATACATCACAACCGGCCTGTCCATATGTGGTACGACTCCAAGTTCTGAAAGAAACTTCCGGAGCCATACTGCTTCCTTGGATGCCTCCGAAGCTGCCACATACTCAGTTTCCATGGTTGAGTCAGCAATACATGACTGCTTAATACTCTTCCATGAAATTGCTCCTCCAGACAAGGTGAAGACATATCCACTAGTGGATTTTCTCTCATCCTTATCTGCCTGGAAGTCTGAGTCTGTGTATCCTGTAGGAATCAAATCATCAGCCCTGTAAACCAGCATATAATCTCTTGTTCCCTTGAGGTACTTGAGAATATGCTTTCCAGCTTGCCAATGAACCTCCCCTGGGTTTGACTGATATTTGCTAACTAAGCCCACGGCAAAGCAGATATCTGGCCTAGTACACAGCATGGCGTACATGAGACTTCCCATAGCCGAAGCGTAGCGAATCCTACTCATTCTGTCCTTTTCTTTTTGAGACTTAGGATAGTCTTTCGAAGAAAATGACAACCCATGTCTGCAAGGGATTAGAGCTCCCTTGCATGAGTCCATGCTGTACTTGGCCAGCATCTTGTCAATGTATGTCGCTTGGGATAATCCCAACATTCTCTGCTTCCTATTTCTAAGAAGCCTAATCTCGAGAATGTAGTTGGCTTCTCCCAAACCCTTCATACTGAATTGACTAGACAACCAAACCTTTGTAGATGACAATGTCCCTACATCATTTCCAATGAGTAGAATGTCATCCACATACAGGACAAGAAAAACCACATTAATGCCTTCAAGTTTCCTGTACACGCATGGTTCATCTTTGTTTTGAATAAAACCATAAGACTTTACAGTCTCATCAAAATGAATATTCCATGCTCTTGATGTCTGCTAAAGTCCATAAATGGACATCTTAAGCTTGCAAACCATGTGTTCCTGGCCTTCAGCAATGAAGCCTTCCGGTTGGGATATATAGATGTCTTCACTAAGATGGCCATTTAAGAATGCCGTCTTGACATCCATTTACCATATCTCGTAGTCATAGTGACATGCGATGGCAAGGAGGATGCGGATGGATTTAAGCATGGCTACCGGGGAAAAGGTTTCCTCATAGTCGATACCTTCTTTCTGAGTATACCCTTTCGCCACAAGCCTAGCTTTGAAGGTTTTCACCTTCCCATCTGCTCCTCTCTTCCTCTTGTATACCCACTTGCATCCAATGGGTTTTATCCCTTCAGGTGAAGCTACAAGATCCCAAACCTGATTGAGGTACATAGACTCAATCTCGACTTTCATTACTTCATACCACAGATTTGCATCGGCATCAGCAATAGCCTCCTCGTATCTAGTGGGGTCTTGTTCCTGATGGTCAAGAGTCCAGCTCAAAAGCTTCTCCAGTCCATCTATCCGGAACCCTAGACACCCTCCCACTATGACGAGACTCCATTTGCATAGGCTCTTGAGGCTGTGCCTCTTCTTGTTCCACTATCGGGTCAGAAGAAGTTGATTCCGTAGATAACTTCTCCTTAAGTTCCAACCTCGTTGAACCTTTAGTGGAAGTACTTTGATCATCTTCCAAGTATCTAGCATTGGTACTGACTAGTACCTTCTGCTCCTTAGGATGATAAAAGTAGCCTCCTTTTGTCCCTTTTGGATACCCAACAAAATAGCATAATTCTGATCTTGGTTCCAACTTGTCTCCCTTGATCAGTACATAAGCTGGACATCCCCAAATCCTGAGATGATTCAGACTTGGCTTACGCCCAGTCCACATCTCATAGGGAGTCCTAGGTACTGACTTGGAAGGCACCAAGTTCAGAATATATGCCGCTGTTTCCAGGGCATATCCCCAAAAGGACACTGGAAGAGTAGCATGAGACATCATGCTTCGGACCATTTCCATCAACGTCCTATTCCTTCTCTCAGCTTCTCCGTTCTGCTGGGGTGTTCCCGGCGTAAAGAGTTGGGATACTATCCCATGATGTACCATGTAGTCCTTGAATTCACCTAGGAGGTACTCTCCACCACGATCCGATCGTAAGGTTTTGATTAATTTACCTGTCCGACGCTCCACTTCAGCCTTAAACTCTTTGAACTTGTCAAAAGAGTCAGACTTGCGTCTCATCAGGTAAATGTAACCATACCTCGTACAATCATCCGTGAACGTGATGAAGTACTCAAAACCTCCCCTAGCTGGTGTAGACAATGGACCGCACACATCAGTGTGAACAAGACTCAACACCTCATTGGCTCTATCCGTCTTTGGTATAAATGACCTCTTGGTCATTTTCCCCATTAGGCAGGATTCACTCTGAGGCCAACCTTCCAATCTCAATGAGCCCAAAGGCCCATCATGGATTAGCCTCTGAATCCTGGTTGAGTTAATATGACCCAACCTCAGATGCCAAAGGTATGAATCATTGATATTGGTCTTTCTCTTCTTAGTTAAAGGTTCAGATTGAGCGTTATTTGATTGTTTGTTAATAGGGTTTAAAAAGAACAAATTTCCATACATGTGCCCAGTACATAAAATTTCTCCATCTCTACTGATAGAAATACCAGAATGGAAAGATATAGAATATCCTTGATTAATAAGTTTTGCAAGCCGAAATCAAATTCGACGAAAACCAGGTACATATAAAATATCCTTTAAAACCACTATCTTATTACAATAAAAAATGAGATCCAGCTCTCCCACTGCAAGGGCCCAGACTTGTGCTCCATTTCCCACTCGAAGCCCATGTTCGTCCTTCTTGAGTCTTCTTATCTTCCTAAACCCCTGCAAGGAGTTACAGATATGATCAGTGGCTCCTGAATCAACAATCCAAGTGGAAGTTGATCCTACCATTGATATGGACTCTAGATAGTAAACATTACCTGTGGGGTTTTTCTTGGTTTGAAGATCTGGACACTCCTTTTTCCAGTGTCCCTTCTTCCCACACTTGAAGTACTTGTCCTTTGGTTTGTCCTTGGGCTGGTTCTTAGGCTGGGCTGCTGCATTCCCCTTCTTCTTCTTGAACTTTCTGGGGCCTTGAACTTTGTGGGCTTAGGCCCAGTTCTTGAAGAAGAGGCCTTAGCAATCATGGCCTTAGACTGCGGCTTCATGACCTTTTCCGCCATCTGGAGCTCCTTCATCAGTTCAGTTAAACTCATGTTCAACTTGTTCATGTTATAGTTTAACTTGAACTGAGTGAAAGAGCCCGGTAGAGATTCGAGAACCATGTCCACTTGGCTCTCGGGGTCAATGACAGCCCCTAAGATTTATGCCTTCTCGAAAGCAGCAATCATCTTGAGCATATGCTCTCGGACTGATGCTCCCTCAGCCATCTTAATGTTTACAATTGTTCGAAAAGCCTCCTGCCTTGCGGGCCGGCTCTTGTCTGCGAACATAGTTGCCAATGATTGACTTATGTCATATTCAGAAGCCATGTGCTCGTGTTTTGACTGGAGCACAATAGACATGGAAGCTAACATATAGTAACGTGCCATTTCGTCAGCTTTCTTCCACGCCTTTTCAGCCTCTCGCTCTTCAGCGGTGGAACCTTCCCCGATAACAGGGCAGGTTTCGTAAAGGACATACTTATACTCCTCGGCTGTGAGTATTATGTCCAGGTTCCTTTTCTAGTCCACATAGTTTGGACTCGTTGGCTTATTCTCCTTGAGAATAATGGCCAATGGACTAAAAGAACCTCCCACCATTTCTGAAAATCGATAATAAAAGAAAGAATTTAGTTTGTGAAAACAAAATAAAATTTGTGCACTAAAAATAATTTGGCTCTTAGAAAAACTGACACAGCTTCTTGGGAAGATTAACAGTTTCCTAAGCTAAGTGTATTAACCACCACAAATTAATTTCCCTTCTAGGTAATGGTCTAGAGAATAACTCCATCGTGGGATGGCCGTTTCCTCTCATTTCCTATGGACATACCTCGCACTATAACCTCCAACGTGGGCTGGCCGATCATAGTACGTGCCCCAGGTTATTAATTACATCCTTCCATTAGATCTAGATCCTTGTAGTATCCCCATCCTATACGGGTTCACTCCCAGGGTGACGCGAGGGGATAAACGATCTCTAATGAGGACCGTGATGGAAGCCGTGGGGCCGTTGGAACCCCTCTCCCACTTAGTCTTTTAAAATAAAGTTTTTCTGAAAAATATCCTTTTGAAATTTCCATTAAGTTTTTCTTAACTCAAAAATAAAATATCTAAGTCCAATAAAATCTCTATGTCAAGGCTTATATCCTTTAAGAGATTTCCTCCATGGACTAATTTTATTTAAGTTAAAACTTAATGATTTCAAAAAATTTTCAATTAAAACTTTCTAGAGACTTTGGTCTCAAGCTTATTTGACAAAATCATTTTTCTAGTCCAAAACAAAACAAAATGGCTCTCCATTTTAATTTACAAAAATATCTAAATCCAATATATTTTCTATGTCAAGGATTAAATCCTTTGAGAAAATATTCAAGGATTAATTTTTGTACCAATTAAAATAACCATTTAGTTTTTGAAGAAAAATATTTTTTCTTGCCAAAACAAAAAGTTCCCAAAGACTTTGGTCTTTGAGAAAAAGCACACATAGGTACATAAAAAAAATAGCATGCTAGAAAACAATAAACGTTTTCATGCTTTTCTATTTTTTAAACATAAGTGCCCAAATAATAGAATTAAACACATTAATTAATTAATTAATGATCTTATTTAATCCTAAAATCCCTTACTAATATTTTTCATGCAAATATATTCCAAGAATATAAATATTGCAAAAATATTAACTTCGCCTAGTATGGGATCCAAAACGAAAAAAGGAAAAAAAATAAAAAAAATTGCCAAAAAATGGCTGGCGGTCCACTGCACCGACCGCACAGGATCCGCGCCAGAATGGCCTGCGGTCTACCGCAGCCGCAGTACACCGCGCTGCGACAAATCGCACGCTAGCCACGACCCGCGCCCGGTTCTCCTCTGCTGCTAACCCGCGCTTCAGCCCGCGTGCTGCCCCGGTCGGTTCTCCTCTGACCCGCGCAAGAACCCGAATTCAACCCGCGCAAATTGCATTTTAATTCTGCAATTTCATCGGCTCAATTTGCTACAGTAGTGGCTCAGAAGACGCGGCTCGTGAAACAGAAACAGTGTGGCTCGGCTTAATCGGCTCGGCTCGGCTCGGCTCCACGGCTTAGGAACAGTGCATCTTCTTCGTTTTTCTTCCTTTCCGCGCGAAAATTTGCAGAGCCTCTGTTCTTCATATTTTGCTCATAATTTCGGCTTCTTTGGACATTTTTACTTACAAAAAACATCCAAAAGAAAACCACAACCGCCTATACCCATTTAAATTGGGTTTACACGATTAAACTTGAAAGCCAAAAAAAAATTTACAAAGAGCTCCTATGCTTCACGGTGAAGCTTACAAAACCATCTATCCCATACCAAAACAGCGAAGGATCACAGGTATAATCATCTTCTCCATTTTATTAACTACCATGCTCCCTATATTGATCAAAACCAGTGGCTTTGATACCACTTTGATGGAAAACCGAGAAAACAGGGGCATGCACTGTAAGTTAAAAAAAATTGGAGAAAAATAAAACGCGAGCCTTAAAGGCTATGCGGAAGCGTGAAGATCATACATTTGCGTTCCTTAACCCTCCTAGGTTGCGTAGGAACAGATTGAACGGCTGGAATTGCCTCGCTTTGCACACTTGAAGGAGCTTCCGGTTGAACACCCGCTAGCCTTCTACTTCGCCTTGTTTGCATTAACGCTTAGCTCTCCAGCTCTCGGGATATTCCTCAGCCTAACCTCTAGTTGGTGAACACTATGGAGAAGAAGAATGGACTCAAAACTCCTTGGTTCAGTTACTATTAGTTAGCAAAGAAGACAAGAAGAAAACACAGAGGGAGGTGGCGTGAGAGAGCAAGAGAGAGACGTGAGTTCTCTTGAGTGTTTTGGAAAAACAGGGTTTATTTTCTACCAGAGACTAGTTTTATTGGTTAGCCAAAACAAGTCTCTCATTATCTGATAAACATATCCCCGGGATTTCAAAACACCCGGATGTTATCCTGAGAATCTGTTTAGCCTAACCATAAACTCCTCTTAACCGTATCTGGAAAAACCCTAAGGTCCAAGCTATTGGGTCAGAAAAATATTTATTATTTTCCTTGGACCCAAAAGGCCCAAAATAATAAACATTAATTATTTATTTCCTAGGCTTATATAAACAACCCAATAAATAATTAAGAAGCCCAAATGAACCATAATAATTAATCTTTAATTATTTATTTCTTGGACCTATATAAATAACCCAATAAATAATTAAACATTATTTATTTCCCCTAGTTTAAGCCTAGGTTAATTTCTTAATTATTCATACTGGACCTAGGTCCTAAATAATTAATTAACCAATTAAACTAGATAATTAATTTCTCTCAACTCCTATTTTATTTATTTATTTATTTTATTCCAGTCCAATAATAAATTAGACTTCCTGAATAAAATAAAATAAAATAAAATCCTCTTCAATTGAGACCAATTCCTCAACCCAAAAGTAGTTAGGACTTACGGGCTATCCTGAGGACCAAAAAGACACATCGCCTTGGCTGCTAAAATGACCAAAATACCCCTGCTATATAAATAGCTGTATTTTACATTTTAAATATTTCCTAATATCATCATAAGGAAATATTGACCCTAAGAACAATGCTGCATTCGCAAAGTCTCCGACCTACAGGTGAAATGACTAAAATACCCCTCTACACATCGCCGTACATTTGAAAGGAAGAAGTGTACTAACACCCCTTTAAATGACATCTATCATCCTTAGGCTTCTAGTCCAATGATCCACGACTTCTTGGAGTGTTTTCGCTTTCCAAGGGAGCTACCCTAAAGCAAACATCCAAGTCATGTTTCCCAGGGCCCTGGATAATTTAGACCATTCGAACAACCACAAGAGGCGATATAGTGCAGAAACTATCTTGTATAAGTCTGTCTTAACTAACTAGTCACACATACCCAACATGCAAGTATATTGGCCCTGCGATAGTACCTCAACTATAGCAAATCAAAGTATATGCTTCCAGCTTCGCCAGACCACCAACTAATACTCAAGTCGTAGAGTATTAGTCCACGCTGTAGCGGCAGTAGTCTAGATTTTTACCATATAGTACTTTGAGAAACCACTACTACAGGTCATGTTCTACGTATTTGAAATACACTTATGTCATGAAGTGAGTGGACTACCCACTGGCTAAAGGTAAGCCATTCCCTATTTGGAATTCATAACATAATAACCTAAACATGATGAGATTCCCAGTCTCATCAATAGGTTAAGAACAAATGTTTATGTGTTAAATAACCCGTAATCCATACCTTACTGTGAAAGACCACCATTCACATGGATCATTTATTTAAACACAATGGGTCTGTTCCAAACGAAAATCGTGCACAAACAAAAAGTAAATTCACAAACTATTTCTGAAAATAAATTCTTTTATTAAAATATTCGATTTTACATCAGAAACCTAGTCTAAGAGGGCATACAATCCAACACTTTGTATTATAATTACAATAAAACCATTGCACAAGCAAAGAAACCACGGTCTCTCAATGATTCAAGCATGTACTTAGATATTGCCATTTAATATGAAAGATCACAAATCGCAAAGATGTAAAGATAGAGAGAGTTCCTACTAATTAGAACATAGCTTATCCACTTACTAAAGCACAAACCCAGAAAAAACATGATAGTCATGTTCAGTCATTTGGTATTCGATACATGAATAATTGGTTTTAGTGAAAGTGCGAGATTGTTGGAATTGTGGCCTAGTGTCAATCATTATATATGTTAGTGTTGTGCCCTAGAGGCAATCATTTGTACGTTGTATATGACACATTTTATTTTATAAAAGGCATTATTTATCTTACAGTTTCTTTTGATTACTTTTGTGTAATAAAATTGTTAAATAAAGTCCTTAGTACAACACTGTATTAAGGAATTCATGATAGAGATCATAATATGAGATTCCTACTACACTATATAGTGTTAGTACTTAAATAGTCCCTAGTTATAGTATTAATGAGATAGGACATCATTAATGCGTTAAGACTAGCATATGTTAAGACTTCCTGATTTGATCAGGTGGTGGTTCTTATATTTGTGAGTATTAAGATACTCAAAGTTAATACGTGGATGCTTGTTAGTGGAACAAGTTCATTGGATGACCTAGCTATGAGATAATCACATGGATAACTATTTAGTGCCAGTGATATAATCTAAATATAGCAAACGTGCAAGTATCCTTAAACTTGAGATCTCCAATGTACTTTGTTTGCTGAGTATTGTGCTTTGATTCTAATCTCTGGAGCTCGATCGAGGGCCGCCTATGGGATGGATATTAGGTATATTGTGAGGTAAACGAAAGTAGTTGAGAGGATTAATAAATGATTCACCACTCCTAATAGTAGGGGCGAATATCTCATGGCCACTTGTAGGAATTACTACTCAAGAAGTTCTTGGCCAAGGCGTATGTGCATTGGAAATAGTTCTAATTGATACACATCTAGAGTAGTGGGTTCTTGGTACAAGTATAGTTGTATTCGGGCCAGAATTAATATATATTTTGGAGGGAGTTGTCACTAATTGCGTACTCTAGACTGAATAAGATATTATATGGTGAAAGGAGTTAATTGCATTGTAGTTTGTTATTGAAGGGTTCATGTCAAGCCACTTGACTTCTTGGACTCTTGGGTGGTCATGATGTGTTGCTAGATACCGCTCATGATATGGGAATATGGGTTTATTAATTGATGAATTAATAAACCAATCTTGATTAGAATTAATAGGATTAATTCTAATTAATTAAGGATTATTAATCTCAAAGACATTTAGATTAATTCATGTTCGCTACCAATTGACTGGGAAACCTAATAGGTCACATATAAAAGAAAAATATATACTCAAGATATTATTTGATAACATAGTGGGGTTTATTGCGAGAAAGAGAAGTTGATGTGGTCAAATTATAATTAGTTATAATTTATGAGCTAATTTGTAATTCTATGAATTTGAGGGGTTCTAATTACAAATTAGAGAATTCTAATTGTTTAGAATTCTCAGATGTGTTTTTGTAGGGTTTTTCATGTGCTAGACTAAGAGACACACATGAAACAATTCTACAAAATCAAGGGTCACGTGATCCAAAACAACATAAAACCAAGGGACACACAAGAGAAACAATAAGATATGTTCTTTTATTCTCTTCACCCTCTCTCTTTCATGTGGTTCTCAAGAAGAACACCAAGACTCTTCTTCTTCTTCTTTCTCTGGTTTTGTGAAACAAGAAGAACAAGAAAAACCCTAGCAACCATTGTTGTTTTCTGCTAGCACAGAAAACCTTGGTGCTTGAGTGTGATCCTCCGTGTGGATTACTGTTAGAGATAATCACACACTGTGATTATAGTGGTTGGACATACAACTCTCGTGGTGATTCTTCAAGAGGATTGCTAGATCGCGCCCCAATTATCATACTTGAAGAAGGAAAGTTTTGTTTTCCACACAAACAAAGAAAGGTAAAAGTTGTTATCTTTGTTTCTTTGTTTTCTATATATATGTCTTGTTTTCCACACATATGCGGATCTTGGGATAGGATCTCGTTCTTATTCTTCTACTGCATCATATATGCTATGTGAGAGATACCCAACAATATAATGTACTTTTCATATTCATTAATTAACAGGCATTCCTTATTTCTCAGTTCATTTGATTAGTATCGTGTGTTTATGTATAAAGCTAATAGATAAAGTCATGAGCACACGATACAATTTTAAGAAAATTATGATGGAGATCATGATGTGAGATTCCTCCTATACTATGTAGTACTTGTGCTTAAACTATCCCTGGTCATAGCATTATTGAGATGGGACATCATTAATGTGCAAAGACTAGCATATGATATACATCTTGATTGGATCAAGCGGTAATTCTTACATCGGTGGGTATTGTGATACTCAAAGTTAATATATGGATGCTTGTTAGCATGGAAAATATATGCAACAAAAGAGCCATCTTTTGTGTAATATACTTTTCTTATTATTAATAGCTCGCGATCATGCAATAATATTACACGCAGAATTAAAATGCGAAACGACACCCCAGATCTCCTTATGTGCGATGAATGGACCAAAGAAAAGGAAAGATAATAACCTTCGGTGTTGTCTCTATAAACAAAAATTTCTTCCTTTGCTAAAGGCACAATCCAGAAGATCAATTTTACTTCATTAATATCCAACCAGAGAAGAACAATACGTCTTTCAAAATCCCTACAATCTCCGTATGAGATTGCCTTTAATACAGTCCACACAAGGACTACACTCAAGTCACCAGAATTCTATGCTAGCAGAATATTTTCTAGTGGCTAGGGTTTTTTATGAGAACAAAAAAGATGAAGAAGTGGAGAGACGATTTTCTTAGAGAAAAAACTCTCTGCCATTCAATAATAATAATAAAAAAAACCATGGCAAGCATATCAGATATCTTCTTTGTGTTTGGTTAACTAGAATCTATAATGAATATAGATTCTTTAATTACCAATTACTATTGTAATTATTGTAAATTACAATATGGTCCATGAATTATAACTAATTATAATTCGACCACCCAACTTCTTCTTTTCACAATCAACCCTGTAATGTTATCAAATAATATCTTGAGCACTTAATCCTCTATTGTGTGTGACCTATTAGGTTTTCTGGTCTATTAATAGTAAAATATGAATTAGTCTAAATATCTTTAGGATTAATAATCCTTAATAATTTATAATTAACTTACTAATTCTAATTAGGATTGATTTATTTATTCTCTAATTAACAATCCATGTTCAGCAGATCATAAGAGGTATCTAGCAACACATCATGATGACCTAAAAGTTCAGAAAGTCAAGTCCCTCTAAAATATCAGTTCAACAAACTCCTTTCACCATACAATATCTCATTCAGTTTGGGGTATGGAATTAGTGCCAACTCCCTCTAAAATATTAATTAATTTTGACCCAAATATTTTAGTACTTATTCCCGGAATTCGCTACTCATTATGTGTATCAATTGAAACAATTTTCAATACACAATCACCTTGGCCATGGACTTCTTGAGTAATGATTCCTATAAGTGGCCGTGAGATATTCATCCTTACTCTTAGGAATGGTAAATCCTTTATTGATCATCTCAACTACTTTTATTTGCTTCACGTTATACTCAATATCCATCCCATAGGAGGTTTAGTCAGGACTCTAGAGATTAGAATCAAAGTCACTTAGCAAACAAAGTGCCTTGGAGAACTCAAGTCTAAGGATACTTGCACATTTGCTATGATTAGATTCTATCACTAGTACTAAATAGATATTCATGTGATTATCTTATAGCTAGATCATCCAATGTACTTGTTCTAGTAACAACCATTTATGTGTTAACTTTGAGTATTATAATACTCACAGATATGAGAACCACCGCTTAATTAAATCAGGAAATATAACAAGTGCTAGTCTTAACGCATTAACGATGTCCTTAATGGGTATCTCAGGCTCGCATCCTATACAATGCAACGGAAAATAAAACGAGATACCATCCCAGGACCCACTTATGTGTGGAAAACAAGACATAAATATAATAACGGTAGTAGCTTTTTACCTCTATTTGATCGTCCGAAGAACAAAAATTTCTTCTTTAAGTTGAGGCGCGATCCAGCAGTCCTCTAGATCCAACTTCATGAGAGTGGAACGTCTAACCACTATAATCACAGTGTGTGATTATCTCTAACAGTAATCCACACAGAGGAATACTCAAGCACCAAAATTTCCTGTGCTAGCAGAAAAAAGTGGCGGCTAGGGCTGTTTCACGTTTTCAGCAAAACGAGAAAGAGAGAGAAGAACGTTGGTTGTGTGTCTAGGGTTGGAGATTTCGTATGCTGTGTGTCAGTTAAGGTTTCGTGTCCCTTCTATATGTTACACGAAATACTTGCTGAAAAATCCTCCATCCCAGAATTCTAAAATAGTTAGAAATCCCTAATTATAATTGGAAACATCAAGTTCTCACAATTACAATTTGGACCACAAATTATAACTAATTATAATTTATCCATAACAATTTCTATTTCTCTCAATTAGCCCCACTATGTTATTCAATAACATATTGAGTATATAATCCTCTATTGTGTGTGACCTATTAGGTTTCCCAGTCAATTGGTAGAGAACATGAATTAATCCAAACGTCTTTGAGATTAATAATCCATAATTAATTAGAATTAATCCTATTAATTCTAATCAGGATTGGTTTATTAATTCATCAATTAATAAACTCATATTCCAAGATCATGAGTAGTATCTAGCAACACATCATGACCACCTAAGAGTCCAGGAAGTCAAGTGGCTTGACATGAATCCTTCAATAACAAATTGGGCCACATACATCAGAATGTATGAGTTCTAATAACTCCTTGGTCCATTCTCCTTTTCTTGGAAAAAGAGTTTTAGTCATTTTGCCTAGTAAACAAGATTCGCCTGTGCCATATGATTCATAATCAAATGACCCTAAGTCACCAAGCTTGTGTAACTTAGAAACACGATTTTTGTTTACATGGCCCAAATGATAATGTCATAAGATTGTTTATATTGAGAACTGAATTATCCAAGTCTAGAACATATAAACCATTTACCAAAGTTGCTGAACCATAGTGAATATCATTCAAAGAAAAAGAACAACATTTATTCTTAAATATTAAATGAAATCCACATAAGTCTAAACACGCAACTGAGATAATATTTTTCATTAAAACTGGTACATAATAATAGATTTGTAGTTCTAGAATTAATCCCGAAGGCAGGTTCAACTCGTATGTCCCCACAGCAAATGTAGCAGCCTTTGCTCCATTTGCAGTACGTAGGTCCATATCACCTTTCTTTAGCCTTCTACTGCTCTTTAGTCCCTGCAAGTTATTGTACAAATGAGATCCACATCTGGTATCTAATATCTATATCTCATTTCTAAAGGCAGTATTTATCTCAATCATAAACATATCTAGAGTAGAAGTAGGAGTACTTGTAAGCTTCTCCTTCTGCTTCTTGTCCTTAATGGTCTCTAAGTAGGCTTTGCAATTGCACCTCCGGTGGCCCATCTTCCCACAATGATGGCATGGGCCCTTGGTAGTTGCGTCCTTCTTGTTCACACCATTTTTGGGCTTCATGGGAGCCTTCTTTTTTTTCTTTTGAACTTTCTTCTTAGAAGAGGAAGATTCTACCATTAAAATTGCATTGGAATCCTTCTTCATGGAGGACTCCGCAGTTTTGAGAAGATTGATCAACTCAGGAATAGTGGACTCAATCTTGTTCATCTGATAGTTAATCACAAATTGTAAGAAACTATTAGGTAAAGATTGTAGAATTAAGTCAACACTTAAGTCATGATCCGTTGCAAACCCAAGAGATCCAAGCTTCTCTATCAAGCCCAGTATCTTCAGCCCATGAGTGGCCACAGAAGAACCCTCTGCCATTTTACAACGAAATAGTTGCTTCAAGATCTCATATTTCTCAGTTCTGGCTTGGGCATCAAACAACTCTCGAAGATGTAGTATAATCGATTGTGCATCCATATGCTCATGTTGTTTTTGCAACTCGGGAGTCATGGATGCTAGCATAATACATGATGTTGTATCAGTATCTTTCTTGTGCCTCTTGTGGACAGCATGCTCATTAACATGAGCATCTTGAGTAGGTGGTGGCGGAATAGGAGCATCTAGCACGTAGAGCAACTTTTCTGATTTGAGACCGATTCTCAAATTTCTATACTAGTCGAGATAGTTTGATTCGATTAACTTGTTGGTTTCCAAGATGCTACGCAGGTTTAAGTTTGTAGACATGATGTAAGTGACTTAGATGTAAAGATAGAGAGCATTAGCTACTTGTATATGCACATGATATGAAAATAATTAGGACTTTAATTAAATTCATTTTTACTCTACTATTTTACTCAAACCAATAGCCCCCACTACTGATTCGAGAAAGCCCGTTGGAAGCTTTCTTAGTGGATCGGTATCCAAATTCCTCAAGAATAACCTTGGGTTTGCCCGACAAGCCACCTTTAAGTTTATTGGTAGGTATCCAATACCAATTACATCGTATGTAACTACCGGATCATTGGGTGATTAACAGCTTTTAATCTTAAAGCCTTTTGGGCTATCCCAACTTTTCCTCTAAATTTCTTTATGCTTGAGTTTGCCCAACCGGGATAAAGAATATAGTTAAACCCGACCCATTAATCAGGAATTTAATTTCATAGCTTGAACATACCCAATGTCAAGTAGGCTTGGGTTTGCCCAACAACCTGGTCTCGAAAAAGGACTCTCGTTCTTACTATATTAACAGAAGGAATTAGGTTTAATATTAATTGAGGGATTTGTTCCTTTTAGTGATTTCATTGAATGGCATGCATAAAAATCAATAAATCACATAATTGATAATCATGGTAATAAAGCGATTATGTGGTATGGTTACGGACTTTTCCTAAAGTAATTTCTTTGAGCCATAAAAGAAATTAATATAGTTAACCTTATGTGTTCATGTATGATTTAAGTAGTAGGTTTTACCTTCTCGCCTTGTTTTGGTTGCCATCTCCAAAAGTAAAAATAATTCTACTCCTATCTAACTTATGTAAACTAATTACATAATTTCCTAAAGAGAGAAAACCTCGAGGTACATTCGAGAGGAGTTAGATGAGAAGAGAATTACACAAGAATTCTAGAGAAGGTAGGACACGTAGGCCCTAATTTATAAAAACCAAAACTGTAAAAATGCATGAATAGATATAATTGGTTTTAGTCCATAACCATCCACCATGCTATTGACTATGCTTAAACAAAATAAACATATACTTTTTATTATTCCAAAATCATTATTTGGAAAAATAAAACAAATTCTAAAATCAATATTTTAGAAAAATACATTAATTTTAAATTTTCAAAATCATTATTTTGAAAAATAAAATTGTTTGTCTCAAAACTAATTTTGAAAAATTGCTTTTGGGTCCCGTCTCCGGCAACGAAATCGGCGGTCCCGCTAGCTCGTTAGTGGGTAGGGGTCAATCCCCTTAGAAAAAATTTTATTTTACCACCTCTCATCAAATGAGAATTTTCCCTTTCAAAACCCTATTCCATTTTTTTTTTAATTTAAATAGTTGGAACATTGCAAACAGGGCAGAGCCAGCGTTGGTTTGGAAGCCGGAGCTGGTGCCCCCTGTGTTCTGATTTTTTGGGAAAAATTTTCCAGAAACGATTTCTAGATATTCGCAGAATAGCACGGAACCGGTGCAGGCTTGGAGGCCGAAGCCGGCGCTGGCTGTAGTCGGGAATAGTGGCGGCGATTTTGAAAATTTTCCAGAAATAATTTCTGGTGCCCTAATCATCTGCAACAATTAGTGAGAACAATTCTCAGCAGAATTTTCTGTTTTGTATCTCAAAACAACAATCAATTTTTTAGTTTAAACAAAACCAAAACAGAAAATTAAGATGAAACGGAAGGTAACAACCATGTTGCAAGAAAATGTTTTTTTGCAGAAAATTCTCAGCACCTAAAGAAAGCATCTTTCAAGAAAGCATCTTTCGAAATACACTGTGACTTTTACACAATCATATTATGCTACGGACCCAACCTATAATGCTCGAAACGATTTCGACTAGAGTGAAAACGATTTTCACAGCAAACAAAGATAAACTCGAATACATGAAAACAGTTTTTCATGCTAAAACAATGTCCGTAGATCACACGTAGCATGGCTCTGATACCACTGTTGGGTATCTCGTATCCTATACAGCGCAGTAGAAAATAAAACGAGATACCATCCCAGGACCCACTTATGTGTGGAAAACAAGACATAAATATAATAAAGGTAGTAGCTTTTTACCTCTATTTGATCGTCCGAAGAACAAAAATTTCTTCTTTAAGTTGAGGCGCGATCCAGCAGTCCTCTAGATCCAACTTCACGAGAGTGGAACGTCTAACCATTATAATCACAGCGTGTGATTATCTCTAATAGTAATCTACACAGAGGAATACTCAAGCACTAAAATTTCCTGTGCTAGCAGAAAAAAGTGGCGGCTAGGGCTGTTTCACGTTTTCAGCAAAACGAGAAAGAGAGAGAAGAACGTTGGTTGTGTGTCTAGGGTTGGAGATTTCGTATACTGTGTGTCAGTTAGGGTTTCGTGTCCCTTCTATATGTTACACGAAATACTTGCTGAAAAATCCTCCATCCTAGAATTCTAAAACAGTTAGAAATCCCTAATTATAATTGGAAACATCAAGTTCTCACAATTACAATTTGGACCATAAATTATAACTAATTATAATTTGTCCACAACAACTTCTCTTTCTCTCAATTAACCCCACTATGTTATCCAATTACATCTTGAGTATATAATCCTCTATTGTATGTGACCTATTAGGTTTCCTAGTCAATTGGTAGAGAATATGAATTAATCCAAACATCTTTGAGATTAATAATCCATAATTAATTAGAATTAATCCTATTAATTCTAATCAGGATTGGTTTATTAATTCATCAATTAATAAACCCATATTCTAAGATCATGAGAGGTATCTAGCAACACATTATGACCACCCAAGAGTCTAGGAAGTCAAGTGGCTTGACTTGAACCCTTCAATAACAAACTTCAGTGCAATTAACTCCTTTCACCATACAATATCTCATTTGGTTTGGAGTAAGGAATTAGTGACAACTCCCTCCAAAATTAATTTTGGCCCGAATACAATAGTACTTGTACCAGGAACTCACTACTCTAGATGCGTATCAATTGAAACTATTTTCAATATACAATCACCTTAGCCAAGGACTTATTGAGTAGTAATTCCTACAAGTGGCCGTGAGATATTTGCCCTTACTATTAGGAGTGGTGAATCCTTTATTGACCATCTCAACTACTTTTGTTTACCTTTACAATGTACCCAATATCTATCCCATAGGCGGCCCTCGATCGAGCTCCGGAGATTGGAATCAAAGTACAATGCTCAACAAACAAAGTACCTTGGAGATCTCAAGTCTAAGGTTACTTGCACGTTTCCTATATTGAGATTATATCACTAGCACTAAATAGTTATCCATGTGATTATCTCAAAGCTAGGTCATCCAATGGGCTTATTCTATTAATAAGCATCCATGTGTTAACTTTGAGTATCTCAATAATCACGGATATGAGAACCACTGCTTGATCAAATAAGGAAGTCTAACACATGCTAGTCTTAACGTATTAATGATGTCTTGTCTCATTAATACTATGACTAGGGACTATTTAAGTACTAACACTATACAGTGTAGTAGGAATCTTATATCATGATCTCTATTATATTTTCCTTAAGACAGTGTTGTAGTAAGGACTTTATTGAACAGTTATATTACTTAAAAGTAAACAAAAGAAATTGTAAGATAAATAATGCCTTTTATTAAAATAAAATGTGTCTTATACAATGTACAAGTGATTGCCTCTAGGGCACAACACTAATGGTGCTATCTCATTAATACTATGACTAAGGAGTATTTACGTACGAACACTATTCATGTTGGTGTGTATGCCCTCTAGACTAGGTTTCTGATGTAATTATCGAATTTATTAATAAAAGAATTTATTCTCAAAATTTATTTGTGAATTTACATTTTATTTATGCACGATTTACGTTTGGAAAGGACCCATTATGTTAAAGTAAGTGATCTATGTGAATGGTGGTCTTTCACAGTAAGGTACGGATCACTGGTTACTTAATGTATAAATGTTTATTCTTAACTGATTGGTGAGAGTGGGAATCTCATCATGTTTAGGTTATTATGTTATGAATTCCAAATGGAAAATGGTTTACCTTTTTCCAGTGAGTAGTCCACTCACTTCATAGCATGAGCATATTTTGAATACGTAGAACAAGATCTATAATAGTGGTTTCTAAAAGTACTATTTAGAAGAGACCCAGACTATTACTGCTATAGCGTGGACTAATACTTTACAGCTTGAGTATGAGTTGATAGTCTGACGAAGCTAGAAGCATGTACTTTGATATGCTGTAATTGAGGTTCTATCATAGAGCCGAGATACTTGTATGTTGCGTATGTGTGACTAGTTAGTTAAAACAGACTTGTACAAGATAGCTTCTGCGCTATATCGCCCCTTATGACTGTTCAATTGATCTAAATATCTAGGGCCCTGTGGAGCATGACTTGGGTGTTTACTTTAGGGTAGCTCCTTTGGAAAGTGAAAACATTCCAGGAGTGTGGATCATTGGACTAGAGGTCTAAGGATGATAGATGTCTTTTAGAGAGGTGTTAGTACACTCTTCCTCTCTAAATGTATGGCGATGTGTAGAAAGGTATTTTAGTCATTACACCTATAGGTCGGAGACTTTGCTAATGCAGCATTGTCCTTGGGGTCAATATTTTCTTATGGTGATATTAGAAAATATTTAAAATGTAAAATATAGCTATTTTTATAGCAGGGGTATTTTGGTCATTTTAGTAGCCAAGGCGATGTATTTTTTGATCCTCGGAATAGCCCATAAGTCCTAATGGGTTTGGGTTAAGGGATTGATCTTATGTTAAATGGATTTTGTTTTATTCGAGTAACCTGGTTTATTTATTGAGTTAGAATAAAATAAAAGGTCCAAAGAGAGAATTATTTATTGGCCCATTTGGGTTATTTAATTAATTTAATTATTAGACTTGTATTAGTCTGGGAATGATTAAATTAAATTAAAGGCTAAACCTAGACCTGGGCTAAGGCTTGAGGTTTATTTTGGTCCATTGGGTTATTTAATTAATTTAATTATTGGGTTTCGATTAGTCTAAGAATAATTAAATTAAATTAAAAGGCTTTACCCAATGAATTGGGCCATAGGTTCAAAAGCCTGTTTAATGGCTTGATATGACGTAGGCCTTAGGGTTTCTGTTTGATTTATGAATATTTGGATAATAACCTATCATTAAGGTTATTGGGATTAAGAGGAAAAAAAAAAAAATCAGAGGTTCACTGAAGCACGTTGTTTTTTTTTTCTCAAGCCTCACGTTCTCTCCTCTCTCTCGTGCGTTCTCTATGTTTCGAAAAACAGCAAGAATAGAGACACAATTCTCATCTGATTAATGTTTGGTAGCATTCTGTCAGAGTGGGAAGATCATCATTTTAATCCACAAGCTTTGACCACGTATTTTCAAGCGGGGTTATATTCCGAAAGCCAAGAGGATTTTCGTTGATGTCCTAAATAAGCTGTCAACTTGCGGGACAATAGCCTCTAGAATCAATCTCGGAAGTAGAATCGATTCAGACAGAGGTGCTAGCACCCCCTAGACCAGTGAGGAAATGCAGAGGTAAATAGCTTTTCGTGCTGCTTTGTTTTTGGTTTTATCACTGTAGCATGCTTCGGTTCTTTGTTTTTGTCATATTAACTTTCAATTGGTATCAAAACTAGGTTTGACAAATATAGGAAGCATGCTTGGCTTAACTAAAACAAAAAAATATTTGTTTTGGTTGTTTTCTGTGAACCTTCGCGTTTCTGGTTTTGGATAGTCTTCACTGTAAGCTTCGCGAGTAGAAGCATAGGAACACTATTTTTTTATTTCTTTCGTAGATATTGTGTAAACCCAGTGTTTTTAAGGGCATAGGAGGTTGTTTGGTTTTGATTTGATTCATTTTGATCGAGTTTGTAAATCAAAATCGTGTCTGTAATGTCCCTGGAAAAAACGAAGAAGATGACACTGTTCATCGGCTCAAGGAGCTGAGCCACGAAGCCAAGCCGTGCTGTATCTGTGAGAGGAGTTGAAGCCGAGCCTGAGTTTGCCTCGACCCCATGGCATGCGTGAGGAAGGTTTCCTTGTGGAAGCATAGAGGAAGCTGCTTCCTCGCGCAAGCCCGATTTCCTCGCAGAAATCGGGCAACAGCTTCCTCGTGAAAGTTGTTGCATGAGGACCTGGGTTATAGGCACTTGCTCGGATCGTGGTCCATAGGTTTTTCCCATGGGCCATGATCTAGTGTGGTAGGTGCATTGGACCAGTGGGAAATATATATATATATATATATGGGTTTTCGGTCTCATACTAGGTGAAGTTATTTTTATTATAATAGTTAATATTCTTTGAATATTTTGCATGAAAACTAATAGTAGAGGAAATTTAGGATTAAACAAGACCATTAATTAATTAATGTGTTTAATTCTATTATGTGGATACTTAGGTTAAAAGAATAGAAAAGCATGAAAACGTTTATAGTTTTCTAGCATATTTATTTCATTTTGCACCCTATGTGTACGTTTTTTCAAAGACCAAAGTCTTTGGAAAATCTATGACAAGAAAACAATATTTCAAATTAAAACAATGGTTATTTTTAACTTGGACAAAAATTAATCCTTGGATTTTTTCTCAAAGGATTTAATCCTTTACATAGAAAATATTTTGTATTTATATATTTTTGTAAGTTAAAATGAAAAGCCATTTTTGTTTTATTTTTTGCATTAGAAAATTATTTTTGTCAAATTAAACTTGAGACCAAAGTCTCTAGTTAAGTTCTTAACTGTGTAAAATAAATTCATAGAAAATCTCTTAAAGGATTTTACCTTAATATAGAGATTTATGAATTTAAATATTTTACAAAGAGTTAACGGATACTTAATTGGATTTTTTTTTTCCAAAAACATATTTTCTTTAAAAATCCTTATTTTAAAAGACTAAATGGGAGAGGGGTTCCAACGGCCCCTAGGCTTCCATCACGATCCTCATTAGAAATCGTGGGTCCCTTCATGTCACCCTGGTAATGAATCCGTATAGGATGGGGATACTACAAGGATCTAGAACTAATTGATAGATGTAATTAATAAATCGGGATACGTACTGTGATTGGCCATCCTACGTTGGAGGTTATAGTGCGAGGAATATCCATAGGAAATAAGAAGAAACGACCATCCCATCGATAGAGTTATCTTCTAGATCATTATCTAGAAGGAAAATTAATTTGTGGTGGTTAATACACTTAGCTTAGGAAACTGTTAATCTTCCCAAGAAGCTATGTCAGTTCTCCTAAGAGCCAAATTAATCATATTAAAAGTAATAGTGATAGGGTTAACTATTATCGGATTTAATATAAAGATAAAGTGCACAAATTATTTTTATTTTTTTTCACAAATTGAGTTTTCTTTTATTTTCAATTTTTCAGAAATAGTTGGTAGAGGTTCTTTTAGTCCTTTGGCCGTTATTCTCCTTGAGAATAAGCTAACAGGTCCAAATTATGTGGATTGGAGAAGGAACTTGGACATAATATTCATTGCTGAGGAGTATAAGTATGTCCCTAATGAAACCCGCCCTATTATCGGGGAGGGTTCTACCGCTGAAGAGCGAGAGGCTGAGAAAGCATGGAAGAAAGCCGATGAGATGGCCTGTTGCTACATATTGGCTTCCATGTCTAACGTACTCCAGTCTAAACATGAGCATATGGCCACTGCGTATGACATTAGCTAATCATTAGCCACGATATTTGCAGATAAGAGTCGGCCCGTAAAGCAAGAGGCTCTTAGGACGATCATCAACACTAAGATGGCTGAGGGAGCATCAGTCAGAGAGAATATGCTCAAGGTGATTGTTGCTTTCAAGGAAGCAGAAGTCTTAGGGGCTATTATTGACTCCGAGAGCCAAGTGGACATGGTTCTTGAATCTCTTCTGGGCTCTTTTACTCAGTTTAAGTTAAATTATAACATGAACAAGTTAAATATGAGTTTAACCGAGTTAATAAAAGAGCTCTAGGTGGCAAAGAAGGTCATGAAGCCACAGTCCAAGGCTATGATTGTTAGGGCTTCTTCTTCTAGAACTGGGCCCAAGCCCAAAAAGTTGAAGAAAAAGAAGGAAAACGCACCGGCCTAACCCAAGAACCAGCCCAGCAAGCCTAAAGCAAGCAGTTCAAGTGCGGACAGAAGGGACACTGGAAAAAGGAATGTCCAGAGTTTCAGGCCAAGAAAAATCCTATAGGTATTGTTATCTATCTAGAGTCAATTTCAATGGTTAGATCAACTTCCTCTTGGATTGTTGATTCTGGTACCACTGATCATATCTGTAACTCCTTGCAAGGGTTTAGGAAGATAAGAAGACTCTAGAAAGGCGACCATGGACTACGAGTAGGAAATGGAGTACAAGTGTGGGCCCTTGTAGTGGGAGAGCTGGAGCTTAAATTTGATTGTAATAGAATAGTGGGTTTAAAGAATATTTTATATGTACCCGATTTTAGACAGAATTTGGTTCCAATTGCAAAACTTATAAATCAGGAATATTCTGTTTCTTTCTATCTGGTATTACTACCAGTAGAAATGGAGAAGTTCTTTGTTCTGGGCATATGTTTGAAAACTTATTCTTCTTAAATCCTACAAACAATCAAGTAAATAACGCTTAAACTGAACTTTTAAGTAAGAAGAGAAAGATTGTTGTCAATGACTCATATCTTTGGCTTCTAAGGTTGGATCATATTTACTCAACTAGGATTTAAAAGTTAATCCATGATGGCCCTTAGGCTCATTAAGATTGAAAAGTTAGCTTTAGTGTGAATACTGCCTTATGGGAAAAATGACCAAAAGGTCGTTCATCCAAAAGGCTGATAGAGCCAAGGAAATATTGGGCCTTGTTCATACTGATATGTGTCGTCCTTTGTCTACACCAGCTAGAAGGGATTTTGAGTACTTTATCACTTTCACAGATGATTGTACAAGGTTTGGATATGTCTATCTGATGAGGTGCAAGTCTGACTATTTTGACAAGTTCAAAGAGTTTAAGGCTAAAGTGGAGCGTCGGGCAGGTAAACTGATCAAAACCTTACGATCGGATCGTGGTAAAGAGTACCTTCTCAGTGAATTCAAGGATTACATGGTATATTATGAGATAGTATCCCAACTCTCTACGCCATGGACACCCCAGCAGAATGGAGTAGCTGAGAGAAGGAACATGACATTGATGGAAATGGTTCGAAGCATGATGTCTGATATGTATAGAATTGGGTATAAAAATCATATAAAAACTAAGCACATTCCTAATTAAGTTTACATTAAAATGTTAACACCAAATTACACATATGAGCAAGTGTACTCATCATTAACATAGCATAGGGTTCAAATGAGTGTCGATCCTCAAATAACAAGTATACATTAATCACTCTTCTTTCATTGTTTAACCGACTCAGTAAAGTGAAACAAAATAAAAATAAAATAAAATAAAATAAAATAAAATATATAAATGTTAAGGATGGAGAATTTTGTAACTCAAACCATTGTTTAGACAAACATGATCTTAAAGTATTCAATCTTTATCATAACCAATTATTCTCTTGACATCATGAAGGATTAAAGTAGACTCACTTCTTTCCCAATCCATTAAATCACTATCATCTAAACAAATTAGCATCACATACTCTGTCTCAACTAATTCACCAAAAAAATGCATTAAACACAATCCTTTGATTAAATTTCCATACTCTGGCAAACTTAAAACATGAAATTAACTAATGAATTCATACTTTGGCAGACATCAATTAACCTTTAATTTCCTTGTTCTTAGCAATTAACCCATTTCCCAAGCAAGTTAAGAGATAGCAATTATGAAACTAACAAATTGAAACTATGATCAATCCCTTTCCCAAGCAAGTTAATGGAAAGAAACAACAAAATAGTCTCGTGATTAGCCCAAGTAATTAAATACCAAGAAAAACAACCAAATAATCAAAAGATCAAACAACTCTAAAAACCATGAATATCTAAAACAATGTCGAATTACAATAAAACAATTAACATATCATTGTTCAAGGAAAAGAAAACAAAGTAAAAGAAATGACTCATAGACAAGCCTCCTTCTTCTTCATTTGAAGACCTTCTTGCACAACCCTCCTTGAATTAAAGAATTCCTCATTTGATTTGAGTGATTTTCTATGATGATCAATGAATTCTCCCTTTTTTTTTTTAAATTGTGTTTTCCATCTATTTATAGGCTTGGGAATTGCCTAAACTCATTGGTGTAACGTTCTTGGCCGAGTAGAAGTTGGAAGATACTAAAACTCCATAGATTACCAAAAATCTTGTAGAAAAAATCAAGCACCGCCTTAACTTCAGGGCACAGCTGGCGCTGCCTTGGCTCTTGGAGCTGGTGCCGGTTGTGTTCTGGTTCTCTAATTGTTCACCGTTTTTTTCTTGAATTCCGTATAATGTAATCCAGCATGCAGCTAGTGCCGGTTCCACTCTATTTCGCTCTATTTCACCAATTTTTCATCGCCTCGAAGTTCGTAGAACCAGTGCATGGCCGGCGTTAGTTCCTTTGTCCAAGCCGGCGCCGCGTCTAATCTGTGTCACGATGTTTTTAATTCGTTTTACCCCAAAAATCTGAAATAATGAATAAAATACCTTTCCAAGGGTAAAATCTCAAATATGAAGGAATATGGCTAGTTATTGAATAAAATGTATCACAAAAAAATCTCAAATAACAAGGAAAAGTATAACTAATTTAGCCCCTATCATATTCGCCACACTTAGCTCTTTGCTTGTCCTCATGCAAAGTATCAAAGACAAGTAGGAAAACACAAGGTTTCATCAATTACTCAATCAATTTCAAAACAACATTTCTAATGCTTTCTTTATTTAAGAACATAAAACACATGATACTACATCTTTCACAACAAATGCAAGACTTTTGTAGGTGAACAAATGATTTAGTAGAACCATCTCAATACTTAACAAGATTCTCAAACCATTGGAAAGAATTTAGTTCAAAAAGAATATGTATTCTATAGGCTTACCTTTCATATACTCTCTCCACTAATCCGAGACATATCATGATTCTACTTAGGTTAAGTAGGACTTTCAAGCTTGTAATGAAGCTAAGAGTTCGCAAGAAAAGGATAAACAAAATGAATCAATAATTTCTAACTCTTCTTGCTCTCCTATCCCCAAAATCAATCAAACCATAGCCTTATTTAGCAATTACAACTCCACTCAGGCAAATCCTGCATTCTTTCTCTCTTTTTCCTCTTCGTCTTCTCATCCTTTTACTTTCTTCATCAACTCTTCCCTATTTTTCACAAGTTCACTCATATTTTCCAACAATGGTGTCAAAGCCTTAACTTTTACAACTCAATCACCATTCCTCTTGTGATTTTTCTTCTCTCTTTTTCCTTTCAATTTTCTTTTCTTTCACTCCTCTTTTGTTTTCACTGCTGCTATTCTTTTCTTTCTCATTTTTTTTTCTCTTTCCCTTCTTTCTAACAGCTTTCTATTTTTCTTTTCTTGTTTTCAATTCCTCCTTTCTCTTTCTTTTCTTTTTCTTGCTCACCACAACTACATGACTGAAAGTAACAAGTCATGATCTTTTTCAAGTATTCTTTCTCAACATGCTCCAACATATACTTTCATCTATTAAGAGCATAAAGATTTGGAAAATTATTCAAACTCTCAGAAACAAGTAATGGACAAAGTATGATAACGAGTTTTAAAGAAAGAAATCAACAATGTAGGCTCAAAATATGCACTAGGGATAATATAACAATAGGTAGGCTTGAAAAGCTCAAACTATCCAAAGAAGGCCTATTACTGTCATCCCTAAGTTAAATCATGATTGTCTTTCTTATTTTGCCTCGAGAGATATTCAAGTAAATTCTAGAATGCTCCATGAAGTTTAGTAGAAAAACAGGTTTAAGAACAATGCGAAGCATTAGATCAAGAACTACTTAGTCCAAGTGCATGCAAAAAGTCATGCATAAGCCATAAATGATCTAGAACGTATGCTCTATAATCCATCATAAAGACATGCATTAAAAATACAGCTTGAAATCTCAAAGAAAGGCAGAAAAATTTTGAAAATTTTTGCTCACAAGAGGGCTAGAGTATATGCATAGAAGAATTTTCAATCGAATCACTCCCCCACACTTAAACTGGACATTGTCCTCAATGGCCAAATAAAAAGAACAAGGAAGAAACAATGCCATAGGACCAAAAATAAATGGAAAAAGAGAAGAAAAAAATTACTTCTATGACGGAGTAGCTCCAATTTTCTAAACTTTGTGCTCAAAATAAAATTGATAAAAACTTGGACAAAGTATATCACCAAACCACTCCCCCATACTTAAATTGGATAATGTTCTCATTGGCAAAAATTACACACAAGAAAGCATCTCCAAAGGGACTAAAAATAATAAGGGGTTGAAAGTTTAAGTAATACTTCCCAAGTGCAATAATGCTCCAATAGGTATCCAAACTTGAGGTAAAGAGAATGGCTTGTCTAAGAGGACTTTATTCCTATAAAATAAAAAACAAATAAAAGTACGAAGAAAATAATAATAAAATAAAAACAGACCTAAATAAAAGAAAACAAGCTAAAGAAAAAGACTAAAATAAAAAATAAAATAAAAACTTTTCACACTCATCATGCTTCCTCATTAAACCTTTTGAAAAGAAATTAAAGCTCAAAATAAAAGATAGGCATGATGAATGTAGAATGAAGAGAGGTTTTTGAAAAATAGAAGGTTTATGAAAATAATTTTTCTTACTAAAGCAAAACATATAAACCTCTTTCTCTAACATTTCTTTAGACACACAAATATTGTTGTCAACGTATAAGTACACATGATTTCTAAAGAATGCATCAAGCTTGAAATCACCTTTTAACCCTTTGAAAGATTTGTTATAATTGAAATTCCCCTTAGAACTTAGAATTTGAGTTCTTAAAGATGAGATCAAGAAATCCTTACTTTTCAAGGCATGGTCTACAAAAACTAAGTTACCTCCCTGAAATTGGGGTGAAGGGTAGAGTTCATCAACATCCTCAAAGGGTTTCTTAAAATGAATGATAAATCCAACTTCTTGAGGTATGTTAAACTCCATACATCATCCTTGGGTCCATCCTAAAAAATCATGTGACAAAGAGAGATTAGAATTATTAGCACGTAGAGTAGAATTGAATACCTCACTTTCCAAATTGGACAATTGGTCCTTATGTCCTCTCTTCTTTCCTTGGAGATTCTTTTGTTCAAGCATATGGGCCTTATAGCATCCTCAACCAACTTGGCTAGTTGTGTTCTTTGATAGCTCAACCGTTGAGATGCTTTTTCATGTTATTGAACAGATGAATTTGTATTGGCAACAAAAGAATTCACTAATGCTTCTAATGACGTTGCACTAAAAACATCAATGTTAGCTTGTAATTTTGCCAATCTATCATCAATACACTATTTTTTTTTTTTTTGGACAACGAAATAAAAATGATGAACATGTAGCAATGATGAATAATGTAATTTAATTCATGAAGAAAGAAATAAAAATGAAACAAAATGAAATCTAATATATCACCTTCAGGTCATTGGATCATGTACCATGGCTAACACCTAGCAAAGATAAGACAAAAGTTACATAATAGAATTCATGATTACAACAAAAAATTACAAGATTACAAAGTTAGTTAATAGAACATAGTCAAAGTTAGAAGGTTAGGTTACAAGGGTATACCACACAAGATACAAAAGATAGCACCTTTTTTGTGAAAAGAACAATTGTAAAATTTTACATATTTACATGGTTAAATAAAAAAAAATCCAAGCTTTCATGCTATTGTTCCCCGGCAACGGCGCCAAAAACTTGATGCGTATAGATTTAGGTATAAAAATTATATAAAAACTAAGCACATTCCCAATCAAGTTTACATTAAAACGTTAACTCCAAATTACACATATGAGCAAGCGTACTCATCATTAACATAGCATAGGGTTCAAACGAGTGTCGATCCTCAAGGAACAAGTATATATTAATCACCTTTCTTTCATTGTTTACCGACTCAATAAAGTGAAAACGAAATAAAAAAGAAAAGAAAATAAAATATGTACATGTCAAGGATGGAGAATTATGTAACTCAAACCATTGTTTAGACAAACATGATCTTAAAGTGTCCAATCTTTATCACAACCAATTACTCTCTTGACATCATGAAGGATTAAAGTAGACTCAGTTCTTTCCCAATCTATGAAATCACTATCCTCTAGACAAATTAGTATCGCATACTCTGTCTCAACTAATTCACCCAAAAGATACATTAAACACAATCATTTGATTAAATTTTCATACTCTGGCAAACTTAAAACATGAAATTAACTAATGAATCCATACTCTGGTAGACATCAATTAACCTTTAATTACCTTATTCTTAGCAATTAACCCCTTTCCCAAGTAAGTTAAGAGACAACGATTATGAAACTAACAATTTGAAACCACAATCAATCCCTTTCCCAAGCAAGTTAATGGAAAGAAACAACCAAATAGTCTCGTGATTAGCCCAAGTAATTAAATACCAAGAAAAATAACCAAATAATCGAAAGATCAAATAACTCTAAAAACCATGAATATCTAAAATAATGTTAAATTACAATAAAATAATTAATATATCATTGTTCAAGGAAAAGAAAACAAAGTAAAAGATAGCACTCATAGACAAGCTTCCTTCTTTTTCATTTGAAGACCTTTTTGCACAACCCCCTTGAATTGAAGAATTTCTCATTTGATTTGAGTAATTTTCTATGATGATAAATGAATTCTCCCTTTTTTCATTGTGTTTTCCATCTATTTATAGGCTTGGGAAGGGCCTAAACTCGTTGGTGTATTGTTCTTGGCTAAGTAGAAGTTGGAAGATACTAAAACTCCATAGATTACCAAAAACCAAATAGAAAAAATCAAGCACCGCCTTAATTTCATGGCATAGCCGCTGCCGCCTTGGCTCTTGGAGCCGGCGCTGGTTGTGTTCTGGTTCTCCAATTGTTCGCCGATTTTTTCTTGAATTCCCATAATGTAATCTAGCATGTAACCGTTGCCACCTTGGCTATTGGAGCCAGCACTGGTTCCACTTTGTTCCACTCTATTTTACCTATTTTTTTTGTCTTGAAGTTTGTGCAACCAGTGCATGGCCGGCGCCTATTCCTCTGTCCCAGCCAGCACTGCCTCTAATATATTTTGCAATGTTTTTAATTCGTTTTACCCCAAAAAATCTGAAATAATGAACAAAATATCTTTCCAAGGGTAAAATTTCAAATATGAAGGAATATGGCTAGTTATTGAATAAAATATATCACAAAAGAACGTCAAATAACTAGGAAAAGTTTGACTAATTTAGCCCCTATCAATGTCTCATGCTATTCTTTTGGTTTTTTTTTTGGGGATATGCCCTGGAAACAGTGGCATACATTTTGAACTTGGTGCCTTCCAAGTCAGTACCTAGGAGGTCCTATGATATGTGGACTGGGCATAAGCTATGTTTGAATTATCTCAGGATATGGGGTTGTCCAGCTTATATACTAATCAAGGGAGTCAAGCTAGAACTAAGATCGAAATTATGCTATTTTGTTGGGTATCCAAAAGGGACAAAATGATGTTACTTTTATCATCCCAAGGAGCAAAAAGTACTAGTAAGTACTAATGCTAGATACTTGGAGGATGATCAAAGTACTTCCACTAAAAGTTCAACAAGGTTGGAACTTGGGGAGAAGTTATCTTCGAAATCAACTTCTTCAAACCCAATTGTAGAACAAGAAGAGGCACGGCCTCAAGAACCAGAACAAACAGAGCCTCGTCATAGTGGGAGGGTATCTAGGGTTCCAGAAAGATAGACTGAAGAGGCTTTTAAGCTGGTCTTTGACTATCAGGAACAAGATCATATTAGATACGAGAAGGTTATTGCTGATGCCAATGCAATTCTATGGCATGAAGTAATGAAAGCCAAGATTGAGTCTATGTGCTTCAATCAGGTATGGGATCTTGGAGCTTCACCTGAAGGGATAAAACCCATTAGCTGTAAGTGGGTAAACAAGAGAAAGAAAGGAGCAGATGGGAAGGTAGAAACCCTTAAAGTTAGGCTTATAGCGAAAGGGTATACTCAGATAGAAGGAATTGATTATGAGGAAACCTTTTCCCCGGTAGCCATTCTTAAGTTCATTCGTATCCTCCTTACCATCGTAAGTCATTATGACTACTAGATATGGGAAATGGATGTCAGGATGGCATTTTTTAATGGCCATCTTAGTGGAGACATCTATATGTGATAGGTATGAATTTGGATATAAAAATCATATAAAAAAAAGCATATTCCCAATCAAGTTTAAATTTAAACGTTAATCCCAAATTACACATATGAGCAAGCGTACTCATCATTAAGCATAGAATAGGGTTTAAAACGAGTGTCAATCCTCAAGGAACAAGTATGCATTAATTACTTTTCTTTCATTGTTTAACCGACTCAACAAAGTGAAAAAGAATAAAAAGGAAAATAAAATAAATAAAATAAAAGAATATATACATGTTAAGGATGGAGAATTATGTAAGTCAAACTACTATTTTGACAACCATGATTTTAAAGTACCCAATCATTGTCATAACTAATTATTCTCTTGGCATCATGAAGGATTAAGATAGATTTACTTTTTTTTCAATCCATGAAATCAATATGTTCTAGACAAATTAGTATCACATATTATGTCTCAACTAATTCATCCAAAAGGTGCATTAAACACAATCCTTGATTAAATTTCCATATTCTGGCAAACTTAAAACATGAAATTAACCAATGAATCTATATTTTAGCAGACATCAATTAACCTTTAATTATCCAATTCTTAGCAAATAACCTTTTTTCAAGCAAGTTAATAGACAGCAAATATGAAATTAATGAATTGAGACCACCATCAACCCATTTTCCAAGCAAGTTAATGGAGAGAAACAACAAATTAATCTTGTAATCAGCATAAGTAATTAAATACCAAGAATAACAATCAATTAATCAAAGGATCAAAGTAACTTTAAAAATCATGAATACCGAAAACAATGTTAAACTGCAATAAAATAATTAATACATCATTGTTTAAGAAAAGAAAACAAAGTCAAAAGAAAGCAATCATAGACAAGCCTAGTTCTTCCTCCTTCATAGACTCTCTTGTACAATCCTCATTGATTTGATGAATTCCTCCTTAATTTTGAGTTATTTGATATTTTTGATCCATCGAATTCTTCTTTTTCCTTATGTTTTTCCTCTACTTATAGGCTTTAGAAGTGCCTAAATTCATCCTTCTAGGGTTTTTGGCCGACTAGAAGTAGGAAAATACTAAAACTCTGTAAATTGCCAAAAAATGCACATGAAAATCGAGGCACCGCCTCTATAACAAGATACACCTAGCTAACCGCTCGTCTTGCTTAGGGCCGGCGTTGGTTGTGGTTTGTTTATCTGTCTGTTCATCAATTTTTCTTGATTTCTGTGCTAATTCTTCAAGAAAGCAGTTGGCGTCACCTCTGGGCTTCCAACCGGCACCGGCTGTGTTCTATTCAGCTCTGTTTCACTGATTTTTTTATCACCTTGAAGTACGTGCCAACAGCACGTGGTTGTCGCTTGTTCTCTTGCCCTGTCGGTGCCGCTTGTATGAAACCCCAACTAAAACCAGCTCTAGAGTAAGGGGGTCGAGATGCATATAATATTTTCTCACATGCATAAATATATTTTTGTATGATTATATGTGCTTTAGATATGTGATTTGTAGTCTAGATGGCTTATTTGAGCTTAGTGAGTAAGAAGGGTAAAATGGTAATTTTTCTTGAGGAGGAAATAGGGAGATAGCTTGAGGATTAAATAGGAAAAATATTTGGGAGAGAAAATAAGAGCAAGAGTTGTTGTGGTTTAGTGGTTAGGGCTTTGGAATTAATTCTTGAGGTCTTGAGTTCAAATTCTATCATTTGAGTTTTAGCATGATTAAATTTTATTTTTGTATAGGAAGGCTATTTTCAGCCCTTGCATGTCTTAGAGAGGAGTAGGAATGTTGTCCTGGGGGAGACATAAAAGGAATGTCCTAATCTTACTCTTGTGCCCTACAAAAATTTCTAAGGCATTCATACCCTTCTTGATCTCTAGCTTTCCTTCTTAATCAATTAGGTTGTTCCATTTATTTAAGCTATTTTATTTCCAGAAAATTTCCAGCAAGCTTCTTTGATCTTGGAGTGTTGAAAATGTCTCTGTGAGGATGTCTTCTTGACCAAAAATAGGGAGGAGTTGTGGAAGGTTCCCAAGAGAATTAATCTCCATGGTTGAACCTTCAAACTCCAACATATGTGTGTTCATCTTATTCATGTAGTAAACTAGAAAATTTTCCAGCTTGTTGATCAGTCCAGTAATCAAATTTTCAGCCATCATTCCCTCTCAAATGCTGCCAGAAAAATGACCATTTCATTTAGCTTGAGGACTGAAAATTCCAGCCAAAATCGGACTGCTAAAAAAAACTGTGCAAACCAGAAATTTTTTTGGACAGTTTTTGCAGCTTGGTGAGCAAAAAACCAAGTTGTTTCTTCTAGTTTTCCAACCAGCAATTCAACCTTGTTTTTCCTCCATCAAGAAGGCTAGAAACCAGCCTTAAAGGACCCTTCAATGGCCCTTCAAACCTTCTACAAGCTGACTGAAAAATAGCAGCAAAATCTGCCTAGAAATTTCCAGCAAACTTGCAAAAAATCCATTCAGAATTTCTAGCTTTGTTTTCTTCTTCACCCTTGTCCGAAACTTCCTCCATTTTTCTGTACAAAATCACCTTGAACAGCCATGAGTAGAGCTTTATCATCTTCTCCAGTGTTCTGCTCAAAAAATAGTTCCATGGCTGTTCCTAAAATCTCTCCATCAATCACTCCAATCAAACCATTAATTGAAGTCCAGAATTTCAGCAAACTACCATAGATTAACCCTCAAACAACCAGAAAATTCCTTCACCATTGTACACCATATTTTGGCCACCCTAAGGCTCCATCAAATAACATTCATCTCAGCAGAATTCCAGCAAGTCAGTCGGCCATTGTAGCTTCCCAAAAGACCTTATTGATTGGTATAGAATGTATGTTCATGATTATGGTTAGCAATAGGAATTATGATCATGACCTTGTTGTCCCTAAGCTAATTTTATTTCATCAACAAAATGATTAATACTATAATTTCTTCTAGTGATTTCGAAAACCCCAGGAAAATGTGGATTTGGACTCTTATATAAAATAATGATATTTTAATCAAATAAATGATATCTTTTATTAAAGAAATAAAATATATAGATATTATAGATAATAGTAATAGCAAATAAAGCCTTTTATGTAAATAATCATAATAGGTAAAATATTAATTTTGTAAGTCTTATATTCATAAATACTATTAAAATTTATTTATTATCTTTTAGTCAAAACCTATTAAAATTTACTTACAACTAATTTTAGTTACCAATTATTTTCTAACAATTAATTATTAATAGATTATTATTTTAAATAATATCATCTAAGGCCTAGGACCCTTTACCAAATAAACCCTAATTTATTTATAGCAAGTTTTAAA
This sequence comes from Voacanga thouarsii, assembly GCA_026120185.1. NCBI lineage: Eukaryota > Viridiplantae > Streptophyta > Magnoliopsida > Gentianales > Apocynaceae > Voacanga > Voacanga thouarsii. Next base: position 4,245,846 of record JANUWF010001643.1, read on the forward strand.
CCTACAACTTATTGGTATCTAATTCACAAACCCTAGTTATTTTAATATCAAACTAAATTTATCTTACAAACCTTTTATTTATTATCTAGCCTTAAAGTTTGGGACATTAGGGTTATGATTGTAGTAAGTTGAGCTAGGTTTATTTGTGAAAGTGAATTTTGGCTTGAGTTTAATTATGACTTATGTTTACCCTAGGCGGGGTTAGGTCAGCTGTTGGAGATCTTTATTTTGAGCTAGGATCAGGTAAGCTCATGCATAAAACTTGTTTGTTGTAAAAGGTTTCTATGGCAAGCTAAACCCGAAGTATGTGAACACTGATTGGTAAAGGCAATTAGGGATAGTTTCCTTTCTTGTTTCAATCAAACCGATTATTTGAAAATCAACAAGCAGTTTTACTCAAACACCAAACTATTTCTCAAACTAATTTTTTACAAGGACTTTGGAAACCCTTGATTGCCATTTTCAAGTAAAGCTATGTTTTACCAGTTTTCTCCCAAGTGGGACAATCATTGTTGAGTATTCAATAAGGGTAGGCTAGTAGTACTAGTTTTGAAGAGTAAGAGTGAGTCTTCTGGCAGGAGGCCACCTCCAGAAGATGAACTCAACTTAGAGAAACGTCAGTACTACTTAGTCATGCCGGTCCGAGCTAGTAGGTTTCAGTCATGTGGACTGTATGTTGCTGGAATGGACAATCGGTTTTGTTTGGGTTTAGAGAAGGAGGAGAATCTTACCCGGTAGGCCGATCACCAACCTTTTTTTGTCAGTCTGTACAAAATGTGGCATTCTGACCGTTGTTTGGTTATGGGGCCCAACGTGTGGTAACCCATGGCCGCCCTTTTGAGTGGTTGATTTTATTGTACCTGTATGGTTGGAAAAGCCAAAACGACACTCTTGCTTTTGAACATTGTTTATTGCTTGCCAGTATTTTCCTTATGAAGCTCTTACACTTTGTATTCACGAACTGTTTTTCTGAACACTCAAAACACACACGGACTTACTGAGATTTTTATCTCATCACCCTTTCTACCATGATTTTAAGTCAATGCTACTGTGGGGATGAGTAGTTAGTTGTTGCCTACTTGGAGGATATTCTATTATTTATTTTATGTAATGCTTTGGGAGTTGAGAGTGAACAATTTGTATTTATGGATTTATCTTGAATTTTTGGATTGTAATAAGTTTTAATTTTGAAGTATTACTTTATTCTTGTTGTGTGTCCTAGTTATAAAGACCCATTGTCCTTTGGACGGGGCGACATCCCGGGCCCTGTTGGGCCTAGGTAGTGGGGTGTTACAGCCTGTATTCTGCTTAGCAACGTTTTTGCCTTATTTTACCCCTAAAATCTGAAATAATACACAAAATACCTTTCCAAGGGTAAAATATCAAATATAAAGGAATATGACCAGTTATTGAACAAAATATATCACAAAACGACCTCAAATAACTAGGAAATATATAACTAATTTAGGCTCTATCACATTTCCCCACACTTAGTTCTTTGCTTGTCCTCAAGCAAAGTATTAAAGACAAGTAGCAAAAACACAAGTTTTCATAATATCACCTAATTAATTTCAATATAATATCTCCAATGCTTTCTTTATTCAACACAACAAAACATATGCTACTATACGTTTCATAATAAATGCAAGACTTGTGTAAGTGAAGAATGACTGGTAGAACCATCCCAACATTTGACATCATTCTCAAACCATTGGAAAGAATTTAGTTCAACAAAAATATTCATTCTATAAGCTTACTTTTCATACATGCTCTTCACGACATATCATGATCCTACTTTGGTCAAGTAGGACTTTTAAGCTTGTAATGTAAGGTTAAAGGGTTTGTAATGTAGTTGTCAAACGAAGGATATAGGAAATTTAAATATCAAAGAAGATGAGAGTTTGCAAGAAAAGGATAAACAACATGTACCAATAGATCCCAAACTTTTCTTGCTCTCCTATCACACAACCACTCAAGAACCCATAACCTCGTATAGCAATCATATTATAGCTCAAGTAAATCTTGCATTCTTTCATCAATACTTCTCAACTCATTAATCATATTGCACAAGATCATCAAAATTTCAACAATTCTTATTCCAATTCAACCAACATTCTTCATGTGCTCTTCTTTTCTTTTTCTTTCCTTCCAAATGCTGCTTTCGTTTGTTTCTCAGTTTTTTTTTTCAACATTTTCTAGCAGCTTTTTGTTTTTCTCAATTTTCTTCCCCATTTCTCCTTTTACAACTCCAACTTAATACATGATGCATGACTGAAAGTAACAAGTTATGGCATTTACACAAGCATTTTCCCTCATCATTTTTCTACTTGTACTTTTATCCATCAAGAGCAATCAAAGATTTGGAAGGTAAATCAAACTCTCAGAAAGAAGTAATGGACAAAGTATGATAACGGGTTTAAGAAAGAAATTAATAATTTAGGCTCAAAATAGGCACTAGGTATAATATCAAATAGGTAGGCTTGAAAAGCTTAAACTATCCAAAGAAGGCCAATCACCGTCATCCCTAAGTTAAATCATGACTGTCTTTCTTATTTTGCCTCGAGAGGTATTCAAGTAAGTTCTAGAATGCTCAATGAATTTTAGTAGAAAAACAGGTTTAAGAACAATGTAAAGTATTTGATCAAGAACTACTTAGTCGAAGTGCGTGCAAAAAGTCATGCATAAGCCACAAATGATATAGAACATATGTTCTATGATCTAGCACAAAGACATGCATTAAAAATACATCTTGAAAGCTCAAAAAATTTTGAAAAATTTTCCCAAAAGGTTCATCTTAAAGAATGAAGCATAGAAGAATTCCCATCTAACCACTCCCCCACACCTAAATTAGACATTGTCTTCAATGTCTAAATAAATAGAGCAAGAAAATATATACCAAGAGACCAAAAATAAAGGGGGAAAAGAGAAGAAAGAAAATACTTCCATTTATTGTGCATTCTCCTACAAAAGAGTCGAATTCCAATAGAAAAGAGCATTGTCAAAGTACCTAAAAAGATAAATACACAAAAGAAACACACCAAAGCATAAAAACTAGAAAAGAAAAATAAGCAAAAAAGTAAAGAAAATAGTACGAAAAAGAGAAGTACAAGAAATAACTAGAAAAGTCATGAAATATAAAGGAAAAAGAAGAGTGACAAGTAGGAACAAGTGTAGAAAAATCATCTCAATCCTCCCCATCATCATCATCATGTGCGAAAGTGCCATCACCGCCATGTGGTCCCGAAAAACGCTGCATCCACTTAGCCCATTGCTGCTCCATAATAGTCTGCCTCCAGGTAATGTCATCAATGGAGTCCCGCATGTGTAGCAACATCTTCGTCTACTGAGCTAACTGTCCCATTACTGCGGTTTCAAAGTTAGTTCTTGGCTGGGATTGTGAACTACTGGTTCGTGCTCGCGATGGTGGTAGTGGGTGCTCCTCCTCCGTAGGTGGTGGCTGAACTTGTCCAGGATACTTGACCTCATAGGGAGTTAGCCATTTCTTCATCTCTTGGCTATATTTGTACCCATAACTCATCAATGTTTGCTCTGTGACCAAGTCATGCTCAGTGGTAGTCTCCATCAATTCCCCCTCAGTACTAATACCAAAATCGCTTAGAATTTTCATGATTACTAGAGAAAAGATGAAGGTTTTGGTAGAGAGACGATGATGAATCACATTCCTAATGGATTGTATGGTCAATGGAGCAAGAGGGATAGGATGAATGGTTATCATCCTATGCAAGATGTACATATCAATAGTTCGTGTCTCATTGAATCCACTGGCCGGGGTACGACATTAAAACCAAACATGTATACTAGAGCCCAAAAATTGACAGCAAGATCATTGTTAGAGTAGAAGCTATTGGCTTGGAAAGCATTTCTCTTGCGCAACCTTAGGGTAGCTCTAGTTCCACTGGCATCCCAACTAGGGTCAGAAAGAATCTTTTGATGATTAGTATCTATCCCTAGCCAAGAATCATCATCATACACATAGAGAAGAGTAGCCAAATGGTTTTGTGTGATGATAGTGGGGGTTCCTTTTACTCGTGTCTTAATGTGTGGCAGATGGTTATTGTCCTTTGCAACTATATTAGTATAAAATTCTTTTACGAGCACTGGACAATAATCCCCCTTAAGCTATACTACAGGTCCCTACCCTAGCCTCCTAAACATCATTCCTAGTTTAAGGGCACGGTCTAGGGTATGTGCAATGGTACGCTCCATAATAATCTTATTTGAAGCCCTCATATTATACTATTCCTCACATGATGGATCAATGAAATCTGTTGGCCTAAGGAATAGGGGGTCTATAGACGAAGGGGCTGAGGAAGAATGCTTGAGGACCATTATAAAAAAAAACTTGAAGAATTGGGAAGAATGCTTGCCACATATTTAGTTTGCCTACAATATGGCCATTCACTCTACTACTTTTTATTCTTCTTTTGAAATTATGTATGGTTTTAACTTTCTAACTCATTGGGATTTGGTTCCTTTGCCTGTAGGTGAACGAATGAACCTTGTGTTGGGGATGTGCCCTAGAGTCAATTTGTACTTATACTATTGTCATTATGTTTTATATAATAATATGAGGCTTTCCTTTCCATGAATAGTGAGTTTTATTTTGTTGGCCATCAAGTACTGTGACTTGATAGTAAAACCCTATAATGAATACAATGACTATTCTAAATCTGTCCCTGATCGATTATAATTATTGGAATAATAATAAATTAAGATTAGTATGTTTGTGACTTGATGGCTATGTTTTACTGGCCATGGATATTTGTGATATCGAGTCAAGACATAAATAAATGTTAGAGAACATTGTATTGGACATGACCCACTGTGAGAGTACTTTATGGAATATGTCATAAGTACTTTCTAGCCATAATAATATTGAAAGTCCTTCGACCTATATTAATCATAGTTTCCTACTTGATAAATTTTATATTTTGACATTATCTAAAGTTGTCTTTAACCAGATAATAAATTAGACTACTGTTGGATATAGAATAAATCAATGAGAGGAATATGATTGATTGTGAAGGAATTTGTCCCTCTCAGTTATGGGAGAGATATCTATGGGCCCCTTGATAAGTTAGATTGTTAAAAATGCATGGCCGTGCTCAAATATATCAATCTAAGATATTGATATTATTTGTTTGAACAGTCTACTATGAAATCAAGAAATAATTGATTAAGCTTAATAAGGATGACATGCTCCGTGCCTTATGCTTAATCTGGATATCGTGTGACAAAAGGACTAAATATAAAATTATGGTTTTGTTCAAAGAGATCACCGATCTTCATTTAACCTGGATAGTTATAATGTTTTGCTAGAAACTGCTTATAACTTATGGGCCATTTAAATATGATTTAGGCACACTGCCAGTGTTAAATGAACCTATAGGGTCACACAATAAGCAAACTTGTTAGGTTATTTTTCTGGTAATCAGGTTCGATGAATCTGGAGATATGTCTAAGTTAATCGTACTTAGAAAATTTACCAGATACAATGAATCTGGAAATATGTCCACATTTGATGTATCTGGATGATGTCCAGATTATAAGAATCTGACTCGGTAAATTAATTAGTTAAATTACCGAGATAATGGATGAATCTTATCATATCAGTTTAAATTTAATTTGAATTTAAATTAGAATATGATAAGATATTATTAGGGTTGGACTCTAAGAGGTTCGGGGGTTTTTAAAGAAAACCCTAGCCGTCTTTTCAATAGTCCAATTTTTCGGTTGAGAACATTCGTGCCATTCTCTACCAGAAAAGAAAAAAAACCCTCTCAAACCCTAGGCGCTAGCACTCTTCGGGTATCGAGTGAGTTCGCGGTGTGTATCCGATAGAGGACGTTCGCATATTGCAGCGTCTGGTGATTGTTCGGGTTGAACGTACAACAGCGCAACCAGAATCGAAGGATTTCGATTATAGCAACCAGAGGTAATTCTTAAACCTTAGATCATCTTAATCGTTTACTTGGGTCCTCATGAGGGATTCGTGGATGTTTTCCGCGTTTAGGAGTCCACAAATTCTAACACCTTGATGGGGCCAAGAAGGCAGAAGTGGTGAAGACTCTCCATGAAAAGGTGAAGGTGACTTTGCAAAGCTAAAAAAAAAAAAAAAAAAAGAAAAGAAAAGGAAATCACTCTTAAGTGAAATCAAGGAAGGAAAAAGGTTTTATTTGAGCTTGACAATTGAGTATGGGTGTACCTTTGTAAGGAGAGATTTCCCACTTTAAAAAAAAAAAAAACTAAATTAGACCCAAGAGGCTATGGGCCCTTCCAAGTCATTGCCCAAGTTGGAGATAATGCCTATAAGATTGATTTACCCAGTGAGTATACAGTGAGTGCAACATTTAACATTAGTGACTTAACTTATTTTGATGTAGGTGATAATTCATGAAAGAATCAACTTCAAGAAGGGAGAGATGATGGGAATCAAACTAGCCAATTGGTTCAATCTCAAGAAGGGGGAACAATCTTGCAAGGATCAATGACAAGATTAAGGACCAAGAAGTTCTAAGGTGATATCCAATTGCTCTTACAACCATGTTTGAAGATGAAAGAGATTTGGAAAGACGATGAAGGCAACTAAGACTTATTTTGATGGCTATCGAAAAGGGGTCTTAACAACAACTCAAGCGTGCACCAAATGAGGGAGAAAAGGAGTGAGAAAACACTGAAACTAGCAGACTAGAGCCAACCCAGCACCAGGCCCAGAAAGCTGAGTTGGTGCTAGGTGTACACTGTCAGCAAAACTTGGGAATTCCAGCATAGACCTCACGCCAGGTCTAGCGCATGCACCTGGTGTCGAGTCCTGTCGGGCTACAGGCCTTATTTTTTGAATTTTGACGATTTTCTCCAATTTTTTTCTACTTTAAACACTATGTAAATACCTCTTAAGGCCTTATTTTGTCTGTGGGCCTTAGTAATTACTTAGCTAGGGATAGGATAGTATAAACACATCTTTTCGGTGATTTGACAAGACAATTAATCTACTTTATTCAAAATTTGAAAGAGAGTCTTGAGAGTTTATTACTTTCTTATTTATCTTGTTCAAGACTATACTTAGGGTTTAGTCTTCCCTTTGAATGAGTTTCTAAATCTTAGGGATAATCTAATGTGGTTTCTCTTGATTGGGTCTTAGTTGCTTTATTTTTCTAGGATTTATCTTCAATTCTATTATTTGAGTGCCTATAATTTTGCTTCTTTTATTCTTGATTTCCTTTGTTGTTTCAAGGATATTCGGGTGAATTTATAATAGATCTTACTACTATTCTTATGGGTCTCTAGGGCTTAGTTCTTCAAGGGTTTGCTAGAGTGTAGATAGATAGTTATTTTATTTCATTTTATCCACAAACTTTCACTGTTTGGGTTTCACTAGTTGGGCTAACGTTTGTGTCCATTGTTGCCCATTGTTTCACCTATTAAACCACTCAAGATCATATCACATATGCTTGTGCTATTTTTGCATTTCAACGGTCATTGTCGCCAACATCACATAGGATGTTGTGTCACTATCCTCTTTCTGCTTTTTGTGGACAGCAAACTCATCAGTATGAGCAACATGAGTTGGTGGTAGCGGAATAGGAGCCTCTAGCACATAGAGCAATTTTTTCAACTTGAGAATAGTTCCCAAGTTTCTATACCGGTCGAGAAAGTTTGATTCAGTAACTTTGTTAGTTTCCCAGATACTATATTGGTTTAGGTTGGTCGACATGATATAGATGACCTAGATGTAAAGATAGAGTAATTAGCTAAATGTATATGCACATAGTATGTGAATAATAAGCTCTTTAATAAAATACATAATTATTCCAATTTTTACTTAAATTAATAGCCTTTACTATTGATTCGGGAAAGCCCGTTGGAAGCTTTCTTAGTTGATAGGAATCAAATTAGGCATGAAAGCCATTTTTAAAAAGGGGGAAGAAGGAAAAAATTATACTTTATAGTTCCATGGGTAAGAACACTATTCAAGAGAAATCAATAGAATTTTCAAGACAACAAATTCAATAGACTGAGGTCCAAGAAGATTGTGAAGAGATGGATAGTAAAGAAAGGGTTAAAAGATGCATAACGTAAGCAACAATCCATGTGGAGGATCAAACTAACCTTTAAAAGAGGATTGGAGACCAAAGGAGTATCAAGAAGAGCTTAAAATTATCAACATTTTAGTAGGAAGATCAAGGGAACACATGGAAAAAAAAAATAGAGGTCAAATGAGTAGGGATTACAGCGCAACAAAACCAGAGAGGCCGCCTATAGTAGACCTAACGTTGGCCCGGAACAAAGGTCCTGGCGGTGGCCCAGATCTAGTTCGATTTTGTCTTGCCTAACTGGCACTGTGTGCTACAGTCAGTGCCGGCCATAGTCGGGTTGGTCCAGACTTTTTGCTATTTTTCGTATTTTCAGCCTTTTACTTATGTAATTTAATTTTCACGACTTGTATTATGTTTTAACCTATTTTAAGGCATGTAATAGGGCCTCAAAACTTGTATTAAGGCCATTTAATAGTTAGGATAAGTTAGTTAATTGGTTTAGTGCAAGGCATCTATAAATATGCCATTATAACTCTTGCAAACATAACTTTTGATATTTTGAATAATGAAATTATTTGTTCTCACTAGAGGCAGTTCTTGAGGGTGTTCCTCTTAGGTGATTCCCAAATTAATCAAGACTACTCTTAGGCTTTAGTCCAACCTAAGAATTTAGTCTTTAATCTTCATAGGATAGACTATTATTTTTTTTCTAAAGTGGGTCTTAGATTTCTAGCTAACCTAGGGTTCTTTTAGGAGTTCATTTGGTTGCCTAAATCATTTCATCCCATTTGTTCTTGATTCTTCTTGGGTTAGGGGTGTTTGGGTGTTGATTTAGTTGGCTTAGTTCATTAGATTTTGGGCACTAAGAAGCTAGTTTACCTAGGGTTCTAGTCTTCAATTAGGTTTCTTAGTTTTGAGCTTCAAATCTCAAATTAGTGCTTCTTAAGATCATATTAAAGAGTTTATGAAAGGAATCACCCCAGGCACGAAGGCTACTCAAAAGAAGACAAAGAGAAATTCAAACCACAACTTATGACACCTTGGGTGAGATCCATTTTCAAGAGGTTTCAACAGGAATTTAAGACCAACCAAGCTAATAAACTAAGGGCCAAGAGATTAATGAAAGAGTGGATAAAGAAAGGAAGGCCAAAAAGAGTACAAAGAAGGCAACAATCCTTGCAGAAGGTCAAGCAAATAAATAAATAAGGATTAAAGGGTAAAAGGGCAAATGAAGGAATGCGACCTAAGGGAGCTTCAAATGGAAACAATCTTGGCTTCAAAACTATTTGGAGATCAAGGGAACGCATGAAAAATGAATGGAAGGAATGGAAGTCAAATAAGCAAGAATTGAAGTGCCAGAGCTGACCCGATGCTGGCCCAGATCGACCGACTAGGTGTCGACTGTAATTAGCCAGAATTCTTTAATTTTTTAGGCCAATACTATTCCAACAGAACGGACCCGACGCCGGCCCTATTGGCCCAACCCGGCACCGGCTGCGGACTGGTTGAGTCTCGATTTTTGTTCTGACTTTTTTTAAATAGTTACTATTCCTCCAGATTGGACCCGGCGCTAGCCCCAAGAGACCTACTCGGTGCCAGCCCTGTTCTGGTGTTGGGTATCTCAGGCTCGTATCCTATACAGCGCAGCAGAAGAATAAACGAGATACCATCCTAGGACCCGCCTATGTGTGGAAAACAAGACATAAAAATAATGAAGGTAGCAGCTTTTACCTTTGTTTGATCGTCCAAAGAACAAAATTGATCTTCTTCAAGTCAAGGTACGATTCAGCAATCCTCTTATGCAAACTCCACGAGAGTTGGACGTCTAACCACTATAATCATACTGTGTGATTATCTCTAATAGTAATCTACACAGAGGAATACTCAAGCACCAAAATTTCCTGTGCTAGTAGAAAAAAATGGCAGCTAGGGCTGTTTTTGTTTTCAGCAAAACGAGAGAGAGAGAGAGAGAGATACGGTTTTTGTGGCTCCTATTTTTGTGTGAATCACCCCTTGGATTAGGGTTTCAAGCATATTCAATATATGTTCCAAAATCTATTGAAAATCTAAAATTCTAAAACAATTAGAATTTCCAAATAGTAATTAGAAACATCAAGTTTCCACAATTACAACTTGTACCACAAATTATAACTAATTATAATTTGTCCACAACAACTTCTCTTCCTCGCAATTAACCCCACTATATTATCCAATAACATCTTCTGTATATAATCCTCTATTGTGTGTGACCTATTAGGTTTCCCAGTCAATTGGTAGCGAACATGAATTAATCCAAATATCTTTGAGATTAATAATTCATAATTAATTAGAATTAATCCTATTAATTCTAATTAGGATTGATTTATTAATTCATCAATTAATAAAACCATATTCCTAGATCATGAGTGGTATCTAGCAATACATCATGACCACCCAAGAGTCCAGGAAGTCAAGTGGCTTTATATGAACCCTTCAATAACAAACTTCAGTGCAATTAACTCTTTTCACCATACAATATCTCATTCGGTTTGGAATACGGAATTAGTGCCAACTCCCTCCAGAATTAATTCTGGCCCGAATACAATAGTGCTTATACTAGGAACCCACTACTCTAGATGTGTATCGAACTATTTCCAATACACAATCGCTTTGGCCATGGACGTTCTGAGTACTAATTCCTATAAGTGGCCGTGAGATATTCGCCCCTACTATTAGGAGTGGTGAATCCTTTATTGACCCTCTTAACTACTTTCATTTACCTCACAATGTACCTAATATCCATCCCATAGGCGGCCCTCGATTGAGCTCCAGAGATTGGAATCAAAGTACAAAGCTCAGCAAACAAAGTACTTTGGAGATGTCAAGTCTAAGAATACGTGCACGTTTGCTATATTAAGATTATATCACTGGCACTAAATAGTTATCCATGTGATATCTCAAAGTTAGGTCATCTAATAAACTTGTTCCATTAACAAGTATCCATGTGTTAACTTTGAGTATCTCAATACTCACGGTTATGAGAACCACCGCCTGATCAAATTAGGAAGTCTAACACATGCTAGTTTTAACACATTAATGATGTCTTGTCCCATTAATACTATGACTAGGGACTATTTAAATACTAACACCATCCAGTGTAGTAGAAATATCATATGATGATCTTTATCATGATTTTCTTAACACAGTATTGTACTAGAGATTTTATCGAACAGTTATATTACTTAAAGTAAACAAAAAAAATTGTAAGATAAATAATGCATTTTATTAAAATAAAATGTGTCATGTACAATATACAAGTGATTGCCTCTAGGGCACAATACTAACATTTGGAACCCAAACCCTTGACATTTTTTAGCTATTTGGGTGTCATTTTGTAATATTTAAAAGTGTTTAGTTCAGAAATAGAACAACCTTCAATAATGCTTTGTATTAGATAATGTTGGGGGGATTATAAATACTCTATTACAATATTGTAAACTAAGAACTTTTGGAGCCATATGAAATTGTAAGAGTTTAAGAACTCTTTGAGAGCTTTGGAGGGGGTGATCCTCTTGGGTGATGTCTATTAAACATCAAGACTAAATCAATGGATTTAGTCCCATCTTTGATCTTGTCCCTAAATTTTAAGTGATAATCTCAATTTCATCTCTATTTTTATGTGCTAGGTTGTCTAGTATGTTTGATAGAATTAAGTTAGGTGCCTTCAAATTTCTATCCTTGGTGTTCTAATCTATAGTTAGATTAGGGTTTTAAGGTGTCTTTGAAGTAGGCTCGATTCACATAATCACAAGAGTATTAATTTCCTAGCATTTTAGTGTTCTTGTGTGTGGGTTTAGTAGGTTTCTTATTCTTGAGTTTAATCCAAAAGTTTGGTATTTCCCAAGATCATATCAAGTGGTATCGGAGCTTTCTTTGTGTTGATTTTAATCAACTAACTTTCTTTGGGGTAATGTACAATCTTTTTCAAGATCTTAGATTTTTAAAATTTTGACACTGTTTCTATTGCTATTTTTGGAAGTAAAAAACTTGAATTTGTTCTATGTAAATGTTGTTAATTTGATCCTATATGTTATATTGATGTTCGAGGAGTCATTTGATGTTTAAATTTGTTGATTTGGGGCCAAAACTAAGTTGACATTTGCTATACTAAATTGAGATAAGGGAATGCACACAATGTGTTTGATATATTGTCCCAATGAATTGTGATTGTTCATACTTGATGAGACTCTATTTCATCATAAAGGTCAAGATCAAGGAGGGGGAGGTGTGACCATGTAAGGACAAGGGCCGACGACAAAGACGGACGAAACTCGACCAAAAAGAAGGCCACCAAAGGACGGCCGGCGCTCGGCTCCAAGTAGCCAAACCGGCACCGGCTCCAATCTACCCCAGCAGCCGCCTCAAATCACAACAAGACCGGCCCGTAGATAGAACGCAGCCGGTGCTGGCTATGATGTCCAAACCGGCACCGGCTCCACCCTGGGCAGTTGACGACTGCCCCGCATTTTTAATGTTTTCTTTAGTTTTCTTCATTTGTAATTACTTGTAAAGACTTATTATGACCCTAATCTATAATAGAACCTCATGGTTTACTTAGCTAGGGGTAGGATAGTATAAATAGAACTTTTAGTGATTTGAAAACACAATACACTTTACTTTAATTCAAATTTGAGAAGAGAATCTTGAGGGACCCTAGCCTCCTTGTTCATCTTGTTCAAGACTAAGCTAAAGGGTTAGTCCTCCTTTTGTAAAGTCTATAAATCTTTTGGATAATCCAATGTTGTTTATTTGAATGGGTCTTAGTTGCTTTGTTCTTTTAAGGTTTGTTTGAAATCTAATATTTGGGTGTCTATTTTCTCTATTCTATTTGTTCTTGTTTGCCTTGGTTGCTTTAAGGATATTGGGGTGAGATTATAGTAGAACTTTCGACTCATCTTGAGGGTCTTTAAGGCTTTGTTCTTCAAGGGTTTGAAAGAGTGTAGGTTGTTAGGTTACTTTCTCCTTTTGTCACAAGAAAAATCTCTGTTTTGGGTCTCATTGTTTGAACTGAACAGTTAGCCAATTAAAACACCCATAACACCAAGAAAAGCCACCAAGAATTCATATCAAAGTGTTTGGTATTAGAGCAAGGAAAGATTTGATTCCCATCAAAGCTTGAAAACAAGAAAAGGAGCTCTACAAAGTGAAGAAAAGGGAAAACAGAGAAATCCCGTAACTCAAAAACCTGCTCCAAAAAGGTCATTAAATCTTTGTTGTATCTTAATTTTTCTGTTGAAAAATTTCTCCTTGATGTTGTTATAATCCTTAGGAACAAATTTATCTTGTGATTGTGGTGAAATTTATCTTCAATATGGGTGAAAATGCTGATTGTTCTTAAGTGACGAGAATTGCATCCAAGGTGTTTGATAAGTGTTCTATGAGAATATTTTTTGCTATAGTTGGGATCTTTGATTCTTAATTTTCATTCCTTGGGATATTGGAACTTAGTATATCACTCTATTATTGAATTCCATATTCATTGAACTCAATTTATTCTAGTGCACACTTGTGATCATCTTGTTCTTTATCATCCTAGTTCTAGTTATTCTTGTTTCTTTGTTCTTGATAATTCTTGTTTGTTTCTTGCTTAGCAGTGTTTCTTTTGCGTCTAGTGCTTGTTCTTGTGTTGATTGAGTCCACTTTTTCTTGTAATTCTTGATTAAAAACTTGTTTGCTTGAGGTGCCCAACAAGTGTTTGTTGAAATTCCCCTAAGACCCCCTAATTGAAAAATTCTTTTGATTTGTGTGATTCACTAAGTTGGACTAAAATTTTAGCTATTGGGGAGAATTGGGATTGAACAAGAAGGTTTGAGTGTTGAGAAAAAGGCAAGAGGGTGAGCATATTATTAAAAGAGCTTAAGAGAGTAAACATGAGGGAGGAGTGATTAACCTTGAGAGCCAACATGCAAGGAAGTACAGTGAGGATCTATTTTTCTTTCTAATTTCTTTGTGTTACAGGTATAAGTAAGCAAATATCCCATCACCATGGCCCATGAACAAGAGATCTCTAGGCCTAACCTAAGTGGATCTCGTAGACCTCAAGAAGATCAAATTGATGCTAGGGGTTTGCATGAAGACTTGCAAGCTATGATGAGGACTATGCGAAGTGAGTTCCAAAACATGAAAAGGGAGTTGATAAATTATCTTGGACAATCTTCTACCATTACACAAAGGAGAGGTCAAGAGCGATTTGAAGTGCCTAGCCCTAGGATGAGGACATTCACTAGACCACCACTTTCAAACCCTAACACTACTAGTAAGGTGCCAATTGAGAAGGATGAAGCCCCTAAGCGATTTCAAATGGACTTCTACAAATCTAAAGAGGATTGGAAGCTAAGGGAGGATTGGAAACCTAAGGAAGGTTGGAACAAGGACGAGGAAAATGCCATGGAGCGGCCACAAAGGAATAGGGATATCAAGTGTTTTAAGTGCCTTGGATATGGACATTCTTCGCATGAGTGTCCAAGCAAGAGAACGATGTATACTAATCCCTATGGTGAGGATTCTACTGATAAAGAAGAAGAGGAAGAAAGACACCAAGGAAAATAAGAGGGAAATGGGAATGAGAAAAGTGATGAAGGGGAAATTGTTGTACAAGATGTTAAGCAAAAACAAGAAATTAATAGGAAAGAAAAAGAGGGGAAGGGAATAGAGTTGAGAGAGAGGATGAATAAATAAGTTTCTTTGACAATCAAGGATAGGAGCGAGCAAGGACAAGAGAGAGGAGGTAAAAGAAGAGTGAATTTCTTTACAAAAGAGAGTGAGGCCATAAAGGCTATAGAAGCTAAAGAATTGGTTATTCTTCCTTTATGCAAAGGTTCTTATAATTCTACTAATGATTTTTCATTGTCTTTGCCTAATGAAATTACAACTATTCCTCAAGAATTTAAAGTTGTTTTTCCAAAAGAGGTGGTCAACTGATCATTTACCCAATTCTTACATACCATAATCAAGAAGAATTTGATCAATTGGAAGGAATGCTGGCCACACTTTAAGTTTGTTTACAAAAGGGCTTTTTACTCTACCACTTCTATTCTCCTTTTGAAATTGTGTATGATTTTATTCCCCTAACTCATTTTGAATTGATTCTCTTGCTTATAGGTGAACAAATGATACTTGATGGAGCTAATAAGGTGACAATAGTGAAAGCATTCCATGTAAATGATAGTAATGATTCAGAGACGAATCCTTTTCAAGGAGGGGGATATGATGAGACTCCGCTTCATCATGAAGATCAAGATCAAGGAGGGGAAGGTGTGACCATGCAAGGACAAGGGCCGGCGACAAAGATGGACGAAACTCGACAAAAAATGAGGCCACTAGAGGACGGTTGGCACTGGATCCAAGCAGCCAAACTGGCACCGGCTCCAATCTGCCCCAGTAGCCGCTTCAAATCACAACAAGACCGGCCCGAAGACAGAACACAGCTGGCACCGGCTGTGATGTCCAAATCGGCGCCGGCTCCACCCTGGGCAGCCGACGACAACCCCACATTTTTAATATTTTCTCCAATTTTCTTCAGTTTTAATTGCTTTTAAAGACTTATTATGATCATAATCTATAATAGAACCTCAGGGATTACTTAGTTAGGGGTATGATAGTATAAATAGAAATTTTAGTGATTTGAAAACACAATACACTTCACTTTAATTCAAATTGAAGAAGAGAATCTTGAGAGGCCCTAGCCTTCTTGTTCAAGACCAAGCTAAAGGGTTAGTCCTCCTTTTGTAAGAGTCTATAAATCTTTTAGATAATCCAATATTATTTTTTTGAATGGGTCTTAGTTGCTTTGTTCTTCTAAGGTTTGTTTGAAATCCAATATTTGGGTGCCTATTTTCTCTATTCTATTTGTTCTTAGTTGCTTTTGTTGCTTCAAGAATATTGGGGTGAGATTATAGTAGAATTTTCTACTCATCTTGAGAGTCTTTGAGGCTTTGTTCTTCAAGGGTTTGAAAGAGTGTAGGTTGTTAGGTTACTTTCTCCTTTTGTCATAAGAAAAATCTTTATTTTGGGTCCCATTGTTTGAATTGAACAGTTAGCCAACTAAAACACCCAAAACACCAAGAAAAGCCACCAAGAATTCGTATCAATACTTGACTACCAAAGCATCCATTCATGAAGTATGATGAATAATTTGTTTAGTAAAGAGCATTTAAGTGATTGTTAATTGCTAAATTGTGATTGAGGTTACGATAGCATCATTTAGTGTAACAACTCTTTGAAATCCATGCATCTTTCTTATTGCACACCAAGTGTTTGATAAATTGCCTTTGAGACACCTTTCTTTGTTATCCCTTGGAGTTTAGTTGACTAGTTGAACTAAATCCTTTTAAGTGGGAAAGAGTTGGACAGAACTTGAGTGAAGAATTAAGAGTTTGAAAAAAAAGTAAGAGGGAGAGCACACTGTGATAAGAGCCAAGAAGGGTGCAAATATGAGTGAAGAGTGACGACTAAAAATTTAGTGTAAACATGTGAGAGAGTGAAGTGAGAAATTTTCCTTGTGTTTTCTACTTCAATTTTTGGGCACTTCTCTTGAAAGAAAATTCACAATGGCTAGTTGGAGTGAAAGTGAAGGATATAACAATTATGAGGCATCTTGCTATGGTGAGAATAGTTATGGGGAAGAAAATGAATATGGGCAAGAATATGAGGGGGATGACTATAAGAGTATTGGATATTTGGATTAACATGATGAGGGGCCAAGTACAAGTGGAAGGGAGTATGATAGCTATGAAAGAGGCCATTGGAAAAATAAAATGGAATATAAAGGGGTTTATGTGGAAGTAGCATAAAAACATTCAAAGGGTAGTTTACAAAGAAGGAAGGAGGATGTGGAGAATAGGAAGTTTAAGCACAATGAGAAGTTGGTACCTCCGTTCCATGGGAAGAGAGATTGGAGGGAGTATTATGAATGGGAAAGAAAAATGGAAAAATTGTTTAAATATTTTGTGTCTAGTGGAAGTTTTAAGATAAAATGTGCACTAATGAGCTTTTCTAAAAATATTTTAGAATGGTGGAAGCAAATGACTACACAAAGAAGGTGAAGTGGGTATCAATTAGTAGATTCTTGGGAAGAGATGAAAGAATTGATGAGGGAGAGGTTTGACTCCAATGAGTGCCAAATATGTGGAAGTTTTGCTCACATGTCCTGTAACACCCTGCTACCTAGGCCTGCCAGGGCCGGGGATGTCGCCCCATCCAAAGGACAATGGGTCTTTATAACTAGGTACACAAATAAAATTGCGGAATAAAAATAATACTTTAACTTAAAAATTTATTACAACCTAAAGAAAACTCCAAGAATAAATCCATGAATTCCCAAAACAAAACCATAAATAAAATTATCCACTCTTGTCTCCCCAAAGTAATACATAGAATTAAATGACAACAATCTCTTCCAAGGCAGATACTACTAGCTACACATCCCTACAGCAGGATTGACCTGAAATCATGGTAAAAAGGTGATGAGATAGAAATCTCAGTAAGTCTGTGTGTGCTTTGGGTGTTTAGTGAAAGCAGTTCGTGGATGCAAAGTGCGAAATCTTTATAAGAGAAATATTGGCAAGTAATAAACATTAGTCAAAAGCAAGAGTGGCGTTTTAGCTATTCCAGCCATACATGATCAACAAAATCAACCACTCATAAGAAAGGATTATGGGTTACCACACGTTGGGTCCCACAACTAGATAGTCAGTATACCACACTTTGTGTATACCGCCGGTCAGAATGCCACACTTTGTGCAAACTGACAAAAGTAGGTGATCGGCCTATTGGGCAAGATACTCCTCATTCTCTATACCCAAACAACAACCGGGTGTCCATTCCGGTAAAACACAGTCACTTGACTGAAAAGAACACTGCTAGCTCGGACCGGCACGACCCACTGGACTGACGTCCTATCCGGGAAGGACTCACCCCTTAGAGGTGGCCACCTGTTGAGAGACTTACCCTAACCCCTCAAGGACTAGTCCTAGTAGTCCACTCTTATTGAGTACTCAACGACGTTTCCCATTTGGGATAAAATGAACAAAACATGATTCCACATGAAACTGGCAATTTAGGGATCTCCAAAGTTGTTATCAAAATTAGTTTTAGAAAGTATTTTGAGTTTGAGTAAATTTGCTCAATAATTCAATTGTTTGAAATAAGGAAGAATCCCACCCTCAATTGCCTTTACATAAATGAGTGTCCATACACTCTACATTTGGCTTGCCATAAGAAAACATTTCACATCAATTAGGTTTTATGCAGGAGCTTACCTGATTCTTGCTCACAACAACAAGGTCTCCAATAGCTGACCTAACCCCACATGGGCAAATACAAATCACAATCAATTTCAAGCCACAATCCACTTCCTCAATTTTAAATCAACACAACTTACTACTACCATGATCCTAGTGTCCCAAGCTTTAAGGTTAAACACTAAGTAAATAGGTTTAAGAGTTGAGCTTAGTGTGATATTTAAAATAATTAATGGTTTGGGAAATAAATTTTAATAAGTTGAAAGCTTAAATCTTGTTAAGGAAAACTTAGAGTTTATTTGATCAAGAGTCCTAAGAAGTTTTAGGCAAAATAATGATTTGTTAGTACTTTAGTTGTTAGAAAATAATTGAAAGCTAAAATTAGTTGAAAATGAATTTAATGAGTCTTGTTGGAAAAATAATAAATAAATTCTTATTGGGTTTTCATTAAAAGACAATAATCAAATTTGTAGTAATAAATATTTCACTAATCATAATTATTTCCATAAAAGGCTTTAATTGATTTCATTATTTTAAATAACATCTATATATATATATACACACACATATTATTTTTCCAGCAAAGCTATTATTTATTTGACTAAAATATCCTTATTGTTTATAATAGTCCAAATCTACCCTTCTTAGGGTTTTTTCGAAAATACAAAAGAAACATTATTTTATTGAATATTTTATTCAAAAAGTAAATTTAGTTTAGGGACAACTAGATCATGATTCAATTTCCTATGGCTAACCACAATCAAGAACATATGCAATCCTTCAATTCATCAAATCGACCAAATCTTGCACATAAGCATAGATCTAAATTTATTAAGACATAATCTAACCTCTACTAGCATAAATATGATCATGGCTTCAATAATCTAACATGCATATAAATTATATTCACAAAAGGTGACATAATCTCTAGCATGCTTTATCTCAAATACTTCATGCATCAAACCTCAAATCATCACACAATCAATCAAGATAATCCTTCCATGCATAAATCTCATCCCCTTCACAATCATACAAATGTTCATGATTCAATCTCAACAATATATATATACTCGAATCCTATCACCGTCCACCTACTATCAACATCATCTTAGAGACATAATTCTAGAGTTTAAAAGAAGGATTGAAGGTACTTACTTGATTGATGAATGCCTTGAAGGAGTTTAGAGTAGATCTCAACTCCTAGATGTCTAACTTTGTCCAAGGGAGATGGCGAGAGCATGATTAGGGAAGAAGGAGTCATCCGGCCAAGGAAGAGGAATTTCGGCCATGAGAGAGAGAGAGAGAGAGAGAGAGAGAGAGAGAGAGAGAGAGAGAGAGAGATCATTAGTATGTTTATTCACATAGGTTTTCACTAGAGATCAAGTTTGGAGAAGATGAAGTTGATAGAGTAAATTTACCTTGAAGATGTTCTTGTCCTTCTTAGAAATTTCTGGTTTTGATCCGAAGTAGCAAGATGATTTGAGGAGTTTGATGTTAAGGATGGTGTCGAGGGACTCACAGTAGTATGTAGGTCAAATCTGGAGATTTTAGTGAAGGTTTGAGGTGGTTTGGAGGGGTATTAGGTGAAAGAAAGTAGTAGGTGTTCTTGGTGTAGTGTGTGTGTTCTTGGAGATTAAAGGGAATTGAGAGATTGTAGTGTAGCTGCCGAAAATTCTGAGGGAATTAGGCTGGCCGAATTTCTGTAGGGTTTAGGGAGTTGTTTCTCTGATTTGGAAGGGAAAAGGAAAGGTTAGTTGTTACAATCCTTGAAGAATATTTTTAGGAAGTGAATTTGGAAACTAAATATTTCTAGAATATCTTGATAATTGGAGAACTTTGAAGGTCTCCTATGGCCGACTGGTTGAGCAGTTTTTCTGAGGAATTAAAGCTGGTTCAAGGTAGCTTAGGGTGGCCGAAACTAAGGTGCACAATGATGAAGAAGAAGTCTGGTCAATGGAGTGATATATTATGGAAGGTTGCTAAACAAAGATGGCTGAAATTTTGGAAACGAATCAAGCAAAATTGTAGGGATTTGGTGGAGGGATTTTCGGGTAGCCATTGCTGGATTTCGTGCAGAAGCTTAAGGGGAACAATGGAGCTATGTTACTAGAGGTTTAAGAAAGGTTTTTGTAGAATAAGATTGGTGTTTTGGCTGGGAGAGAAATAGGAAACAATGCTGGACAATTTCCTGCACAGTTTTTTCGCTGAACAGTAATTTCTGGGCAGATTTTTGACTGCCATTCCCAGCAACTTGCACAGAGTTTGAAGGGGAATTTCAGGGGTATTCAAGGTTGGTTTCTAGCCTTCTTCATAGAGGAAAAACATGGCTAAGGTACTAAACAAAACTTGGAAGAAAACAGCTTGGTTTTGGACTCTCAAAGCTGTGATTTGTGCAGGAATTTTTCCTGCTTTTGCTCTAGCTTTAAGGAGTCCGAAAATGGCTACAAATTTCAGATTACAAACTGATCCTAAAGACCATTTTTCTGGCAGCATTTGAGAGGGAATGCTAGCTAGGAAACTCGACATTTTGAAGGCACCACAAGCTGGAAAATTTTCAGCTCATTCCAATGAAGAAGATGAGCTAGCTAGAGAGAATTTTTCAGCAACCTCACTAGAGGGATTTTTCCTCTTGGAACTTCCCACAACTCTTCCACATTTTCAGACCAGAAGAAGTCTTTTACTAAGACATTTTGATCCTACAAGACCTCAGCACTTTTTTGAAATTTCCAGAAAGAAGATGGCTAGAACATCTTGGTTAAACTAAGGAGTTAAGAATTAAGGAAAAATCAAAGATCAAGGGAAAATGAATTCCCTTTAAGAAATTCGAGTAGAGCAAGCAAGTGGAATGAGATTACCCTTACATGTCTCTCTCTTAGGACATCATCCCTACCTTACCCTAAGCTCACAAGGCCGAAACTATTTCTTCCCAAGCAAAAATAAAATTTAATCAAGCTAAAGCTTCCATGATGGAATTTGAACCCTAGACCTCAAGAATTAATTCTAAGGCTCTAACCACTAAACCACAACAACTCTTGTTGATGTTTTCACTAGAAAAATTATTTTCTATTCATCCACAAGCTATTTCCCTATTTTCACCTCGGGCAAAAATTACCATTTTGCCCCTCTCCCACAATACTCATCGACAAGACTTCAAGACAATAAAACTCAAATTCAAAGCACATAAAAATCATATAAAAACATATTTAATCATGAAATAAAATATGATATGTATCATAACCCCCTTACTCTAAGGTTGGTTTTGACTGGGGTTTCACATGTCCCATAATTATCCAAGAAATTCTAAGCCTAGTGAGGGAAGTACAATGCGAAATTTTTGAAAAGGAGGGATAAGGAGAAAACAAGATTATGTTTGCTCTACTTGTTGGGAATATGGTTATACTATATTGTTAGGATTCGTGGACTTCTAAACGTGAAAAACATCCACGAATCCCTTTCGAAGACCCAAGTAAACGATTAAGAAGATCTAAGGTTTAAAGAATTACCTCTCTATTCGGCATAATCGAGATCCTTCAATTTTGATTATGCTGTCATACGTGTAACCTGAATGATCACCAAACATTGCAGTGTGCGAATGTCCTCTATCGGATACACACGGTGAACTGACTCGTTACCCTGAGAATGCTAGCGCCTAGGGTTTGAGAGGGTATTTTTTTTTCTAGTGAATGGAGGGACGAATATTCTCAACAGATCTGGGCTCTTCAAAAGACGGCTAGGGTTTTCTTAAAAACCCCCGAACCTCTTAGAGTCCAACATTAATAATATCTTATCATATTTTAATTTAAATTGAAATTAAATTAAAACTGATATGATAAGATTCTGCCATTATCTCGGTAATTTATCTAATTAATTTACTGAGTCAGATTCTTAAAATCTGGAAATCATCTAGATACATCAAATGTGGACATATTTCTAGATTCAACGAATCTGGTTACTAGAAAAATAACCTAACAAGTTCATTTATTGTGTGACCCTATAGGTTCATTTGACATTAGTAGTGTGTCTAAATCATATTTAAATGGCCCACAAGTTATAAGCGGTTTGTTAGCAAAATATTATAACTATCCAGGTTAAACGAAGATCAGTGATCTCTTTGAACCAAACCACAATTTTATATTTAGTTATTTTGTCACACGATATCCAGATTAAGCATAAGGTATGGAGCATGTCATCCTTATTAAGTTTAATTAATTATTTCTTGATTTCATAGTGAACTGTTCAAACAAATGATATCAATATCTTAGATTGATATATTTGAGCACGGCAATGCATTTTAACAGTCTAACTTATCAAGGGGCCTATGGACATCTCTTCCATAATTGAGAGGGACAAATTCCTTCACTATCAATCATATTCATCTCCTTGATTTATTCTATATCTAACAGTAGTCCAATTTATTATCTGGTTAAAGATAACTTTAGACAACGTCAAAATATAAAATTTATCAAGTAGGAAACTATGATGAATTTAGGTCGAAGGACTTTTAATATCATTATGGCTAAAAAGTACTTATGACATGTTTTATGAAGTACTCTCACAGTAGGTCATGTCCAATACAATATTCTCTAACATTTATTTATGTTTTGTCTTGATATCACAAATATCCATGACCAGTAAAACATAGCCATGAAATCACAAACATACTAATCTTAATTTATTATTGTTCCCATAATAATAACCGATTAGGGACAATTTTAGAATAGTCATTGTATTCATTGTTGGGTTTTACTATCAAGTCACGTACTTGATGACCACAAAATAAAATGCACTATTCATGAAAAGGAAAATCTCATATTATTATATAAAACATAACGACAATAGTATAAGTACAAATTGACTCTAGGACATATCCCTAACAGTTTCCCACTTGCACTAAGACCAATTTAGCATAAGCCGTAATCCCATTGATCTAGTATGACTATCACGTTTAGACGATGGGAGAGGCTTTGTCAGTGGATCTGCAATATTTTCATCAGTTGATACCTTGCATACTTTGACATCTCCTCTGTAAAACCCCAGTTGAAACCAACCTTAGAGTAAGGGGGTTGTGATGCATATCATATTTTCTTGCATGAATAAATATATTTTTATATGATTTTATGTGCCTTGGATATGTGATTTGTAGTCTAGATGGCTTAATTGTAGTTGTTGAGTAAGAAGGGCAAAATGGTAATTTTTGCTTGATGTGAGAATAGGGAGATAGCTTGAAGATTAAATAGGAAAAATATTTGGGAGGGAAAATAAGAACAAGAGTTGTTGTGGTTTAGTGGTTAGAGCTTTGGAATTAATTCTTGAAGTCTTGGGTTCAAATTCCATCATTGGAGCTTTAGCTTGATTAAGTTTTATTTTTGTGTAGGAACGCTTATTTCGGCCCTTGCATGATTTAGGGAAGAGTAGGAGTGTTGTCCTAGGGGAGACATGATAGGAATGTCCTAATCCTACTCTTGTGCCCTACAAAACTTCTAAGGGATTCATACTCTTTTTAAGCTCTAGCTTTCCTTAATTCTTAGACAATTAGGTTGTTTGATTTATTCAAGCCAATTTTATTCTAGAAAAATTCCAGCAAAGTGTTGTGGCTTTGAAGGTTTCGAAAATGTCCATATGAGTCATCTTGTTGGCCAAAGATGGGGAGGAGTTTTGGAAGGTTCCTAAGAGAATTAATCTCCATGGTTGAACCTTCAAAACTCCAACCTAGCTGTGTTCATTTTCTTCCTGTTGTAAACTGAAAATTTTCCAGCTTCTTGTTCAGTCCAAGTGTCAAAAATTTCAGCCATCTTTTCCTCCCAAATGCTACCAGAAAAATGGTCATTTCACTTAGCTTGAGGACTGAACATTCTAGCCAAACCGAGCTGCTCAAAAATCTGTGCAAACCAGAAAATTTTCTGGACATTTTTCGCAGCATTGGTGAGCCAAAACCAAGTTGTTTCTTCCAGTTTTTCACCAGCAATTTAACCTCATTTTTCCTCCATAAAGAAGGCTGGAAACCAGCCTTGAAGGACCTCTGAATGGCCCTTCAATTTTTTTGCAAGCTGACTGGAAAATAGCAGCACTATTTGCCTAGAAATTTCCCGCAAACTTGAGAAAATCTGTCAAGGATTTTCCAGCTTTGTTCCTTCTTCAGCCATGTCTGAAACTTTCACCATTTTTCTGTACAAACTCCCCTTAAACAGCCATGAACTGAGCTTCATCATCTTCCCCAGCATTCTGCTCAAAAACCAGTCCCATGGCTGTCCTAAAATATCTCCATCAATCACTCCAATCAAACCATTAATTGAAGTCCAAAATTTCAGCAATTTATTTTAGCAACCTTCCATGAATTAAACCTTAAACAACCAGAAAATTCCTTCACTCTTGTACATCATATTTTCGGCCACTCTAAAGCTCCTTCAACCATCATTCATCTCAGCCAAAATCACAGACAAACAGCCGGCTATTGAAGCTTCCAAAAGCTCTCCATTGACCAAGATCTTCTTACCATATTTTGTTTCCAAAATTGATTCCCTAAAATATTCTTTTTGGATTTCAAACAACTAGCTTTCCTTTTCCTCTCTAACCAGAAAATTTAATTGTCAAAACCTTTACAAACAATTTGGCCACTCCTTCCCACAGAATTTCGGCCAACTTCATCCAAATTCTCTCCATTCTCTCCAACCTTCAAGAACACCTACTAGCATTCCCACACCTAAGACCACTCCAAACCTCTCCAATCTTCCCAAAAAAATCCAGATCACACCTACTCAACCCCTTGAAACCACTCCTGTAATTTTTAACATAAAATACTGAAATCAAAGTCTCTTTTTTGGATCGAAAAAATAGTATTTTCGTGAAGGCTCAAGAACACCTTCAAGGTAAGCGTGATCAATCACCTCTATCTTCACTCATCTCCAATTCCTAATGAATATAGGTATATATAAACATACTAATGAACTCTCTTTCTCTCTCTCTCTCTCTCTCTCTTAGCCGAATGGTTACTTCAATCATGACCATATTTCCTTCTTCTCTCTTAGTCGGATCAGGTCTCCTAAGAGTAAGGATCCTTTCGAAACTACTCCAAGGTAGTCATCAATTAAGTAAGCTTCTTCAACCTTCTCTTTAAATTCTAGATTCATGTCTCTAGGATGATATTAGAAAGGGATGGTTTATGATTGAGATTCGAGCATGTGTTGTTTTGTTGAAGTCAAGATTGAAGTATGAATAAATGTGTGTATATGATGGAGATGCGATTGATGCATGAGTTGATTGTCTTGGTTGAATTTTATGGTTTTTTGGGTTTTGTTGCATGCTATTCATGTTGTGAGTAGTATGATTGAATAAGCATGTTAGAGATTATGTCACCTTTGGTGAATAGGGTTTATGTTCATGTATTCTTGTTAAGGCTGTGATTATGGTTATGTTAGTAGAGTTTGGATCATGTCTTGGTAAATTTAGATCTATGCCTTTATTCATGATTTGAATGTTTTGTTGATTAGTGTAGAGTATATGTTTATGATTATGGTTAGCAATAGAAATTATGATCATGACCTTGTTGTCCATAAGCTAATTTTATTCCATCAATAAAATGATTATTACTATAATTTCTTCTAGTGAATTTCGAAAACCCTAGTAAAATGTGAATTTGGTCTCTTATATAAAATAATGATATTTTAGTCAAATAAATGATAGCTTTTATTTAAAAAATAAAATATATAGATGTTGTATAAAATAAAATATATAGAAAATAATAATAAAGCATTTTATATAAATATTCATAATAGGTAAAATATTAATTTTGTAAGTCTTATATTCAAAACTACTATTAAAATTTATTTATTATCTTTCAATCGAAACCATTAAAATTTACTTACAACTAATTTTAGTTACCAATTATTTTCTAACAATTAATTATTAATAGATTATTATTTTACATAATACCACATAGGACCCTTCATCAAATAAACTCTAATTTATTTATAGGAAGATTTAAACCTTCAACTTATTAGTACATATTTTCCAAAACTCTAATTATTTTAATACCAAACTAGACTTATCTTATAAACCCTTTATTTATTATCTAGCCTTAAAGCTTGGGACTCTAGGATCATGATTGTAGTAAGTTGAGCTAGGATTATTTGTGAAAGTGAATTTTGGCTTGAGTTTAATTATGGCTTATATTGACCCTAAGCGGGGTTAGGTCAGCTGTTGGAGACCTTTATTTTATCTTGAAAGCTCCTGCATAAAACATGTTTGATGCAAAATGATTACTATGGTAAGTCAAATGTGGAGTGCGTGGACACTCACTTTTGTAAAGGCAATTTAGGATTATCTCCTTTCTCATTTTAGGCAAACAAATTATTTGAAAATCAAGGGGCAGTTTTACTCAAACCCTAAAGCTCTTTCTAAAGCCAGTTTTGCTCCAAACTTTGGAAATCCTTAATTGCCATTTTCAAGTAGAACTATGTTTTATTCATTTTTCCCCAAGTGGGATAAATTACATTGAGTACTCAATAAGGGTGGATTGCTAGGACTAGTCTTTGATGGGTTAGGATAAGTCTCAGTAGGTGGCCACCTTTGAGGGGTAAGTCCTTCCCGGATAAGATGTTAGTCCAGTAGGTCATGCCGGTCAGAGCTAGCAGTTTTCAGTCAAGTAGATTGTGTGTTACCGGAATGGACAACCGGTTTTGTTTGGGTATAGAGAAGGTGGAGTATCTTACCTTGTAGGCCGATCACCTATCTTTTGTCAGTCTGCACAAAGTGTGGCATTCTGACCGTTGTATGGTTATAGGGCCCAACGTGTGGTAACCCATGAACACCTTTTAAGTGGTTGATTTTATTGAACATGTGTGGTTAGAAAAGCCAAAACACCACTCTTGATTTTGACTATTGGTTATTGCTTGCCAGTATTTCTCTTATGAAGATTTTACATCTTGCAATCACGAACCGTTTTCACTGGATGCTCAAAGCACACACGGACTTACTGAGATTTTTATCTCATCACCCTTTTACCATGATTTCAGGTTGATCCTACTATGGGGATGAGTAGCTAGTTGATGCCTGCCTTGGAAGATTTTTTGATATTTCTTTTGTGTAATGCTTTGGGAGTTTAGAGTGAACAATTTCTATTTTGGATTTGTTTTTGAATTCTTAGATTGTAACAAGTTTTAAGTTTTATGTATTGTTTTATTTCTATTGTTCTGATTGTGTGACCTAGTTATAAAGACCCTTTGTCCTTTGGATGGGGCGACATCCCTGGCCCTATTGGGCCTAGGTAGTGGGGTGTTACATCCTCTATCAATAATTTCTCGAATGAGATGAAAACATCTAAGTATATGTTTGGATCACTGATGTGATCTTGGTTCCTTAGCTTGTGCAATGGCTCCATTGTTGTCACAATAGAGATCCACTGGGTTCACAATACTAGGAACTATATCTAGTTCTGTAATGAACTTTTTAATTCAAACTACTTCTTTAGCTGCAGCTGAGGTAGCTACATACTCAGCTTTTGTAGTAGAATCGACCACGGTGTCTTGCTTTGAACTTTTCCAGCTTACAGCACCTCAATTGAAATAAAATAGAAAACCTGATTGTGATCTGTAATCATCTATGTCGGATTGAAAACTAGCATCAGTGTAACCATTTACAACTATCTCACCTTCTTGATCTCCATAAACTAAGAACATATCTTTAGTTCTTCTTAAGTATATCAATATGTTCTTGACAACATTCCAATGTGCCTCTCTAGGATTTAACTAGAACCTACTCGTCTTGCTCAATGCATATGATACATCGGGTCGAGTACATAACATAGCATACATAATAGACCCTATAGTGGAAGCGCATAGTATCTTGTTCATGCGCTCTTCTTCATCCTTCGTAGAAGGACTTTGAGTTTTGCTGAGCTTAATACCATGTGACATTGGCAAGAATCCTCTCTTAGAGTCTTGCATACTGAACATTTTCATTACCTTGTTAATGTATGCACTTTCACTTAGTCCAATTAGCTTTCTAGATCCATCTCTATAGATCCTTATACCTAGAATATAGGCAGCTTCACCTAAGTCTTTCATTGAGAAATAATTTTCCAACCATGTCTTTACACTTTGTAGAGTTGGGATGTCGTTTCCAATGAGTAAGATGTCATCAACATAAAGTACCAAAAAGACTATTGCATTCCTACTTGTTTTCTTATAGACACAAGGCTCATATTCATTTTTGATAAAGTTAAATTATTTAATTGCTTCATCAAAATGAAGATTCCAGCTTCGAGATGCTTGCTTCAATCCATAAATGGATATTTGAAGCTTTCACACTTTATTAGAATTCAAAGGATTATCAAAACCCTCAGGTTGTGTTATGTACACATCCTCGAGTAAGTTTCCATTGATAAACGCGGTTTTGACATCCATTTGCCAAATCTCATAATCATAATATGTTGTTGTGGTAAGAAGAGTTCTAATAGATTTAAGTATTACAACTAGTGAAAAGGTTTCATCATAGTCTATACCATGAGTTTGTCTACAACCTTTTGCTACCAGTCGTGCTTTGTAAGTATGTATATTTCCCTCCATGTCTGTTTTCTTTTTGAAAACCTATTTACACCCAATGATTTTTGAACCTTTAGGTGGATTAACCAAAGTCCAGAATTGGTTATCATACATGGATTGCATCTCAGACTTCATAGCCTCTAACCATTTTCTAGAGTCAGAACTTTTAATGGCTTCTAGATAGGAAGTTGGCTCATTATTAACCATAAGCTCCACATTGTGATCGTCAGTGATAAGGAATCCATATATCTCAAGTTGTTGACGAACCCTATCAGATCTTTAAGGTCCTTGTTTTATAGAAGTAGGCTCATCCTGGACTTGTGAGCTATTTAATCAAGGTTCATTATTTGGTTCAAGTACTAATTGTGGCTCTTGAATCTCATCAAGATGTATTTTACTCCCACTGATTCTTTTGGAAATAAATTCCTTTTCAAGAAAGAATCCATTTTGAGCAAAAATTATTCTATTTTCTTTTAGGAGATAAAATTGATATCCTTTAGTTTCTTTGGGATACCCTACAAATATGCATTTATCCAATTCAGGTGCAAGTTTATCAGATAATAAATGCTTTACATATACTTCACAACCCCAAATCTTGAGAAATGACAACTAGGTTGTCTCCCAGTCCATATCTCATATGGCATTTTCTGAACCGATTTAGATAGAACTCGATTTAGTATGAATGCAGCAGTCTCTAGGGCATAACCCCAAAAGGAGATTGGAAGATCAGTTTGACTCATCATTGATCGAACCATATCTAATAAAATCCAATTTATCTATTTAGATACCCCATTCCATTGAGGTGTTCCAGGTGGAGTTAATTGGGAGATAATTCCACAATTTTTAAGATGCTTATCAAACTCATGACTTAAGTATTCACCACCTTAATCTAATTGAAGTGTTTTGATACTTTTGCCAAGCTGATTTTGTACTTCATTTTGAAATTCTTTGAATTTCTGGAATGATTTAGATTTGTGTTTCATCAGATACAGGTAGCCATATCTATTGAGATCATCTGTAAATGTAATGAAATACTAAAATCCCCCTCTAGTATGTGAGTTCATTGGTCCACATACATCAGTATGTATTAGGCACAATAAATCAGCTGCCCTTTCATTTTGTCTCTTAAAAGGTGCTTTAGTCATTTTGCCTAATAAACAAGAATCACATGTTTCGTAAGATTCTAAATCAAACGATTTTAGAAGCCCATCATTACGAAGCCTTGTTATGCATTTCTCATTTATATGGAAAAGTATTTCTTCAACCTCGTTCTCCCCTCCACACTTAAACTGGACATTGTCCTCAATGGCCAAAGATAGAACAATAAACATACAACTAATGAGACCAAAATGAATAAAGAAGAAGGATAAAGTAAAGAAGATACTTTTATTGCATTGTAGTGCCACCATGTTGAATCTTCCACAAGGAAAGGTCATTACAAGAGTACCTACTAAAATAAAGAAACAAAATAACGAAAAATAGAAAGCTAGAAAAAGAAAAGGAAAAGAAAATCATTAATCATAAAGGGTGACATCAAGATGTTCTAAAATGCCAAGTTCTTCACCCACATATGGTTTCACTCGATTCCCATTACCTTTAAAGAGTCCCTTAGTTAGGTGTGACACCTCAATAACGGCAAATGGGAAAACACAATATATCTCATATGGCTCTGACTATCTAGACTTCAATCTACCCGGAAAGAGTATAAGCCTAGAGTTAAATAATAACACCTTGCATCCTTTTTTGAACTCTTTAGGAGAACGAATATGTCTATCATGCCACATTTTCATCTTATCCTTGTAAATGCAAGAATTATGGTAAGCCTCATTTCACCAATCATCTAATTCATTGACTTGGAGCAATCTTCGTTGACCTACAAGTTGAAGATCAAAATTAACAAGCTTAACCGCCCAATGTGCCCTATGTTCAACCTCCATAGGTAGATGGCATGAATACACTAGTTTATAAGGGGTTGTACCAATCAGAGTCTTAAAAGTTGTCGTATAAGCCCAAAGAGTATCATCTAACTTCAAACTCCAATCCTTTCGGGTATGATTAACTGCCTTCTCCCAAATTCTTTTCAATTCTCTAGTTATCACCTTAATTTAGCCACTTGTTTAGGGGTGATAGGGGGTAGCAAACTTGTGAGTAACCCCTAAATGTTTGAGCACTTTGTCCAATTGGTTATTAAAAAAATGTGTGTCCCTATCACTAATGAGGACCTTGGGGATGCTAAATTGGGTGAAAAGTTTTCTTAGGAATTTTACTACAACCCGTGCATCATTAGTAGGCAGGGATTTCACCTCAACCCACTTCAATACATACTCCACTGTGACCAAGATATATTTGTTACCTAAAAAAATAGGAAAAAGGCCCATGAAATCAATCCCCCAGCAATAAAAAATTTCACAAGCTTGAAAAATTTGTAATGGCATCTCATTAGATTTAGAGATGTTACCTGTACATTGACACCTATCACAACTTTGAACAAACTTGTGAGAGTCCTTGAAGAGTGTAGGCCAATAAAAACCTGACTCAAGTACCTTTCTTGCGGTGTTGTTAGCTTGGTAGTGGCCTCCCGTGGGTCCTTCATGACAATGTTTCAAGATATTGATACTTTCCACGACATCCACACACCGTCGAATGATTTGATCCGCATAACACCGGAACAATTATAAATCTTCCCAAAGATAATACTTTACTTCGGAGAGGAATTTTTCCTTTTTTGTGCATTGAAATCTTCTGGAATAATTTCTACAACCAAGTAATTAGCAAAATTCGCATACCAAGATAGTTGAGAAATCTCACCATCAACAAGTAAAAGTTGTTCATCCAGGAAGGTGTCGTTGATGTCGTCTTCGGCCAATGGCTCAAGGTTGGGATTTTCCAGCCTTGATAAGTGATCCGCAACTAAATTTTTCGCTCCATTTTTGTCCCTAATTTCCAAGTAAAATTCCTACAACAAAAGAATTCATCTTATCAATAGTGGTTTAGAATCATACTTTTTTAGTAGGTACTTAAGGGCGGAATGATCTGTACACACAATGTCTTTGGACAAAATAAGATAGGAATGAAATTTATTAAATGCAAACACTATTGCAAGCAACTCTTTCTCCATTGTGGTGTAGTTCTCTTGTGTTATCGTAATAGTTTTGCTTGCATAGTAAATTGGTCTAAAGTGCTTAGTCCTCTTTTGTCCAAGCACTGTGCTCACTGCATGTCCAAGAAAGCTTCGAATTGCCTTCACGAAAATTAGAGGAGGAAGTTTCTCAATTTCCTCCATTTTGGTCTTATCAACCTCAATACCTTTCTTTGAAATCTTGTGCCCCAATACTATACCTTCTTGCAGTATGAAGTGGCATTTTTCCCAATTAAGCATAAGGTTGGTCTTTTTATACCGTTGAAGTACCTTTTCCAAATTAGCCAAACACAAATAAAAAGAATCACAAAAAAATAGAAAAATCATTCACAAATACCTCCATGATGTCTCCCACAAGCCCTTCAAAAATAGCCATCATACACCGTTGGAATGTTCTGGAGCCATTGCATGACCAAAAGGCATACATCAATATGGAAAAGTACTAAAATGGCATGTAAAAGTGGTCTCCTTTTGATCCTCTGGTGCTATGGGAATTTGAAAGTATCCAAAAAAGCCATCTAAAAAGCAATAAAACTCATGTCCAGCTAACCATTCTAATATTTGGTCAATGAAAGGGAGAGGAAAATGGTCCTTCCTAGTTGCCTCATTTAGTTTTCTATAATCAATGCAAACCCTCCAATCGGTTACCAATCTCATTGGGATCAACTCATTTTTTTCATTAGGGCTCACAGTCATTCCTCATTTCTTTGGTACTACTTATGTTCGACTAACCCAAATACTATCAAAAATAGGGTAAATAATGCCGGAATCTAAGAGTTTAATCATCTCACCTTTTACCACATCACTCATGTTTTGGTTTAACCTATGTTGGGGGTTGCACTACGGGTTTGGCTCTTTCTTTTAATACGATTTTGTGAGTACAAAAGGAAGGGCTAATTCCCTTAATATCTGTAATCTTCCATACAATGACTCTCTTATATTTCCTCAATAGATTTATCAACTTGGTCTTTCATTGACAAGTAAGATCTTTGGCAATGATCACGTGTAGTTTTTCACCTTTTGCAAAAAATGCGTATTCCAAGTGCTCGGGGAGGTTTTTCAAGTCCCATTTTGGTGGTTCCTAAATGGATGATTTCATCCTTCCCAAACTGCTTTTTTCAATTTCCTCAAAAATTTCCAACTTAGGGTCCTTAATTGAATCCTCCAAATACGCAATGGATTGTTACTTGTAGCTTTGGACATATGATTCTTGCACAAAGTCAAGAATAGATTCATCAAGAATATTAAGCCTTAAACAAGAATCATCATGAGAAATAGAATGTTGCATGCTTTTATGAATTGTGATAATGACTTCTTCATCCCCAACCCTAAGTGTCAACTTTCCCCCATGAATATCAATCAATGCTTTGGCTGTAGCTAGGGAAGGTCGACCTAAGATTAAATGAACTTTAGAATCTTCATCCATGTCAAGTATTACAAAATCTATAGGGAATATGAATTTATTCACTTTAACCAAGACATCTTCAATTATTCCTCTACGATATTTAATAGATCTATCTGCAAGTTGAATACTTATCCTAGTGGGCTTGGGTTCACCTAGGTGTAGCTTTTTAAAATTTTTATGTGGTAGAAGATTAATACTAGCACCTAGGTCAACTAATGCATTGCAAAATATAAGAGTACCAACAAGATAAGGAATAGAAAAACTCCCTGGATCACTTTCTTTTCGTGGCAAAGTCCATTGGTCCTATAAGATAGCTGAGCATTCTTCATTTAAAATTATAGTGGAGAATTCCTCTAACATTTTTTCGTTCACAAGCATCCTTTTGAGAAATTTTACATATTTGGGCATGTGCATCAAGGCTTTGCTAAGTAGAATGTTTATGTGCAGTTGTTTGAATATTTCCAAAAATTTGTCAAATTGTGCATCTTTTCTTGTTTTATGTGCGCGAGTAGGGTAAAATACCGGTGGCTAAAAATCAGGATTTTTAGATTATTTTTCGAAAGATTCAACAACAGGGGCTGGTTTCGGCCTATCTTCTTTAGATGGTACCGGTTCCATAATGGGATTAGATAGCTCTTTACCACTTCATAATGTAATGGTAGCTGAATCTTGTTGTGTTTCTACCCCTAATGGCAACCTTATTACTAAATGTATTAAAAACCATATTTGCCTTTCCATATTTCTAACCATACTCTCAAATTTTGCTAATGTGTCATCTATCTCAGAAAAACACTTATTTACATAGGTGGGAAATTTTTCCAACACCCCTTCTAAAGCAATAGAGTTGGATGGTTGAGATGTAATCTCGTGAGACATGTTAGGATACCGTCCTATGCTCTAACTGGCCATCTTACCTATACAAAATAACTTGTTAATATCATATATACACATCATAATATGAAATCAAGTTAGTTAGTTAAGGTACATGTTTACAAATTAAGTTAGAAGGAATTACAATGTCTATTGGCATTAAAGTACAAGTATACAAAATATGGCACCTATTCATATAAGGAACATATATACACATATAAACATGGTTAAATCAACAAAATCCAAGCTTTCATGATATTATTCCCTAACAATGGTGCCAAAAACTTGATGCGTAAATTTTGGGTGTATAAAAATCATCAATTTTAATTCCATCCTATAGTAAAGTTTTAATTAAAACATTAATCCCAAAATACACATACGAGCAAGTATACTCATCGCAAGCATAGTATAGGAAATTAACGAGTATCGATCCTCAAAGGAATAAGTACATACTAATTACTTTTCATTCATTATTTAACCGATCCAAAAAAGTAAGAAAATACGAAAAAGAAAAATAAAGAAACATATGTAACTCAAGGGTGTGAAATTATGCAATTTAGACAACTATCGTAGAAAACATAATAATGAACCACTTAATAACTATCTTAATTTATCATCATCTTGACATCATGAAGGAATATAAAGTAAAGTTCAATTGTTTCTCAAATCGTGAATTCATTTATATAGACTCCACTTCTTTCCCAATCCATGGAATCACTACCCTTTGATTAAATTAGCATATTTTCCAATCAAACCAACATAACCAAAAAATGCATTAAACATTATTCCTTATAGACATGAAATTAGCCAACAACCCTATGCTCTAGGCGAAATTAACTAACTTTTGATTACTTATGTTCTTTAGTCTTAACATCATTTTCCAAGTCCGTTAACTAATAACACATATGAAATTAATTAAATTAAATCAACTCATAACGTCGTTTCCTAAGTCAATTAGAAGCAAATCTAACCTCATCAAGTTCCTCCATGATCACAAATAATCAAGTACCAAGAATGATAGAAAATTGATCAAGTAGTTAAATTGATACATAAATTATGAATCCCAAAATATTGTTAAATTACAATAAAAACATTGAATATATCATTGTTTAAGAATAAAAAGACAAAGAGAAAAGAAAGCACTCATAGACAAGCCTCTTTCTTCTACCTTGAAGACCCTTTTGAACAATCCTCCTTGATTGGGTGAATTTCTCCTTCAATGAGTGATTGGGAATTTTTGCTTATGAATCCACTTCTCTCTATGTATCTCTTTTAGTCTCTCCTAACCCTTGTGTTTTGTTATGCTTTTATAGGCCTCTAGGATGCTAAATTCATGGTTGAGGAAGTCTTGGCCGAGTAGGATTAGGAAAATACCAAAATTATTGAATAATTCCTAATTTTATATACAGAATATTCGTCTCTAGAGCATACCTAGCAGCAGGTACCTTAGAGCCACCTGGCGTCAGGTGCACTCTGTTCTTCCCCTATTTTTGCTCTATCGTGTACACTTGCCAGACCTGGCGCCTGGTCTGTTCTGCTTTGGTGCTGAAAACTGCTCGAATTCTTCTTGCTAGACCAGAATGGACCCGGTTCCTGGTCCCTTGGCTAGGCCTGGCGCCAGGTACATTATGAAATTGTGTAATTTCTGCTCGATTTTAACTCAAACATGGACATGTTTGTTAAAAATAATTTTTACAAGAAAAATGTCTAATAGAAAGGAATATGCCTAGTTATTGCAATAAATATTGTTAGGGATATGCCCTAGAGTCAATTTGTACTTATACTATTGTCGCTATATTTTATATAATAATATGAGGTTTTCCTTTCCATGAATAGTGTATTTTGTTTTGTGGTCATCAAGTACATGACTTGCTAGTAAAACCCAACAATGAATACAATGACTATTCTAAAACCGTCCCTGATCGATTATTATTATTGGAACAATAATAAATTAAGATTAGTATGTTTGTGACTTGATGGCTATGTTTTACTGGTCATGGATATTTGTGATATCAAATCAAAACATAAATAAATGTTAGAGAACATTGTATTGGATATGACCCACTGTGAGAGTACTTCATGGAATATGTCATAAGTACTTTCTAGCCATAATAATATTAAAAGTCCTTCGACTTAAATTCATCATAGTTTCCTACTTGATAAATTCTATATTTTGATGTTGTCTAAAGTTGTCTTTAATCAGATAATAAATTAGACTACTGTTGGATATAGAATAAATCAATGAGAGGAATATGATTGATATTGAAGGAATTTGTCCCTCTCAATTATGGGAGAGATATCTATGGGCCCTTTGATAAGTTAGACTGTTAAAATGTATGGCCGTACTCAAATATATCAATTTAAGATATTGATATCATTTGTTTGAATAGTCTACTATGAAATCAAGAAATAATTGATTAAGCTTAATAAGGATGACATGCTCCGTGCCTTATGCTTAATCTGGATATCGTGTGACAAAAAGGACTAAATATAAAATTATGGTTTGGTTCAAAGAGATCACCGATCTTCATTTAACTTGGATATTTATAATGTTTTGCTAGAAACCGCTTATAACTTGTGCGCCATTTAAATATAATTTAGGTACACTGCCAGTGTTAAATGAACCTATAGGGTCACACAATAAGCGAACTTGTTAGGTTATTTTTCTGGTAACCAGATTCGATGAATTTGGAAATATGTCCACATTCGATGTATCTAGATAATGTCTAGATTATAAGAATCTAACTCAGTAAATTAATTAGTTAAATTACCGAGATAATGTCAGAATCTTATCATATCAATTTTAATTAAATTTAAATTTAAATTAAAATATGAATAGATATTATTAGGGTTGGACTCTAAAAGGTTCGGAGGGGTTTTTAAGAAAACCCTAGCCGTCTTCTCTAGAGAGCTATTCTGTTAGGAATATTTGTGCCTTCATCCACTAGAAATATAAGCCTCTCAAACCCTAGGCGCTAGCATTCCCCGGGTGATGAGTGAGTTTGCAGTGTGTATCCGATAGAGGACGTTCGCATATTGCAGCGTCTGGTGATCGTTCGGGTTGCACGGACAACAGCACAATCGGAATTGAAGGATATTGATTACATCTAACAGAGGTAATTTTGCAAACCTACGATCTTCTTAATCGTTTACTTGGATCCTTGGAAGGGATTCGTGGATGTTTTCCGTGTTTAGGAGTCCACGAATTCTAACAAATGTATCTCAAAACAACCTCAAATAACTAGAAAAATAATGATGATTTTAGCCCCTATCACCTTGAGTGAGTTAATTGTGCATCAAAATTATATCCTTGGCATTGTGATAGCACCCTAACATTTAAAAATCCTTCATTTGAGTACTTGCCTTCCAGGTGTTTGATGAAATGCCTAAGTGACTTTACAATTCATTGCATGAGATCTTAGCTTGCATCTTCCACTTCTAATTGACTTCATTGATTTATTTCTTATTATTGGTGGGTTGAATACTTAGTTTTAAATCTTCTTGAGATATTTGGAAGTGATTTGAACTTAACTATGATTGAATCCTTATTATTTTTGCTTAGTGAGTACCTTCATAAATCACTCTTGAAATCTTGAGTTTGTTGAGCCATAATTCTTTGAAATTCTTGCTTGAACTTACCTCATTCCTTGGTAATCATTAAGTTTTGAATTGAATTTCCCTAAGACCCCTAGTTGATTGTTCTTAGAGGGTTAGCTTAACTTGTCTAGTTGGACTAATTCCTAAGCAATCAGAGAGGTTATGTTGGGAAGAAATCTTTGAGGAATTGAGAGTTTGGAAAAGGCAAAGAGGGTGAGCTCATTTTAACAAAAGCTAAGAAGAGTGAAAATAAGAGTGAAGAGTGACCACTAAAAATTAAGTGTAAACCCGTAAGGAAGTGAAGTGAGGAATTTTTCTTGTGTTTTATACTTAAATTTTGTAGGTGCTTCTCTTGAAAGAAAATTCACAATGAAGAACATGAATATGACTATGAGGAAGATTTTGTGGAGTGATAGTGAAAGGTGTGAATATGATGAGGAGACTTGTTCTAACAGAAGTAGTTATGGGGGGTATGAAGAACATGAATATGACTATGAGGAAGATTATTGGGGAAATGAAGGTGATAATGAGAATTTCCTTGATTGTGGAGATGAGTTTTTTAGGGATAGCTATGATGAAGGGCCAAGCACAAGTGGAAAAGGATATGGTGGATTTGATGGAAAATAAAATTAGAAATATGAGGAGGATGATTATGAGAGTATGGGATATTTGAATGAACGTGATGAAGGGCCAAGTATAAGTGGAAGGGAGTATGATAGGTATGAAAGAAACCACTGGGAAAATGCAAAAGAATACGAGGGGGTTTATATGGAAGGAATACAAAACCATTTAAAGTGTAAATTACAAAGAATGATGGAGGATGTGGAGAATAGGGAGTTGAAGTAAAATGAGAAGTTGGTGCCTTCGTTCAATGGGAAGAGAGATTGGAGGGAGTATTATAAATGGGAAAGAAGAATGGAAGAATTGTTTAAATACTTTATGCCTAGTGGAAGTTTCATGGTGAAATGGGCACTAATGGGCTTTTCTACAAATATTTTAGAATGGTAGAAGCAAATGAATGCACAAAGAAGACGAAGTAGGTATCAAATAGTGGATTCTTAGGAAAAGATGAAAGAATAGATAAGGGAGCAGTTTGACCCCGATGAGTGCGAAATATGTGGAAGTTTTGCTCACATGTCCCATAATTGTCTAAGAAGTTCTAAGCATAGTAAGGGAAGTACAATGTGAAATTTTACAAAAGGAGGAATGAGGTGAAAACAAGATTATGTTTGCTCTACTTGTTGGAAATATGGTTATAGTATATATGATTGCCTAAAATTGAATGATCAAAGAAGAAGTTTTGATTTGCAAAACGGTAGTGCAATTCCTTATGATCATTGTAGTGGATATGGGCACAAATCATTTGATTATCATTGGAAGTTCTCTAAGGAGCAAAGTGAGATTCATACATTTGAGAAGCAAAGAGCTAGACTTGAGACCAAAGTGTCCAAGAAAAATGTTGTACATGTTGAAGAGCCAAGAAGGGCAAGAAATGATGAAAAAATTGAAAGGGTTGAGCAAAATGAATTGTATGACTTAGAGAAGGAGAAGAAGCTTGAAAGGGAAGACAAAGGCCAATAATTGCCTAATCAAAAGGATGAGGAAGAGCATGAAGAAGTTGAGAAAAATATTGATGAGGAGCTTAGTGATAATGATGAAGAAGAAGTGGATCAATTGCGTCCAACAAAAGGGGTGACTAAGGAGTTCTACAATATTTTATTCTTTTTAGATGAAGAGTCACATCCATTAGAAGTGTTGGAGGAGAATGAACAAGAAGAACTTGAGCGAAATAGAGTAGAATTTGTTGACGAGCAAATGCATTCAAGGAATGACGTAGAGGGGAAACAAATGCGT
Organism: Voacanga thouarsii; assembly: GCA_026120185.1. Taxonomy (NCBI): domain Eukaryota; kingdom Viridiplantae; phylum Streptophyta; class Magnoliopsida; order Gentianales; family Apocynaceae; genus Voacanga; species Voacanga thouarsii. The sequence goes on from JANUWF010001643.1 coordinate 4,285,586, forward strand.
GCTATAGAAGAAGGTCCCAAAGGTGCTTCAAGTACTTATGAAGTGGGAGAACACTCACATCCACAAGAGGAGAAAAATAAAAGTTGGCTAGAGGTGGTGCAAAGGCAAATGAAAATAGGTGAAATTAGTGAGAATGAGCCATCTAGTTCAACTTCAAAAAGTGACACCAAATCAAGTGAAGGAGATAGAGTGGATATAAGAGATAGGGATACACTTGAGAAACCATATGCATTAATTGGTGTTATGAGGGAAGTTGTTGAAGCTTGTGTGGTTGAAGGAAAAAAGGATTTACAAAGAGAAAATAATTTCTATTCAAAGTGTCAAATCAAAGAAAAATCATGCAGCTTGATTATTGATGGAGGGAGTTGTAAAAATGTTATTTGTGCTACATTGGTGGAGGAATTAGGAATGGAGACCTTGAAACATCTAAAACCTTATAAGCTTCAATAGTTGGACAATTGTGGTGAAGTAAAGGTGAACAAACAAGTCAAGGTTACAATTGTCATTGGGGGATATAAAGATGAGGTGATATGTCATGTGTTTCCCATGCATGTTGGGCATATATTATTGGGAAGTCCTTGGCTATATGATCGGGGAGATAGTTCACCATGGGAAGAAAAACACTTATTGTTTGTGCAAGGATGGAAGGAAATTCACACTTTGCCCTATGCCCCCAAGTGATATTGTTAAAGATCAAAATATTTTGATAAAGGAAGATAAAAAGAAAAGAGAACAAAAGGAGAGGGAAAAACAAGAACAAGAGAGGAGAGAAAATGAAAGAAGATCAAAAGAAGAAAAAGAGAGTTTAGAGCTCCAAATGCAAGCAAAAACAAGGAGGAGAGAGAACAAACAAGGGAGCATGAAGATAAAACATGAGTGCTAACTTGGGTTTGGAGAGGTGAAAACAACAAGAATGAGAAAAGGAGAGTGGAGGTAAGGTAAGACTGAAAATTTGGGTTGAGCAGAGAGAAAAGAAGGGAGTTGGTAAGGATCAAAAGCTAAAAGTTTTACCTTCACACAATATGTCTTGTTTTAATTATAATGCAGGAATCGATTCGAAGGCGAATTAACTTCAAGAAGGGGGAAATGATAGGAATCAAATTAGGCATGAAGGCCATTTTCAAGAAAGGGGAAGAAAGACAAAATCACATTTTATGGTTCCATGGATAAGAACACTATTCAAGAGGAATCAAAACAATTTTCAAGATAACAAATTCAACAAATCCAGGTCTAAGAATACTGTGAAGAGATAGATAGTAAAGGAAGGGCCAAAAGATGCACAACGCAAGCAATAATCCATGTGGAGGATGAAGCCAACCTTTAAACGAGGATTAGATATAACACCCCTACTAAAGGTAATAGCGAAAGAATTTCAACACCAGGTGTCACCTTGTCCAATTATCTAGACAATGGGTCTTTATAACGAAAAACCAACATAATATATAAGGTCCAGATCCATACAACAACACATACTGATGGTCACGTGCACATATATAATAAAGAATCTCATACATGAAAATTTCCATTCAACATTAGTAATAAGGTATGTTATCCAAAAGGGAAACGTTCGGACCTATTCTGCTGTCACTGTGATATCGTCCTCTGTTTTAGGTCCGCTCAACTTCGAATCCTACAAAAAGGTAAGATAAAAGATATGTGTATGTGAAAAATCACCCTGTGAGTCCCGTGTGTGCAAGTGCTTTATCAAAGAGGCAGAGTACACAAAACTTTTATGGAATAGCATATCATTTGTTCACTGGAAACGATTCCAAAACTCTTCAATGAAGAGTTTATTCAGAACTTAATCATTTTTTTGGAAAATTGTATTTCAATTTCAAATTATTACCCTAATTTTCAAATCACAGGCACTTCTCCAACAAAAGGTCGCCCTGTATCCACATGCAAGTCCTACAGTCCTTACCTTTGGTGCCACGTAGAATTGTACTGAGACCACAGTCTCCAGTACTCAACCATGCATCGCCGAATAAGTACACCGCACGTACTTCTGCTCAGGTATACTGTAGCATACCTAGTGTACCATAGCACACAATCTTTTACTTGCCACCATAAGCCAAGGGTACCAATCCTGACGTCAATCACCATCGAGGCGGCAAGGAGTCAAACGCACTGAGTGTCTCCACCCGGTATCTAGTGAATGGCTTAAAATAAGAAGTGCCCACGGATGCGGTAATTTCTAGGTGCTAAACGGCTAGTCAGGATGACTCATCTCAATGTCCTGTCATCCCGTTTGGAGCAAGACAATCCCTAGAATTAGGCCAGGTTACTAGGGTGGTCTAACTCTGACGTAGGTTAGTACAAAGATTAAAGTCCTTGTTGAGTACTCAATGTTAACAATACCAACTCCGTCTGATTGATCAGGCCAGAGGGTTATCTGATCCCATAGGATTTTCATATCAAAACATTTTTGGGGCAAAACAACATTTTCAAAAATTTGATCCCACTAATTCACAAGTTAGATCATTATTAACATAGGCTCAGTAGAACCAATCAATTCATTCAATAGCACATCATGCCAATAAAATAATTTCAGGGATCAAAAGATCATTTTCCAAAAGTCAATCTCATCACGAGAGATCATTTTCCAAAATCATGTTAAAACAAGATAAAAAGTTTTGTTCACACATTAGAACATGTTTCCAAGACTATCTGTAACAACCCGCTACCTAGGCCCGCCAGGGCCGGGGATGTCGCCTCGTCCAAAGGACAAATGGTCTTTATAACTAGGTCACACCAATAAAATAGTGGAATAAAAATAATACTTTAACTTAAAATTTATTACATCCCAAGAATAAATCCATGAATTCCCAAAATAAATCCATAAATAAAATTATCTATTCTCAACTTCCCAAAGTAATACATAAAAATAAATGACAACATTCTCTTCCAAGGCAGATAACACTAGCTACTTATCCCCATAGCAGGATTGACCTGAAATCATGGTAAAAAGGTGATGAGACAGAAATCTCAGTAAGTCCGTGTGTACTCTGAGTGTCCAGTGGAAATAGTTCGTGAATGCAAAGTATAAAACCTTTATAATAGAAATACGGGCAAGCAATAAACATTAGTCAAAAGCAAGAGTGGTGTTTTGGCTTTTTCAATCATACATAATCAATAAAATCAACCACTCAAAAGAAATGATCATGGGTTACCACATGTTGGGCCCCATAACCGGTCAGAATGCCGACACTTTGTGCAAACTGACAAAAAAGGTATGTGATCGGCCTATCGGGAAAGATTCTCCCCATTTTCTATGCCCAAACAACAACTGGGTGTCCATTCCGGCAAAACACAGTCACTTGACTGGAAAAATAAACAACTGCTAGCTCGGACCGGCACGACCTATTGGACTGACATCTTATCTGGGAAGGACTCACCCCTCAGAGGTGGTCACCAACTGAGAGACTCACCCTAACCCTTCAAAGACTAGTCCTAGCAGTCCACTCTTATTGAGTACTCAACGACATTTCCCACTTGGGAGAAAATGAACAAAACATTGTTCCACAAGGAAAAGCAATTAAGGGTTTCCAAAGTCTTTGTCAAAATCAGTTTTGGAAAGAGTTTTGAGATTGGGTAAATCTACTTATTGATTTCCAAATAATTTGTTTGTTTGAAATAAGAAAGAAGTTAATCCTCAATTGCCTTTGCAGAACTGAGTGTCCATGCACTCTACATTTGGCTTGCCATAATAAACATTTTACATCAATCGAGTTTTATACAGGAGCTTACCTGATCCTTGCTCACAATAAAAGGTCTTCAACAGCTGACCTAACCCCGCATGGGCAAATAAAAACCACAATCAAACTCAAGCCAAGATCCACTTTCTCAATTTAAAACAACTCAACTCACTATTACCATGATCCTAGTGTTCCAAGCTTTAAGGCCAAACAATAAATAGATAGGTTTATAAGCTAAGCCTAATTTGATATTTAAAATAATTAAGGTTTTGGGAATAAGTACTAATAAGTTGAAGGTTTAAATCTTGCTAAGAAAAATTTAGAGTTTATTTGATGAAGAGTCCTAGGTGGTATTAGGTAAAATAATGATTTATTAATAATTTAGTTGTTAGAAAATAATTGATATCTAAAATTAGTTGAAAATAAATTTAATGAGTCTTGCTTGAAAAATAATAAATAAATTTTTAATGGGTTTTGACTAAAAGATAATAATTAAATTTTTAGTAAAAAATATTTTACTAATTATGATTATTTCTATAAAAGGCTTTAGTTGATTTCATTATTTTATATAATATCTACACACACACACACACACACACACACATATTATTTTTCTAGCAAAAGCTATTATTTATTTGACTAAAATATCCTTATTATATATAATAATCCAAATCTACCCCTCCTAGGGTTTTTTTCGAAATTACTATCAAAATCATATTATGAAATATTTTATTCATGAAATAAAAATTAGCTTAGGGACAACTAGGTCATGATCATATTTCTATGGCTAACCACAATCATGAACATATACAATCATTCAATTCATCAACTCATCCAAATCATGCATATAAGCATAGATCTAGACTTACTAAGGCATGATCTAACCTTTACTAGCATAAATATAATCATGGCTTTAATAATCATACAAGAATATAAATCCTATTCATCATAGATGACATAATCTCTAGCATACTTGATCATGGAGACATGCATTAAACCTCAAAACATCCTACAATCAACCAAGATAACCCATCCATGCATAAATCCCATCTCCAACATATTCATACATATATTCATGCTTCAATCTCAACTCATCACAACAATATATACTCAACCCTATTCATGATTCATCTTCTATCAACATCATCCTAGAGACATGAATCTAGAATTTAAAAGAAGGGTTAAAAAGGCTTACTTGATTGATGAATACCTTGAAGGAGTTTCAAATGAATCTCAACCCCTAGATGTCTAAATCCGTCCAAAGAAGATAAAGGAAGCATGGCCATGGAGAAGAAGCCATTCGGCCAAGAGAGAGGGAGTGTTCGCTCAAGTAAGAGAGAGAGAGAGAGAGAGAGAAGAGAAGAAGAAAGTCCATTAGCATGCTTAAACACATATTTGTTCATTAGAGATTGAAGATTTGCGAAGATGAAGTCGATTGAATAAACCTACCTTGAGGTGTTCTTGAGCCTTCATAAAATTTCTGATTTTTGATCCAAAAGTGTGAGTTGGATTTTGGAGTTTGATGTTAAAAATGGTATGGATGGATTCACGGTAGTGTATAGATGAAATCTGGAATTTTTAGAAGAAGTTTGAAGTGATTTGGAGAGGTATTAGGCGAAAGGAAGGAGTAGGTGTTCTTGGTGTGCTATGTGTTCTTGAAGGTTGAAAAGAATAGAGAGATTTTGGGATTGGAGGCTGCCAAATTTCTGTAGGGTTTAGGGCTATCAAATTGCTTGTAGGGTTTGGTAGATGATTTTCTGGTTTGGAAGGGAAAAGGAAAGGTTAGTTGTTGAAATCCTTGAAGAATATTTTTGGGAAGCAAATTTGGAAACTAAATATACAAGAATATCTTTGATTATTGGAGAGCTTTTGGAATGCTGCCATGGACGACTGCTTGTGTAGTATTTTGGCTGGATGAAAGCTGGTTGAGGGAGGCTAAGGGTGGCTGAAAATAAGGAGTATAATGGTGAAGGGAAGGTCTGGTTATTTGAGGGATATTTTATGGAAGGTTGTTAAATTATGGTGGTTGGAATTTTGGTAACTAATCAAGCATGATTGCAGTAATTTTTTTGGAAATCTTTTAGGGCAGCCATGATTGGATTTTCGTGCAGAAGGTTGGGGAAGACAATGGAGTTCAGTTCATGGCTCTTTAAGGGAAGAATATACAGAAAATTGGAGGAGTTTCGGCTAGGGCTGAATAAGGAAACAAGGCTGAAAAATCACTGCACAGAATTTCGCAAGGCTGGAATTTTCTGGGCAGTTTTCGGCTACCCTTTTCCAGTCGGCTTGCATGGAGTTTGAAGGGGATTTCAGGGGCTTTCAAGGCTAGTTTCCATCCTTCTTTATGGAAGAAAAACGTGGCTAAGATGCTGAACAAAAACTGAAATAAAACAGCTTGGTTTCGGACCTCCAAAGCTGCGATTTTGCCCAGGAATTTTCCTGGTTTTGCACCACCTTTGTGCAGTCCGAAAATAGCTAGAAAAATTCAGGTTCCAAACTGATAAAAAGGGCCATTTTCTGGCAACATTTGGGAGGGAATAATGGCTAAGAATTTCGACACCTTGAAGGCACTAGAAGCTGGAAAAATTTCAGTTCAATACATGAAAGAAAATGAACCTAGCTAGAGTGAAGTTTTAGAAAGTTCACTAAGGAAATTAAATCACTTGAAATCCTTCCCCCTCTTCCATGGTTTCGGTCCATAGGATGTCTTTTACAAAGACATTTTGAACCTTCAAAGCCACAACACATTGTTGGAATTTTTCTAGAATAAAATTGGCTTGAACAAATTGAACATCTTAATGGATTGAGAAATAGGAAAAATTAAGGATAAAGAGGAAATGAATTCCCTTTAGGAATTTTATGTAGGGCAAAAGAGTAGGATTAGGATACTCCTATCATGTCTCTCTTAGGACAACATCTCTACCCTACTCCAAGCACCTAAGGCCGAAAGTAATACTTCCCAAGCAAAAATAAAATTTAACCAAGCTAAAGCTCCTATGATGAAATTTGAACCTAAGACCTCAAGAATTAATTCTAAGGCTTTAACCACTAAACCACAACAACTCTTGTTCTTATTTTCCTTCTAAAAATATTTTCCTATTCAATCCTCAAGCCATCACCCTTTTTTCCACCTCAACCAAAAATTACCATTTTGCCCTTCTCACTCAATAATCATAATCAAGCCCTCTAGACTATAAAATATAAATTCAATGCACATAAAATCATATAAAAATATATTTAAAAATGCAATAAAGTATGATATGCATCCCAACCCCTTATTCTAAGGTTGGTTTTGACTGGGGTTTCACACTATCTGGGGTCATTTCCCCCGTACTTGATCACAAAAGTTATTTCCAAAGGTATTCAGGTCATTTTACCCATTTTCGGTTCCAAAAGACTTTCCAAGGGTGTTCCGGTCAAATTACCCTTACTCAACTTGAAAAATATATTCACAAAGGTCTAATAAGGATATTTTTGTCATTTACCGAATACTTGATTCCAAAGGTTTTCATAAAGCATTCCAATAAGGACATTTAGATCATTTTCCAAATACCCGATTCCAAAAGGAACTCGTTTCAAGAAATCCAGAATTCTAATCCCAAAATAGGATTAAATTCAAAGTTTCCAACAAATTTTCATAAAATCTTCCAATAATGGTATTCCAGTCAATTTATGAATACTCGATTTCAAAGTTTACCATTTTCTAAAAATCCCAAATATTTAATCCAAAAATGACTAAATTCACAAAATTCATACTTTAATCATCCAGTAAGGTTTTCAAGCCAATTATGATGTTCAATCGAGTCCAAAATGGCATAAAATAATTCTTTCTTAGATAAATCTTAAACATATTCAGGGATTTCCAAAATGGTATAAAACATAGCATTTCATGGAAAAGTGAAGCACACTAGCTTTCAAAAGGTTTTAGAAATCTAATGGACTCATCTCGTGTCCTAACTAAACTCTTTCCGTTTATGTCCATTCAACCATCGTTTCCACTGTTTTTAACGTTCCGTTTGTTGTTTATTGACAAACCTACACCAAACATCGTTTTCGGAATCATGTTCAGCTGAAAAATAGCTGACGTCCAGCTAACATCCAGCCAATATGCTTGATTGGTAGCTGGCGTCTAGCCGACGTGCTGTTTTCCAACGTGCAACCGACGTTTAGCCGATGGGGCTGACGGTTAAGGAAAATGTTCAACTTTCGTTCACGTCGTTTTTCTGCGTTGGTTCGATTCTTTCAATTTTCTTTTTCCACATCCTTTCTCCCTTCATAAACAAGGGATTCACTTCATATTTCCCCAATTATTTCATCCAAAATCACACAATTAATCATCTTTAAATTCGCCCATGTTCCAAGCAAAATTCTGAAAATTTGCAGCTTTGACACATGATTTTGTTTTGGACATAACTATCAATCCACAACTCCATTTTAGCTCTATGATATACCAAAGCAACCGTAAGACTCTTAAATTTAATTATACATGAGCCCTTTTCCAGAATTCTGGTTTCTGAGGCACGATACAGGGCAAAAACATCCCCAATACTTTTATCTCAATTTCACTATTTATGTTTTCCTTTATTCTCCTTCAATCCAAACACTTATATATCACTTAATTCTCCTCAAATGTTACTAAAAAAGCCTTCATACCTCTGATTTTCAGACATATTTAGCTCAGTAAACCATATTTTCCAACACCAAATTTAACATTCTCAAACAACAACAATAACTATTCATTTTCCTTTAACAATTAGTCTAGCTTTCCTTTAACAATTAGTCTAGCTTTCCTTCCTATTTCACATGATTCTTTTGCAGCCATGATCCACCAATAAAATTGTCATGAAAACATCTTTAATCACCATCTAAAGCATAGCATAAAATCCTCCTCACCAACTGACACACACACAACACACACAACCTCGTAAACAAACTTGAATTCTTGAGAAAAATTCATAAATAGCATGATTTTACCAACAAAATTTATACAAAAGTAATCCTCATGCTTTAATCTACAACTTTAATTCTTGAAGCTTGAATGTTTACCTTGTTTGTAGCTTGATTTGGCTGAAAAATGCTTCAAGTTTCTATTTTTCTCTCCAAGAACTCTTCTTCTCTCAATTTTCCCATTTTTCTCTATTTTTTCTAGCTTTTCTTCCCTTTTCCTTTCTTTTCTTCCTCTCCTTCCTTTTGTTCTTCTCTTGGACAAATTTTTGCCTGTTGTACAGCTCTTCCACTGCCATTCTAGTGTCTAAAGTCAACCAACATTAATTACATTGTGGACTATCCATTTTAAAGTTAAATTCCTATTGGTGGATTTAATTTAAATGGATAATTCTTAAGCTTATTCAATAAGCTTTTGCAATTTAATAATCCCACAAATATTTTATTCCCCCCAATGGTATTTTAACACTTTTTTTCATCCACCATTCACACAATGCCACACGTCCATTTTTAACCGTGATTTTCTATTTTCTTTAGAAACGACCAAACTTGGGTCCGTAACAGAAAAATATTTTATTTCACTATTCAACTTCAAAAATTCCACTGAATCCATCGGTAATACTTAAATTCTTCAATTCCCTCTCTACTTGGTCAAATTTGCAGCCAAAGTTGTGGGTGCGTTCAAAATGACAAAAATGCCCCCGATACCCCAGGTAGCATAATTCACACCAAAACATGCGTTTCATTGCACACATCAATTTTTCTTTTCAAAGTATCCTTAAATTCTTATTTTGCTAATAATAATAGCTTTTCAAAAATTTAGGGTACGAGTAGAACAAATTCAATAATTACATCTAGGTCCCGACAAAATATTTTTCTACCAAAATATTCGTCTCATTATACCGATCAACTTTTGTTTTAGACATCGGTACAAATTCTCATCCTATTACAAATAATAGCCAATCGAAAGTAAAAATGTGGGGTGTTACACTAGAGACCAAAGGAATATCACGAAAAGCTCAAAATGATTAACATTTTACTTGGAAGATTAAGGGAATACATGGAAATGAAATGGAGGTCAAATGAGAAAGGATTGCAGTGCAATAAAACCAAAGAGGCCGCCCAGAGTAGACCCGGTATCGGTCCAGAATGAAGGACCCGGCACCGGCCCAGATTTGGATAAGTTTTGTCTTGGACAGAACCGAACTAGCACTGGCTCTGAATGCTGGAGCCGGCGCTGACCCAAGTTGGGTTAGTCCCAACTTTTTTGCTATTTTTTGTATTTTCAGCTTTTACATCTGTAATTTAATTTTCACGACTTGTACTATGTTTTAACCTATTTTAAGGCATGTAATAGGGCCTTAAAACTTGTATTAAAGCCATTAAATAGTTAGGATTGGTTTGCTAATTAGTTTAGGGCAAGGCATCTATAAATATGCCATTATAACTCTTGTAAACACAACTTTCGATATTTTGAATAGAGAAATCATTTGTTCTCTCTAGATAGAATTCTTGAGGGTATTCCTCTTGGGTGATTCCTAAATTAATCAAGAATACTCTTAGGCTTTATTCCAACCTAAGAATTTAGTCTCTAATCTTCATAGGATATATCATTGTTCTTTCTAAAGTGGGTCTTAGATTTTTAGCTAATCTAGGGTTCTTTTAGGAGTTCATTTGGTTGCCTAAATCTTCTTGTCCCATTTGTTCTTGATCCTTCTTGGGTTATGGGTGTTTGTGTGTTGATTTAATTGGCTTAGCTCATTAGATTTTAGGTCCTAGGAAGCTAATTTACCTAAGGTTCTAGTTTTGAATTAGGTCTCTTAGTTTTGATCTTCAAATCTCAAATTAGTGCTTCTCAAGAGCATGTCATTAGTGGACCGGTATCCAAATTCCTCAAGAATGATCTTAGGTTTGCCCAACAAGCTACCCTTAAGTTCAATAGTAGATATCCAATATTAATTATATCGTATGTAATTACCAGATCATTTGGTGATTAACATCTTTTAATCTTAAAGCTTTTAAGTTAACCCAATTTTGCCTCTAGTTTCTTTATGCTTGAGTTAAGCCCAACCGAGATAAAGAAACTAGTTAAACCCAACCTATTAATCAAGAACATTAATTCCAAAGCTTGAATATGCCCGATGTCAAGTAAGCTTAGGTTAGCCCGACAACCTAGTCACAAAAAAAGAATCTCGTGAAGCTATGAAAATAATACAGAACCATGCATTCATGACCAAACAGAGGGGGAAAAAAAAAAACAAAACTCAACACAATGGAAGCGAAAATATAATACCTCTATGCTTGGTTACTTTCTTTGGCCTTGAAGAAGGTGATTGGACCCCAGGAATAGCTTCCCCTCCGGATGATGATTCTGAGATTGTTGATGTCTTTGGTTGAAATCCTGTGGTCCGCCTACTTCATCTTCTTTGCGTGAACGCTTAAGCTTCTTGAGATCTCAGAATATTCCACTGCGTATTACTCGTTGGTGATACAACTTAGGCGAGAAAAATCACAATCTCAAAGGCTTCTTGATCCTTTGCTATTGATTAGCAAAATCAAGAAAAACTAGAAAAGGAGAACGAGAGAAAGAGAATGAGAACAGACCTTTAGGTTTTTTTTTTGTGTATCCTCTGTATCTACCAAAACATATGACTTCACCAATGATAACTGAAACACCAGGGTTTTGATATTTCAAAACATCCGGAAGCTATCAACAGGAGAGGTTTGACTTAGCCTAAACTTTTCTGTTTCGTGAATTAAAAAAATCCTTTTTTTTTTTTTTGTTCAGGCTATTAGACCATTAATTATTTATTATTTTCCTTAACCTAATGAGTCCAAAATAATAACCATTAATTATTTATTTATTGAGCCTATAAAAATAACCCAATAAATAATTAATGAGCCCAAATGAACTAAAATAATTATTTAAGCATTTTTATCTAGTTTTGGCCCAGGTTAATTTTCTAATTATTCAATATAGGTTTAGGCCCTGAATAATTAAATAACCAATTAAATCAGATAATAAATTTAATTTAATTTTCTCTCGTCCTTTTATTTTATTCCATTCCAATAATAAATTAGACTTCTTGTATAAAATAAAATCCTTTTTAACCGAGACTTTTTCCTTGACCTAAAATTAATTAGGACTTACAGACTATTCCAAGGACTAAACAAACGCATCACCTTGGCTATTAAAATAACCAAAATACCCATACTATATAAGTAAGTGTATTTTGCATTTTAAATATTTTCTAATATCATCATAAGAAAATATTGACCCCAAAGACAATGCTACATTAGCTATGTCTTCTACCTATAGGTGAAATGACTAAAATACCCCTCTACACATCACCATGCATTTAGAGAGGAAAAAGTGTACTAACACCTCTCTAAAAGAGATCTACTATCCTTAGGCTTCTAGTCCAATGATCCACGACTTCTTGGAATATTTTCACTTTCCAAGAGAGCTGCTCTAAAGCAAATATACAAGTCATGTTTCCCGTGGCCATAGATAATTAGATCATTCAAACATCCACAATGGGCGATATAGTGTACAAGCTATCTTGTACAAGTTTGTCTTAACTAACTAATTGCATGTACCCACCATATAGGTATATTGGTCCTACTAAGGGACCTCAACTATAGTATATCAAAGCATACGCTTTCAGCTTCGTCAGACTATCAACTCATACTTAAGCTATAGAGTACAAGTCCATGCTGTAGCAGTAGTAGTCTAGGTTTCTTCCACATAGTACGTTTAGAAACCACAACTACAAGTCCAGTTCTACATATTCGGAATACGTTTGTGCTATGAAATGAGAAAACCACTCATTGGCTAAAGGTAAGCCATTCTACAAATAGAACTCATAACACAATAACCTTACTATGATGAGATTTCCATTTTCATCATTCGATTAAGAACATTTATTTTTATGTTAAGCAACCCGTGGTTCATACCTTACTATGAAAGACCTCTATTCACATGGACCATTTACTTAAACACAATGGGTCTTTTCCAATGAAATCGTGCACAAAAATAAAGAAGAATTCACAAACAATTTCTGAGAATAATACTTTTATTAATATAAGTCAAAATTACATCAGAAACCTAGTCTAAGAGGGCATGCATCCCAACATCTCGTTCTTACTATATTAATGGAAGGCATTAGGTTTAATTTTAATTGAGGGATTTGTGATATTTGTGGCTTACACATAGCATGCATAAAATCAAAATATTCATACATAGCAAAATAATAACGTAGTTTGGTTATGGACTTTACTATATTAATTTACTTGAGCCACAAAGGAAATTAATTTGGCCAATCCTAAGTGTTCATACATGATATAGGAAGAAAGTCTTACCATCCTCCTTTTGGTCTTAATCACCTTCTTCTTGACTTGTAATAAATTCTATTCTATCTAACCTATGTAATCTAATTACATCAAAGTTTTAATAAAAAAACCTCGAGTAAAATTCAAAAGGAATTAGATGAGAAGAGAAATTACACAAGAGAAATAGAGAAGGTGGGACATGCATGTCCTATTTAATTCAAAACCAAAGCGATAAATTGCATGAACAATTTAATTAGGTCCATAGTCCATAACCAAACCACCATGCTAATTTTATGCTCAAAATAAAATTACACATAGCAAATAATTCCAAAATCACTATTTTAGAAGAATAGAATAAATTCTAAAATCAATATTTTAGAAAATATATTAATTGCTAAAGTCATATCTTAGGAATTAAAATAATATATAATTTTAGAAAATATATTAGTTGCTAAAATCATATTTTAGGAATTAAGATAATATATAATCTAAAATCAATATTTTAGAAAATATATTATTTTCAAAAATCAAATTTTGGAAAAATATTCCGCTTGTCCCAAAGTAGAATTTTTGGGAATGTTTAGGTACTAAATGAAAGGGGAAAATCTGTGGGCCATTAGCGAAGAATGAAAACAAGAGAGATTTTTTTTTTTTAATAATTAAAGCACCAAGCAAGCGATTGTTAGCTACGGCTTGGGGAAAATAAATTACCCAAGCCACCAAAATAAATTTTTTTCCCCGTTATTCTTTATCTTCTCCAAAAACAATTTATGAAAATATTCTTCAAGACTTCTAAAGCGATTTCAGAGAACAATTCTTTAAGAAATTCCCATTCTTTTTGTTCCGTTCTATGAAATCATTCAAACTGATATTCTATTCCATAAAAAACAAAACAGAACAGATGGAATAATAAACAATTTCAGAAAACATGATTTTGACAAAAATATAATGTGTTTAGAAAACCATTTTTTTTTCGCAGGAAGAGTTAACACCACTAATTCTCGTTTCAGAGAGAATTAAGGCATCATTAATTCTCGTTTTAAAAACATCTCCTGTAACTTTTACAGAAGCCATGCTCGTTTTATCCAGAACCCATAATATCATTTTTCCAGAACACAGGGTACATTTAAAGTAACTTTAGAACATAATAGGGACCCAAACTTGAAACGATTTTCATAGAAACCAAACACAGAATCTATTTCTATAACTCACCAATATACATGAAATGATTTTAGACATAAGAATGACCCAAATATTCTTGAAACAATTTCAAGAAACAGGCTGTAACATTTTTCAATTGATATGCTCGCGTGAAATAATTTTCACAGAAGAAAAAAGAGACTACAATGAAACAATTTCATGGCAAAATAAATTATCCATTAATGCATAAAAAAGGGGCTCTGATGCCACTGTTAATGGCTCACAATCATGCAATCATATTACAGGCGGAATTAAAACTTGAAATGACACCCTGGATCACATTATATGCGATGAATGGACCAAAGAAAAGGAAAGATAATTACCTTCGGTGCTGTCTTTGTAAACAAAAATTTCTTCCTTTGTTGAAGGCACAATCCAGCATATTGATTTCACTTCATTAATCACCAACCCGAGAAGAACAATACATCTATTAAAACCCCTTCAATATCAGTGTGAGATTGCCTCTGATACAGTCCACACAAGGACTACACTCAAGTCATTAGAATTTTGTGCTAGCAAAATAATTTCTGGGTGTTAGGGTTTTCTGTGAGAACCAGAAGAAGATAAAGAAGTGGAGAGACGATTTTCTTAGAGAAAAAAACTCTTTATCATTCATTAATAATAATATAAAAAACCACGACAAGCATATTAGATATCTTGTCTGTGTTTTGGTAACCAAGATCCATAATGAATATGGATTCTTTAATTACTAATTACTATTGTAATTGTTATAAATTACAATATGGCCCACAAATTATAACTAATTATAATTCAACAACAACAACTTCTTGTTTTCACAATCAACTCTATAATGTTATCAAATAATATCTTGAATGCATAATCCTCTATTGTATGTGACCTATTAGGTTTCTCAGTCTATTGGTCGCAAAATATGAATTAATCTAAACATCTTTAAGATTAATAATCCTTAATAATTTAGAATTAACTTATTAATTCTAATTAAGATTAATTTATAAATTATTTAAATAATAAAACCATATTCAGCAAATCCTGAGCAGTATATAGGAACACATCATGACCACCCAAATGTCCAGAAAGTCAAGCAACTTGACTTGAACCTTTCAATAGCAAGCATCAATGCAATAAACTCCTTTCACTATACAATATCTTATTCGGTTTGGAGTATGGAATTAGTGCCAACTCCCTCTAGAATATTAATTAATTATGGCACAAATATTTTAATACTTGTTCCCAGAATCTACTACTTATCACGTGTATCAATTGCAACAATTTTCAATACACAATTGCCTTGGATAAGGACTTCTCGAGTTGTGATTTTTGTTAGTGTTGTCCCCTAGAGGCACTCACTTGTACGTTATATATGACACATTTTCTTTTAAAAAATGCATTGTTTATCTTACAGTTTCTTTTGATTACTTTTGAGTAATATAACTGTTTGATAAAGTCCCTAGTACAACACTGTGTTAAGGAAATCATGATATGAGATTCCTACTACACTTGTATAGTGTTAGTACATAAATAGTCCATAGTCATAGTATTAATGACAGGACATCATTAATGTGTTAAGACTAGCATGTGTTAAGACTTCCTGATTTGATCAGGCGGTGGTTCTCATATCCATGAGTATTAAGATACTCAAAGTTAACATGTGGATGCTTGTTAGTAGAACAAGTTCATTGGATGACCTAACTATGAGATAATCACATAGCTAACTATTTAGTGCCAGTGATATAATATCAAAATAGCAAATGTGCAAGTATCTTTAGACTTGAGATCTCCAAGGTACTTTGTTTGCTGAGTCTTATGCTTTGATTTCAATCTCTAGAGCTCGATCGAGGCTCGCCTATGAGATAGATATTGGGTACATTGTGAGGTAAACGAAAGTAGTTGAGAGGGTCAATAAAGGATTCACCACTCCTAATAGTAGGGGCGAATATTTTCATGGCCACTTGTAGGAATTACTACTCGAGAAGTCCTCGGCCACGACTTATGTGCATTGGAAATAGTTCTAATTGATGCACATCTAGAGTAGTGGGTTCCTGGTACAAGTATAATTGTATTCGGGCCAGAATTAATATATATTCTGGAAGGAATTGACACTAATTCCGTACTCCAAACCGAATGAAATATTGTATGGTGAAAGGTGTTAATTGCACTATGGTTTATTATTGAATGGTTCATGTCAAGCCACTTAACTTTCTAGACTCTTGGGTGGTCATGATGTATTGCTAGATACCGTTCATGATACTGGGAATATAGGTTTATTAATTGATGAATTAATAAACCAATCTTGATTAGAATTAATAGGATTAATTCTAATTAATTATGGATTATTAATCTCAAAGACATTTAGATTAATTCATGTTCACTACCAATTGACCGGGAAACCTAATAGGTCACACACAAAAGAGAAATATATACTCATGATGTTGTTTGATAATATAGTGGGGTTTATTGTGAGAAAGAGAAGTTGATGTGGCCAAATTATAATTAGTTATAATTTATAGGCCAATTTGTAATTCTGAGAACTTAATGGGTTCCAATTGCAATTGTTTGTTTGGAATTCTCAGATGTGTTTTTGTAGGGTTTTTCGTGTGCTAGACCAAGAGACACACATGAAACAATTCTACAAAACTAAGGGTCACATGAAACAAAACATAACCAAGGGGCACACAAGAGAAACAATAGGATATGATCTTTTGTTCTTTTCACCCTCTCTCTTTTGTGAGCTTCTTCAAGGAGAACACAACCCTTCTTCTTTTTGTTCTTCTTTCACTGGTTTTTTGTTTAATAAGAAGAACAAGAAAAACACCAGCCACCATTATTGTTTTTTGCTAGCACAGAAAATCTTGGTGCTTCAGTGTAATCCTTCGTGTGGATTTCTGTTAGAGATAATCACACACTGTGATTATAGTGGTTGGACATACAATTCTAGTGGTGATTCTTCAAGAGGATTGCTGGATCATGCCACAATCATCATACTTGAAAAAGGAAAGTTTTGTTTTCCACACAAACAATGAAAGGTAAAAGCTATTATCTTTGTTTCTTTGTTTTCTATATACAAGTCTTGTTTTCCACACATATGCGGATCCTAGGATGGTATCTCGTTCTTATTCTTCTGCTAAGCTATATATGATATGCGTGAGATACCCAACAATTCCTACACGCAACAATGAGATATTCACCCATACTATTAGTACTTTCATTTGTTTCACATTGTACCTAATATCTACCATAGGCGGTCTAGTCAGAACTCCAAAGATTGCAATCAAAGTCCAAGGCTTAGCAAACAAAATACCTTGGAGTTCTCAAGTCTCAGGATATTTGCACATTTGCTATGATAAGATTCTATTACTTGCACTAAATAGTTATCCATGTGATTATTTCATAACTAGGTCATCCAATGTACTTATTATAGTAAAAGCATCCACGTGTTAACTTTGAATATCGCAATACTCACACATGTAAGAACCACTGCCTGATCAAATCAGGAAGCATAATATGTGCTAGTCTTAATGCATTAATGATGTCCTATCATATTAATATTATGTCTAGGGATTATTTAAGTACGAACACTATATAGTGTAGTAGGAACCACACATCATGATCTCTATCGTAATTTCCTTAACACAGTATTGCATTCGGGACCCTTTCTAATAGTTATTTTACATAAAAGAATAAATAAAACAAACTGAAAGATAAAGAATGCCTTATTTTATTTAATAAATACATACTATATAGTATACATGTGATTGCCTCTAGGGTATAATACTAACACATATTCATTTCTGAAAACCCTATAGCCACACCAGGCATACTAGGACTAGTCCATGACAGTCACTTGAGTACAGCCTCGTGTTAACTCCATTAGAGGTGCTCCTATTCTTGAACGCAATCGGTTGAGTGAACGAATGAGAATGAAGGAGGGAACAATTCTCTAGTTGGTGACTACTATTCGGTGACACTGAAGAATTAATCTTGAAGAAGGAGGGTGATATCTCACAGTGATAGGGCCAGAAATCACCATTATTTTCCTAGTTATTTGAGGTTATTTTGCAATACTTTTGTTATGATAACTAGGCATATTCCTTCCTATTTGACATTTTTCTTGTAAAAAGTATTTTTGGTAAATTAATAAAGATTTGAGTTAAATTCGAGTAAAAAGTGAATAATTCCAAAATACACCTGGTACCCTAGAGTGAGAGGGATGGGGTACATATCATATCACCTTGCATAAAATATATTCCTTGAATGATTTCGTGTGCCTTAGAATTGTAGTATATGGGTTAAATGGTTTATTTATGCCTATTGAGTAGTAAGGGTAAAAAGGAAATTTTGCTTGAGGATGAAATAGGAAGAAGGCTTGAGGCTTAGATAGGAAGAGAATTTGGTTGGAAAATAAAAACAAGAGTCAGTATGGTTAAGTGGTGAGAGCATTGTGGTTAATTTCTAAGGTATTGAGTTCAAATCCCATCACCTAAGTTTTATTCTTAATTATCTTAACCAATGTTTGAATTTTTTTTTTCTTACATTCCTTAAAGCTAGGAATGTTGTCTTAGAGAAGACACAGTGGTAATGTCCTAATCATGTGATCTTGTCCTAAAAGAAATTCTAGAAGAGTTTGCTCTCTATTATTTTAGCAAGCCTTGTCCTAACCTATTAAAATTTAAACTACACCTATTTCTTTAATTCTTTTCAATTTCTATAAAATGTCTTGGATAATTCAAAGCTTGAATTTTTGAAATTTCCAGCCTTGGGGGATAGGAGATGACTGAATTTGAGGAAGGAAAATACGAAGGAGGTTTTCAATTAAATCACCATAGCTTTTCTTCAAAGAACTCCATTTTCTTCTTGTTCTTGTTTTGGTTAAAAATCTAGAAAATTTCCAGATTTTCTTCTTGGCTGATTTTCAAAAATTGCAGCAACCTTTACCTGTATAATTCTTGATAGAAACCAACCATTTTATGTAGATAAGAAAGCTGAAAAACCTTGGAATTTCGCAACTTGAACAAGCCATACCAAACCAGGAATATTCTAGCAAACTACCATGACTTAGACATTAATATTGAGCCATCCATTTAAGTATAAGAACACCTAAAACATTCCTCTTTCTCCAAGATGGTGGCTAGAAAACCACCATTAATGGACCTTCAAACACTTTTAGATTTCAACTACAAATCCAATTCAAAGTGGTTCGAAAATTCTGCTCAAAATCTTTCCAAAGCCCAAGAATTCCTATAGCTAAAATTCCAGAATTTTCTAGCTAGTCTAACCAAGACAAGAACTGAATTCTTCATCAATCTTCTTCATATTTTTGGCCTCCTTGCAGCCATGGATAGATCACCTTGTCTTCTTGATCTACCATGGCCATTAGAGCTTCATTAACACACCTCAAAGCACTCATATCTTTACTCCATTCAAACCTTTTCAAACTCGAGAATTAAATTCCATATTTTCCTCCATTAAACTCTCACCTAACTAGATGATCAAACCAGAATTTTCTCCGCTCTTGGACAGCCATTTTTGACCAGCTATAAGGCTAAAACCATCCTTCATTTCATCATCAAAATATAGCTAGTCTATCCACCCACCATTGAAGGACAAGAAACCTTCAAAGAGAAAACACCATTACCAAATCTTCTGCCTCAAACATTTCCGTACTTTTCTCATTTTAAAATTCAAAATAGCAGAATTCTCTCTCTCTTCCTTGGATAACTGAAATTCTCCTTCTTATCTAAGCCATTCGGCCATCATTCACTAGACTCCCACAAATCATTTTCTCTCAATTTCCTCTTGAGTTTTCAAGAACACCAGGAACATCAAGAATACACATTAAACTTCTTCAACCTCTAATCACCTCTATTCATCCCAAATCACTGCAAAAACTCTCAAACCAACTAGAATTCAACCTATACTCATTGGTAGCACACTCCATAACACTAAAAATACCAAAGTTGATCTTCTATTCGGATCAAATGAACTTTTTGTCCAAGAACAAGAAAAACATCAAGAAGGTAAATTAATCACCTTGATCCTTCTTCACTTCTTCATCACCATTTTGCCATCATCCTAATCATTCCCTCTCTCTTTCTCTCTTTCTCTTGGCCGAACCATTGGTGGCTATTCTTGAACATACTTCAATCAAGGAAAGACTCCTCAAGCACTCAAGGACCTTCATTAGACATAACGACATCTTCAACTAACGATCATCAAATAGGTATTTTTTTTCATGACCTTCTCCTTAGATTTTCAAACTCAAGGCTTTTACATGATGTATTTAATGGGTTGATTGAATAGTGTTGGGTTGGAGATATGTATGTGGGTGAAGGGAATAATTTTTAGACATGAAGATTGAAATAAATATTGAGGCTTAAGAGCTATTGTTGGATTTTGCTTTGAGAAAATTATATGTTCATTATGATTAAAGGCTTTATGTCTCTAGCATGTATGTTTTGATGTATGTGGGCAGTATACCACCATTGTTTGATTATGCCTTCATGATGTTATTTTTGTCAATAAATCCCTGGATAATATCATTATTAGTTAGCAACACCCATGTTGTGATAATTATTATTGCAAGTCTATTTTTGGGCAAATCAACATGTTATTCATTAAATATATGTTTGTATGAATATATAAATAAATATATATATATGTATGTATGTATGTATGTTTGTATATAAGATTTTGTACTAGTAATTCACTATGGTTATTAAAAATTATTGTTAGAACAACTTTTATTATTAGTATTAGTATTATCATCATCATCATTATTAATAATATTATTAGTATCATGGTTTAATTTAATTTATTGATTTCAGACAACATTAAATATTTTTGAACTAAATAATTTCTCAAAATATTATTTTATTAGATAAATAAATAGTAATTATTTTTATTCAGCATTATTAAATATAAACAATATATAGGAATTAATTAATACAATATCAAAATATTTTAAATTAATATTATTTATAATAATAAATATTATTGGATATTATTATCAAAATAATTTATTTATTATTAATATTATTTATCATATATTATTAGAAATTATTTATAATTAACATTACTTATTTGTTAACAAATAGTTAATATTATAATTTATTTATTATTTATTATTTATAACACCTATTTATTTTGACTTATCAAGTTAATATTATTCTATAAAATACTTTATCAATTAATGTTAAAGCTTAAGGCATTGTTGTCATAACTGGATGTTGTTGTAACTGATTAAGTTTAAGTATGTTAGGCTAAAAGTTATTTATTTAAGCAAGTGTTGTCTGGATATTAGGACTTATACCCTATATTTACCCCAGGCAGGGCTAGTTTGCCTTATACCATCTTGGAAGGCTATTGTATCAAGGAAAAGTAAGAGATTAGGTAAGTCCTTGAATAAAGCTGTTTGAAGATCAAAGTTACTTTGGCAAGTCAAACATGATGTACACGTGGAAATGTATTATGGATGCAACTATGGACAATTTTCCTTTTCTTTTCCAGTCAACAAAACAATTTCCAGTTGGATAAGCAATTTTATACAAAATGCTAAACTTTTTTTAAAACCAACTTTGACAAGAATTTTAGAAACCATAATTGCTATTTCAAATAAAACAAATTGGATGATCCTTTTTTTTTTTGCCAAAAGGGACAAATACAACATTGAGTACTCTATAAATGTAGATTGTTAGGACTAGTCTTTGAAGGGTTATGATAAGTCTCTTAGTAGGTGGCCACCTCTAGGGGGTGAGTCCTTCCCAGATAGGATGTCAGTCCTCTAGATCATATCGGTCTGAGCTAGTAAGTACAGTTAAGTGGACTTGTGTATTTCCAGAATGGATAACTAATAAGTTTGAGGCATAGAGATGGAAGAGTATCTCACCCGGTAGGCCGTACACCTACCTTGTATCAGTATGCACAAAGTATGGCATCCTGAATGTTCTTTTAGTCATGGCCCACAAAGTATGGCACCATGGCTACTTCTTTTGGGTGGTCATTTTTATTATATACAATGTATGGCATTTGAAAGAAAAACTCCACTACTCACTTGTGAAATTTATTTGAGACTTGCTAGCACTTTTCCTTTATGAAAATTTCTCAACTTGCATACATGAACTGTTTTACCTGAAACATCCAAAGCACACACAGACTTACTGGGATTTATGTCTCACCATCTTTTTATGACATGCTTTCAGGTCGATCCTGCTGTGAAAGTTATTGATTAAAGATTGCCTTTATTCAAAGATTTATTTTGATTGTATTTCATTTTAGGAGCCTCTAGCAGACATTTATTTATTTTAAGAATTGTTCATGTATTGTTTGTGTTGTAATAGGTTTAAAGTTGGATCGTTTATTTCATTTCCTTTGTGAGTCCTACTTATAAAGACCCCTTGTCCTATGGACGGGGTGGTATCCCCAGCCATAATAAGGAACGCTGGTAGTGGGGTGTTACAAGTGGTATCAGATACTAGATTTTGGCAATTATTGATAATATTTACTTTATTTCATTAAGATTAAAATCTTTTGACTATTCTGGGTTGTTTATGTTATAGGATGGTTAGAATATATAAAACTGCAAGGAAGGGGCAGTAATGGCATCTACCAATCCTAATCTATCCAGAAGACTTACCACCGCAGCACAACCCGCACCTTAACTAGTCATACCTTTGGAAGAAAGCAGTGATGATGAGGTTCATATTATTGAGCCACCCCTATACATGTAATAGACTTCATCACTGATAGTGAGGATGTGGGTATTGATATGGAATATGTCCTAAACCCACTTAGCCCCGTGATTGACTTAACTGCTGATAATGATAATTCGGGGGAGATTGACTATGAATCTCCACCTAGACCTTCTTTTGTACCCCCACCCAACTATGTTGAAACTGGGAAGAGTTCTAGGAGACCCATGAAGGAGCCTATAGACTATAGATTTGTGAATTGTGTAGGGATTGGCCTTTCTAAGAATACTGGGGTTTGGTGTATGATGTCGACACTAAGGATTCTGATGAGGATTAGGGGTAATGTTTTTCCATGAGTAGGAAGCTATTATTTGCTACTTGCAATAAACTTATGTGCTAGGGGTTCATTTATGTTTATTGCTGTATTTCAAATATTTTGGAAATAAGAGTCCCTTAGTGTACTCCAATCATGAAGAATGCAATTATTTATACAAAGCTTGCATCTGATTTACTTTTACTCAAAGTCTGAATGTGAATACATGCCTGGATTTAAATATTTTGAACTTTGATGCATAACTCATTATTTGGGGGCGATGGTATAGAATGGCACTAAAGCGTCGTGTAGCAGCAACCAGTAGAAAGCTTCCTAAAGTAGAACCCATGACTTTGGAATATGATGCTATTCAACTTTCCTCACAGAATCACGGGAATGAGAATGAAAAAGAGCAGGAAGTGTAGTCTGAAGAGCCTGCTAATGTGACTATAGGGAAAGCATTTCACAAGATGACTAAGATACTTCAAACCTTATCCTGAAGGGGGAGGATGAAGTGCCGGAGAGGTTTCTGAAATTCTAACCTCTCACCTTCTTAGGTGAAGCTGAACAAGATCAGAAAGTGGAGCAGTGGGTGGAGCAGATAGTGTTGGGAATATGCCCTCTTAGATTAGGTTTCTGATGTAAATATTGAATATTTTAATCAAAGAATTTATTTTCAGAAATCGTTTGTGAATTTACTTTTTGTTTGTGTACAATTTTGTTTGGAAAAAATCCATTGTGTTTAAATAAGTTACCCATGTGAATGGTGGTAATTCACAGTAAGGTATGGATAATGAGTTGTTTAACACATAAACATTTGTTCTTAATCGATTGATGAGAATGGGAATCTCATCATGTTTAGGCTATTATGTTATGAATTCCAAATGGGGAATGGCTTACCTTTAGCCGGCGAGTAGTCCACTCACTTCATGATATAAGCGTATTTCGAATACGTAGAACATGACCTGTAGTAGTGGTTTCTTAAAGTACTATTTGGTAGAAACCTAGACTACTACTGCTACAGTATGGACTAGTACTCTACGACTTGAGTATGAGTTGGTGGTCTGACGAAGCTGGAAGCACGTACTTTGATATGCTTTAGTTGAGGTTCTATCATATGACCAATATACTTGCATGTTGGGTACGTGTGACTAGTTAGTTAAGACAAACTTGTATAAGATAGTTTCTATACTATGTCGCCCCTTGTGATTGTCTGAATGATCTAAATGTCCAAGGCCCTGGGAAACATGACTTGGATGTTTGTTTTAGGGGTAGCTCCCTTGGAAAGTGGAAACACTCCAGGAAGTCGTGGATCATTGGACTGGAAGCCTAAGGATGGTAGATGCCATTTAGAGGGGTGTTAGTATACTTCTTCTTCTCTAAATGCATGGCGATGTATAAAGGTGTATTTTAGTCATTTCACCTATAGGTCAGAGACTTTGCTAACGCAGCATTGTCCTTGGGGTCGATATTTTCTTATGGTGATATTAGAAAATATTTAAAATGCAAAATACAACTATTTATATAGTAGGGTTATTTTGGTCATTTTAGTAGCCAAGGTGATGTGTCTTTTTGGTCCTTGGAATAGCCTGTAAGTCCTAATTATTTTGGGTTGAGGATTTGGTTTCAGTTAAAGATGATTTTATTTTACTCAAGAAGTCTGATTTATTATTGGACTTGAATAAAAATAAATTGAGAGAAATTTATTATCTTGTTTAATTGGTTAATTAATTATTCAGGGCTAGGGTCCAGTTTGAATAATTACAAAATTAACCTGGGCTTAAACTAGAGGGAAATAATTAATGGTTAATAATTTATTGGGTTATTTATATAAACACAAGAAATAAATAATTAATGTTTAATTATTTTTGGTTCATTTGAGCTCATTAATTATTTATTGGGTTATTTTTACAAGGCCAAGAGATAAATAATTAATGTTTATTATTTTGGGCTTTTTGGGTCCAAGAAAAATAATAAATATTATTTTGGCCCAATAGCTTGGACTATAGGGTTTTTTCCAGATGCGGTTCAAAAGAGTTTAAGGTTAAGCCAAACTTACTTTGTTGATAACATCCGGATATTTGAAATATCATATCCCAGGGATATCATTATCAAATATCAGAAACCTAGTTTTTTGGCTTAAGGACTCATGCCTCTCTGTGAAAAAAAAAAAAAAAACTGATTTTTTTCCCCCAAGCTATCTCTCTCTCTCGTGACCTTTCTTTCTCTTGTTCTTGGTTTTTTGCTAATCAATAGCAAGATAATCAAGAATGTTGAGACTTCTCCTCCTCGTCTTTATTTCACCGACAAGGATTGAGGCGGTGAAATATTTCAAAATCCGGAAAGCTTGGCATTCATGCAAACAAGGAGAATTAGGAGATTAGCGAGATTTCAACCGGAAGCTTCATCGAGCGGGGTAGAAAGAGCTGTCCCTGTGGTTCAATCCATTCTTCCATAGCCTAAGAGGTTTAAGGCACGCAGATGTATGGTTTAAATGCTTTAATGCTGCTATTGTTCTTTGGTTTTTTTTTCTCTGTTTTTTTCCGTTTCCAGAAGAATGCTCCTCTATTTTTTTTTCAAACGTACAGATGGAGGACATATTTGCTACACTCTAATACACTGAGAAGTGGATGGTTTAATTTGTTGCATTTAATGCTGAGAGGCCCAGCTTGTGCTTGGTGGTAGCGAGTCCAAGAAAATTGGGAACTGATGGATAAAAACTGGATGTGAGCTAATTTTGTGGAGGTATTTAGAGCAGAATATATCCCTCAGTGGATAGTGGAGAAAAAGGAAAGATGAGTTCTAGAATTTAAAGCAAGGGAGCATGACTGTGGCTCAGTATTATGCTCGTTTCACTCAGCTGTCAAAGTATTGCAAGAGACTAGTGGATACCGAGTTAAACCAAACCAGGCAGTTTGTCAAGGGCTTGAGGCCGGAGCTAAGAAAAGCTGTGGCACCTTTTCCACCAATGACATATTTTGGAGCAGTAGATGTAGTGACCCAAATAGAGAATTAAGACCGAAATAGGATGATACCAAAACCTTTCTTGTCGCCAAGGTAACTATCGAGGCCTTTTTCGAGACAACAAGCTAATAAACTACCTACCCATCGGCAATGGCAGAATCGAGGAAAGCAAACACGTACGGCACTGACTGGTTCTACTCAGAATCTCCCGTCAGGCCGACATTGTGGGAAGAATGTGAAGAAGAAATGCTGGTCTAAAGGAGCTGAAAGGAAATGTTACAATTGCGGAGACCCGATGTATCTTTGAAGCACTTGCCCAAAACTTCTTCGAATTAGGTAAGGAAATGTAGCCCTGTAACACCCCACCCTTTTACTTCCAATTTGCTACTACCTGTAATGGGATAAGAATTTATAACAATGGCCAGCACAAAAGTTGATCGGTATAATGAGACGAATACTTTGGTAAAATAAAGTTTTGTTGGGACCTGGATATAATTATTGGATTTGTTCTACCCGTACCCTAAATTTTTGGAAGGCTATTAAAATTAATAAAATAAGAATTTTAGGGTACTCTAGAAAGAGAAATTGATCAGTGTAATGAGACGCACGTTTTGGTGCGAATTGTGCCACCTGGGGTATCGGGGCATTTTCGTCATTTTGGCCGCGTTTGTCACTTCGATAGTGAATTTGACCAAGTAGAGAAGGAATTGAAGAATTTAAGTGTTACCAGTGGATTCAGTGGAATTTTTAGAGTTGGATAGTGAAATAAAAGAATTTTCCATTATGGACCTAACTTTGGTCATTTCTGAAGAAAATAGAAATTGCGGTTGGAAATGGGATTTGTGGCTTCTTATGATTGGTGGATGAAAGTAAGTGTCATTTAGTGATTGGTTAATGAGGTCAAGTGCTTCTATTTGATTGGTTTTAAGCTGAGATAATTTAGAGGGCGCACAAGAAATAAATAAGAATGGCCCACAAGGATGACAATCTTAACCAAGTTGGACCACCTTTTGACTTCATTTGACCAAGTTTAATTAATCTAATCTTGATTTGAGCAAGTTAACCATGGTTGAATGTGCATGGCCATGCAAGATTAGAAAATATCTAATGGTTTTTGAGAATCCTAGGGATATCTACAAGATTCTCCAATACTCTTGTCGGTTCTACATAATTCCAAGACCTTCTAGGGTATTCCACCATTTTCCTTTGAATTCTATAAAGATCTAAGGGCTTATAGAGTTGCCAAATCACCATAGAATTTTTGAATATTCTAAATGACACCTAAGTAGCTAAGTAGACCAATCAAGGGCTTCCAAATGTTAAGACCATTTAATGCACCTTTGACTTGAAGACCATATTTCTCTATATATAAGTCATGAAGGCCAACTAAAATGGCTTTTGATAGCTAGAATTTTGGAGCAAACAAGAGAGAAAAGAGAGGAGAAAAGAAATGAAATAGAGAAGAAAGAGAGAGAGAAACAGGAAATAGAGAGGAGAGAAAGAGAGAGAGAAAAGCAATAAGATGCTTGGATTGTTCAGCCTCCAAACGCAGCAAAGAAAAGGTAAAGATCTACCTTACGTGAAGTAAAGTTATTATATAAAGCGTGGAGATCATTTTGGTATACATATTGTGAGAAGTTTATGTGTGAATTATGGAAACTAGTTAGGTGAAGTTGTGTGAAAGCTATCCTTGTGTGCAGAAAATTCTAGGAGGTTTTATGTTCAGTAAATCTGTAATGTTTCTGGATTTGAACAAAGCAGGCATATATCTTTGTAGCTAAGGATCATAGAGACATTTTAGAACAAGTTTGAGGTTAATCGGATTTACGGATCAAAAGTTATGGTGAAAATAGTAAAAGGAGCCAAATCAGTAACGGGATTTTACTACTGGATCTTTGTGTTCAAAACTGAACAAAATGGACAACAGAATTGGTACTCCATGAATTGGAACTTGTAAAGGAATGTCTTAAGGATATTTTACAATTGGTTTGACATCATTTGGACTTGTGGATTAAAAGTTATGGGCAAAACAAGTTAGGGTGTCAAACTGGAAAATTGCAGAATGTTAAGGAAAGAATGAATAATGAAACTAAGTCAAAACTACTGAGGCTGTTTTTTCCCAGTACCGTGATACTGGAACTAGAACTCTAAAAACAGCCTATAATTAAGTAAATTTAAGAGTCTTGCGGTCATTTGGTATATCATGGAGCTAAATCGGAGCTGTAAATTGAAAGTTATATGTAAAACAAAATGGTGTGTCAAACCAATGAAATTCCAGAAAGTAGTCTGAAAATGAATGGACTTAAGGGTGACTACTTCTGTGATTTTGGATAAATTAATTGGGGAAACATGAAGTGAATCCCTTGTTTATGAAGGGAGGAAGGATGTGGAAAGAGGAAAATGAAAGAATTGATCAAACGATGGAAAAATGACGCGAACGAAAGTTAAACGTTTTCCTTGACCGACGGTTAACCATCGGCCTTGTCGGCTAACCGTCGGCCCCATTGGCTAAATGACGGTTGAATGTCAGCTAACCGTCAGGCACGTCGGCTATTTTTTGGCCAAACACGAATTGATCCGAAAATGATGTTTGATGTAGGTTTAGCGATAAACGGTCAACAAAACATCGAAAACAATAGAAACGAAAGTTAAACGGCCATGAATGGAAATAATTGCTTAGGACATGAGATGAGTCCCTTGGATTTCTAAAACTCTTTTAATGTTAGTGTGCATAGTTTTTCCATGAAATGCTATATTATTTACCGTTTGGAACATTTTATAGAAATATGTTTGGAAACATTGAATTTAATCCTCTTTTGGAATTAGAATTCTTGATTTCCTTAAATGAGTTCCTTTTTGGAATCGGGTATTTGGAAAATGTTCCAAATGTCCTTATTGGAATATTTTGTCCTTATTGGAATATTTTATGAAAACCTTTGGAATTCGGGTATTCGGTAAATGACCGAAATATCCTTATTGGAACTCTTATGAATATTTCTCAAATCGGGTAAGGGTAAAATGATCCAAATACTTTCAGAAAATCTTTTGGAAATCGGGTATTGGTAAAATGACCTGAATACCCTTGAAAATGACTTTTGTGATCGAGTATGGAAAAAATGACCCGGTTACTCTTGGGAACACATTTTGATGCGTGAATAGAACCCTTTACTTGGTTTCAACATGATGGAAAAATGCTATTTTGCCCCAAAACTGTTTTGATATGAAAATTCTATGAGATCAAGTAACCCTCTGGCCTGATTAGTCAGATGGGGTTGGTGACGTTGAGTACTCAGTAAGGACTTTGATCTTTGTACTAGCCCATGTTAGAGATAGACAACCCAAGTAACCTGATCAGTTCTAGGGATTGTCTTACTCCAAATAGGGCGACAATACATTGAGATGAGTCGTCCTGGCTAGCCGTTTTGAGCCTGATAATTGCCTATTGATTATGATGGTGGATTGTTCACATGATACCAAGCGGGTACACTCGGTGTGTTCAATCCCTTGCCACCTCGATGGTGGTTGATGTCAGAATTGGGATCCCTGGCTTATGGTGGCAAGTAAAAGATCCCTAAGTGCAAGGTGAGATACATTTGTACGTTGCTCATTGTTCCGGCATGACATGGGTGAAGTGCTGTAAGGCACAGTCCCTGGCACAAGACACTGCGTAGCCGAAGGCAAGGACTGCAGGACTTGCATACAGGCCGACCTTCTGTTGGAGAAGTGCCTGTGATTGGAAAAAAATGGGGCAATGATTTGAAAGTTGAAACACCATTTTTCAAAAAATTATTGAGTTTTGAATACACTATTCATTAAGGAGTTTTGGATTCATTTCTAATGAACAAATGATATGTTATTTCATAAATGTTCTGTATGAAATTCTTTAATAAAACATTAGCACATACGGGACTCACCGAGTGATTTTCCATTCACACGTGTCTTTTACTTTACCTTTTTGTAGGATCCGGAGTTGAAAGGATCTAAGGATAGAGGACAATACCACAGTGATAGCAGAAAAGGTTTAGATGTTTCCCTTTTTGGATAATATACCTTATTACTGAGGTTGAATGGAAATTTTCATGTATGAAATTCTTTATTACTTGTGCACACTTGACTATCAGTATGGGTTGTTGTATGAATCTGGACTTGCATACTCTGTTGATTTCTGCTATAAAGACCCATTGTCTGGGTAACTAGACGGGGCGACACCCGGTGTTGATATGCTTCCGCTGTACTTTTAGTAGGGGTGTTACAAGCCTAGACCGTGGGAACCCTTTAAGCTAATACCATGGGATCCTTCGGAAGTGGAACTCAGAAGCTGCAAGTGAAAGCAATGGTTTTTGCTCTGAACTAAAAGGAAGTTGGAACAGATGCAGTAGTGGTGGAAGTTATATTTATTATCCAAGGTTGTTTCGTTAACACATTAATAGACCTTAGATTCATCCATTCCTATCTAAACAAGAGTTGTGTATATCATTTGGGTTGGGATGGAGTAGAAATACCTTTTACCTTGTTGGTAAGTATGCCCTTGGTAAAGATGGTGCAAGCAGATCGGTGTGTGCAGAGTTGCAAGATTAGAGTAGGGAAGGGGAGCTTATAGGGAGACTTAATAGTCTTAGCTATTGATGACTATGACCTAATTTTGGGTATGGATTGGCTTGCTAAGCATGGAGGTAAGGTAGATTGTAAGAATAAGTCTGTCCAATTCATTAGACCTGGTTGTGATATGCTGGAATTCAACAGCAAGCGAGTAAAAGAATTGATGTTTTTTATAGCTGGAGTAAAAGCCCGAAAGTTTCTGAAGCAAGGATGCTAATGATATTTAGCTTACGTGATAAGCAAGCCACAGGATCAGTGTACCCAGGAAAATACAAAGGTGGTAAAAGTTTTTGCTGAGGTGTTTCCCATAGAACTCACTTATCTTCCTCCTACCTGAGAAGTTGAGTTCACCATAGATCTGATTCTAGGAGCGGAACCTGTATCCCTGACCCCATATCGGATGGAACTAGCAGAATTGAAGGAACTAAAGGAGTAGTTAGAAGAATTGGTGAAGTAAGGTTACATAAGGCCTAGCACATCACCTTGGGAAGCCCCAGTGCTAGTTGTGAAGAAGAAGGAAGGGACCTTGAGATTGTGCATCGACTATCGGGGATTGAATAATCTGACTATCAAGAATAAATACTCCTACCTTTAATTAATGAGCTGGTTGACCAGTTACAAGGCTCTAGTTGTTATTCTAAATTGGATTTAAGGTAGGGATATTATCAAGTGCAAATTAAGGAGGAGGATATTCCTAAAACAGCTTTCAACACTAGATATGGTCACTATGAGTTTATAGTGATGCCTTTTGGGATGACTAATGCACCGACGGTGTTTATGGATTTGATGCATTCCATTTTCCAACCATACTTGGATAAATTTGTGCTGGTATTCATCAATGATATCATTATATATTCCAAGAATCTAGAGGATCATATAGAGCATCTAAAGTTGGTATTGCAAAAGTTGAGAGAGCATAAGCTTTATACCAAGTTTAACAAGTGAGAATTTTGGCTGGATAATGTGTCATTTCTTGGCTATGTGTTAACCAAAGATGGAATCAAAGTGGACCCAGCAAAAGTTGAAGCGATTTCAGACTAGAAGCAGCTGAAGAACATCTTCGAGATTAGGAGCTTCTTGAGGTTAGCTGGCTATTACTGACGGTTTATTAAAAGGTTCTCAACGCTAACATCACCTATGATCCGACTGTATACTGATGCATCTAAGGAAGGTTTGGGAGTAGTATTGATGCAAGATAGGAAGGTGAAAGCTTACGCCTCTCGAAAATTTAAGCTTCATGAAGTCAATTATCCGACGCATAATTTGGAGCTGGCTACCATTGTTTTTGCGTTAAAGAAATGGCGACATTATCTATATTGAGCCGAGTATGAAGTGTTCACAGACTATAAGAGTCTGAAATATATTTTTACCCAAAAGGACTTGAATTTGAGGCAGCGGAGATTGATGGAATTTTTGGAGGAATATCGTTGTCGTATCAACTACCACCCAGGGAAAGCCAACGTAGTTGCTAATGCCCTGAGTCATAAAGTCAAAATAGCTTGATTAAGAATTGAAGAGATTCAAGAAGTCCAAGATGTGCTGGATAAGAGGACGAAAGTACAAGAAGGAAGGATTATTGTCAGTAATCTAAGGTTGATACCGGATCTAAGGCAAGAAATCGTCAAAGCACAGCAAAGTAATGCAGAATTTCAATAATTTAAGGATAAGGAACTTAAGTGGGATGGCAGTGATTTCTGGCAAGACGCGACGGTAGTGATGCATTCCTGAGATCGTTAGTGTGTACCTAATGAGTAGTAGCTGAAGGATAAGATTTTAGAAAAGGCGTATAAAAGTAAGTATGCTATTCATCCGGGAGAAGTGAAAATGTATCAAGATCTGAAAAAAGCCTATTGGTGGCCCAGAATAAAGAAGGACGTGGTGAGGTATGTCTCCACATGCTTGACCTGTCAAAAAGTTAAAGCAGAGAACAAAAAGTCGACAAGATTGTTGCAACCTTTACTGATACTGGAGTGGAAATGGGAAGAAGTGACCATAGACTTCATTACCGGACTACCTATGCAAAGACCTAAAAGGATGCCATATGGGTAGTGATTGACAGATTGACCAAATTAGTGCATTTTATTCTGGTGAACGTAAAGGACTCAATGGAAAAGTTACCTCAAACATATGTGTGGGAGATAGTCGGATTGCATGAAGTACCTTCGAGTATCATGTTAGACTAAGACCCGAGGTTTATATTCCGATTTTGGGCCACGTTTTAGGAATCAATGTGTTCTAATATGAAGTTTAGTACGATGACACGCTTGCAAACCAATGGTCAGTCAGAAAGAGTTATTCAAATATCGAAAAATTTGCTAAGAGCTTGCATATTAGATTTTGGGGATAAGTGGATTGATTGCGTACTGTATGCAGAATTGCCTTACAATAAGAGCTACCAATCTTCGATTGGAATGGCTCCATATGAAGCGTTATATGGACGTAAGTGTTAAGTGCCTTTATATTGGAGTTGGTCATAAGACGGCCGCATATGCAAGTCTGGAGAAGGCTGCACTCAGGAAATGCCAGATAAGGTAAAGCTGATCAGAGAAAGGTTAAAAGTGGCTCAAAGCTGACAAAAATGTTATACGGATAATAGGCGAAGGGAGTTGGAATTCCAAGTAAGAGATAGTGTATTTTTGAATTTGACTCTAAGTTGGGGAATATTGAAGAATCCAAAAAGTGAAAAGCTGAATCCGAGATATTTGGGACCATTTTCTATTGCGGAAAGAATTGAACTAGTTGCGTATCGGCTGGATTTGCTAGATGGTTTGACTGGAATACATGATGTATTCTATGTGTCATAATTGAAGAAGTACAATGCCGACCTAGGACACGTTTTGAATGATGAACTGTTGGTATTGCAACCTGACTTAAGCAACGTGGAAAAACCTATTAAAATTTTAGACTGAAGTATCAAGATTCTCCGAAATAAATAGATAGCAATGGTGAGCATCATGGCACTCAAGATGCCACGTGGGAGATAGAAGAATGGGTGAAATGGAAATACCCCGACTTAAGATAAAGGTACTGGCTGACTTTTGGGATGAAATTCTTCTAAGGAGGGGAGGAAGTAAAACCCCACCTAAACCTACACTAGAGGGAGATGGATGAGGTGTATATCATACCATCTTGCATAAAATATATTCCTTGAATAATTTCGTGTTCCTTAGAATTGTAGTATATGAATTATATGGTTTATTTATGCTTGTTAAGTTGTAAGGGTGAAAAGGGAATTTTAATTGAGGACGAAATAGGAAGAAAGCTTGAGGCTTAAATAGGAAAAGAATTTAGTTGGAAAAATAAGAACAAGAGTGAGTATGGTTAAGTGGTTAGAGCTTTCTGGTTAATCTCCAAAGTATTGAGTTCAAATCCCATCACCTAAGTTTTATTCTTAATTATCTTAACCAATGTTTGAATTTTTCTTTTTCTTACATTCCTTAAAGCTAGGAATATTGTCATAGGGAAGACACAATGGCAATGTCCTAACTATGTGATATTGTCCTAAAAGAAATTCTAGAAGAGTTTAGTCTCCATTATTTTAGCAAGCCTTGTCCTAACCTATTTAAATTTAAACTACTCCTATTTCTTTAATTCTTTTCAATTTCTATAAAATGTCTAGGATGATTCTTAGCTTGAATTTTCAAAATTTCAAGCCTTTGGAGATTGGAGATGACCGAATTTGAGGAATGAAAATTGGAAGGAGGTTTTCAATTGAATCACCATAGCTTTTCTTCCAAGAACTCCATTTTCTTCTTGTTCTTGTTTTGGTTGAAAATCTGGAAATTTTTCAGATTTTCTTCTTCGCTGATTTTCGAAAATTGAAGGAGGGTTGTGCAAGAAGGTTTTCAAAGGAAGAAGAATGAGGCTTGTCTATGAGTGTTTTCTTTTACTTTATTTTCTTTTTCTTGAACAATGATATGTTAATTGGTTTATTGTAATTTGACAATCTTTTAGACATTCATGACATTTAGAGTTATTTGATCTTTTTATTAATTGGTTGTTCTTTTTGGTATTTAATTACTTGTGCTTATTACGAGATTAAGTGGTTGTTACTTTCTATTGACTTGCTTGAAAAAGAGGTTGATGCTGGTTTCAATTCATTGATTTCATATTTGTTGTCTCTTAACTTGCTTGAAAAAGAGGTTAATTGCTAAGAACTAGGTAATTAAAGGTTAATTGATGTCTGGTAGAATATGGATTCATTGGTTAGTTTCATATTTTAAGTTTGCTAGAATATGGAAATTTAATCAATGATTGTGTTTAATACATCTTTTGGGTGAATTAGTTGAGACAGAATATGTGATGCTAATTTATCTAGGAGATAGTGATTTCATGGATTGAAAAAGAAGTGAGTCTATCTTAATCCTTCATGATGCTAAGGGAATAATTAGTTATGATGATAGTTGGGTTCTTTAAGATCATGTTTGTCAAAATAATAGTTTGAATTACATACTTCTCCATCATTGACATGTATATATTTTTATTTTTATTTTATTTTATTTTCATTTTTGTTTCTTTTTCATTTTATTGAGTCAGTTAAACAATGAAAGAAAAGTGATTAATGCATACTTGTTCCTGGAGGATCGACACTCATTTGAACCCTATGCTCTATTAATGATGAGTACGCTTGCTTATATGTGTAATTTGGGATTAACATTTTAATTTAAACTTGATTGGGAATGTTCTTATTTTTATATGATTTTTATACCCAAATAAATATGCATCATCGGGCCAGAATTAATTTTGGAGGGAGTTGGCACTAATTCCGTACTCCAAACCGAATGAGATATTGTATGGTGAAAAGAGTTAATTGCACTGTAGTTTGTTATTGAAGGGTTCATGTCAAGCCACTTGACTTCTTAGACTCTTGGGTGGTCATGATGTATTGCTAGATACCTCTCATGATCTGGGAATATGGGTTTATTAATAGATGAATTAATAAACCAATCCTGATTAGAATCAATATGATTAATTCTAATTAATTATGGATTATTAATCTCAAAGACATTTGGATTAATTCATGTTCACTACCAATTGACTGGGAAACCTAATAGGTCACACACAATAGAGGATTGTATGCTCAAGATGTTATTTGATAACATAGTGGGGTTAATTGCGAGAAAGAGAAGTTGTTATGACCAAATTATAATTAGTTATAATTTATGATCTAAATTGTAATTGTGAGAACTTGATGTTTCCATTTTTAATTAGGGAATTCTAATAGTTTTAGGATTTCAGTTTTTTCAATGAATTTTTCGATTTATATGATGATATAATCGAAACCCTTGGAGGGTGATTCACACGAAAATTGCAGCCGCCAAAAACTCTCTTCTCTTGTTTCCTCTTTCTCTCGTTTTGCTGAAAACGAGAAGAGCAGCCATCTTTTTCTACTAGCACAGGATATTTTGGTGCTTAAGTGTTCCTCTGTGTAGATTTCTATTAGAGATAATCATACACTGTGATTATAATGGTTGGACATTCAATTCTCGTGGAGTTTGATCAAGAGGATTGTTGGATCGCGCCTCGATTTGGAGAGGAAATTTTGTTCTTTAGACGATCTAAGAAAGGTAAAAAACTGTTACCTTTGTTATCTTTATGTCTTGTTTTCCACACATATGCAGATCTTGGGATGGTATCTCGTTTTATTCTTCCGCTGTGCCATATATGATATGCATGAGAGATACCCAACATACAACGTTGAGTACTCAATAAAGGTAGACTGGTAGAACTAGTCTTTGAAGGGTTAGGGTAAGTCTCTCAATAGGCGGCCACCTCTGATGGGTGAGTCTTTCCCGGATAGGATGTCATTCCTGTAGATTATACCGATCTGAACTAGCAAGTACAGTTAAGTGGATTGTGTATTTTTACAATGGACAACCAGTAAGTTTGGGGTGTAGAGATGGAGAAGCATCTCACCGGTGGGCTGTACACCTACCTTGTGTCAGTACACATAAAGTATGGCATCTTGAACATTCTTTTGGTCATGGTGCACAAAGTGTGGAGCTATGGCTACTTCTTTTGAGTGGTTGCTTTTATTGTATACAATGTATGTCATGTGAAAGGAAATCTCCATTCCTTACTTGTGAAATTTATTTGAGACTTGCTAGCACTTTACCTTTATGAAATTTTCTCAACTGACATACATGAACTGTTTTACCTGAAGCACCCAAAGCACACACGGGCTTATTGAGATTTAGGTCTCACCACCTTTTTCTGACATACTTTTAGGTCGATCCTGTAGTGAAGGTTATTGATTAAAGATTACACTTCTTTGAAGGCATATTTTGATTAGATTTCATTTTGAGAGACTCTAGCAGATATTTATTTATTTTGAGAATTGTTCATTTATTGTTTGAGTTGTAATAAGTTTAAAGTTGGATCATTTCTTTTATTTTCTTTGTGAGTCCTAGTTATAAAGACCCTTGTCCTATTGATGGGGTGACATCCCTAGACTTATAGGGTACGTAGGTAGTGGGGTGTACACCTGGCACCAGGGTCCGCAAAGGGACCAAGCGCTGGGTCCATTCTGGTCAAGTAGAGGAAACCGAGCTGACTCTTAGGAAAAAGACAAAACAAACTTAGTGCTATGTCTGGCAAGTGGACCAGGCACCAGGTCCATTCTGTCCGACCAGTGAAAATAGAACAAAAACTAGAAAAAGAATAGATTGCACCTGGCGCCAAATGGGTCGAAGGTACCCGGCGCCAAGCCCGCTTTGGAAGGCAAAAATCCTATGCACTAATTTAAAAATTTTCCAAAGATTTCAGTATTTTCTAATATCCCTACTCGGCCAAGATTCCTCCAGCAACGAATTTTGCATCAAAGGGACCTATAAAAGCAAGAGAAAACATAAAAGAGAGATAGATAGAAAGGTGAATCCATGAACTAAAAACTCAAAACACTCAATGAAAATGGAATTCACCCAATCAAGGAGGGTTGTTTAAGAGAGTCTCCAGGGAAAAAGAAAGATGATTGTCTATGAGTGATTTCTTTTATCTTTGTTTTCTTCTTCTTCAACAATTATGTATTCAATATTTCCATTGTAATTTGACATTACCTTTGTGATTCATGATTTATTGAGTAACTTAGTCTTTTGATCAATTCATTATTCATCTTTCTATTTGATTACTTGTTTTTCTTACGGAGTTGGTTGATTGATTTTTATTATTAACTTGCTTGAAAAAGAGGTTGGTAATGACTTCAATTAATTAGTTTTATATTTGTTATCTCTCCCCTTTCTTGAAAAAGAGGTTAATTGTCTAGGATAAAAGTAATCAAAGGTTAGTTAATGATTGCTAGAATATAGATTCATTGAATAATTTTATATTTTAAATCACCTAGAATATAGGGGTTTATATGCGAATTGATTTTAATGCATCTTTTCGATAAGTTAGTTCAGACAAAATAAGTTCACTAATTTAACTAGAAGGTAGTGATTCCATGGATTGCAAACGAAGTGGGTCTACATTACATCCTTCATGAAACCAACATAATAGTTGATTATGGTATTGGCTAAGTGATTCATTATTATGTTGTCAAAGCTTTTGTCTAAATTGCATATTTTTACATTCATGAGTTGTATATATTTCTTTAATTTTCTTATTCTTATCTTACTACTTTATTTGGGTCAATTAAACAATGAATGAAAAGTGATTAGTGCGTACTTATTCCTTTGAGGATCGATACTTGTTAATTCCCTATACTATACTTGCGATGAGTATACTTGCTCGTATGTGTATTTTTGGATTAATTTTTTAATTAAAACTTAAATAAGGGATGGGATTTAAATTTAATCATTTTTATACACCCAAAATTTACGCATCATACAGCGTGGAGATTGCCTCTACTCTATAGGTTTTAGAAAATCTTTTATTTAAGGTAATTTGCTAAACCTTTATTAACCCATAGTATTCCATACGAGTGATCCTATGGCCTGGATTTCATATTTTTGTTCTCTAATTATTTTGTTTCATATCAGATATGCATGAGTGAAATCCAACAGTGTTGTTCATGAATATGTTATGTATACATATGTGTGTGTGTGTGTGTGTGTGTGTGTGTGTGTGTGTGTGTGTGTGTGTGTGTATTCATGTGTGTTGTTATTTGCAGAAAAAAAAAAATCTAAAACATCTATGTATAACATTTTTTTCTACTTACAAAAATTAAGTTTGAAGCAGACACTAAATTTTCTTACATTTGGAAATAGAAAAAGAATCATCTAGAGTCTTTAGGATTTATGGAAGAACTAAGAACATCAAATTCAGATAAAATACATCCAAAACAAAATAATATACATACAGTATTATTTATTACAATTTGTGAAAAATTAGAAAAAGAGATGGTCCTAAGAAAAATAGTTTATATAATAAACAAACACCATTTGTAGAATGTGTAATATATATATACCTACATATATATATATATATATTTATATATGTCTTGTGTATATATATGCATGTGTATATATATGTATATATTTATATATGTTGTATATGCATTTTTTATTTGTGTGTGCATGTGTGTGTGTGTGTGTGTATGTGTGTATTATGTTTGCATATGTGTGTGTTATGTGTGTTTATCTGTGTGTGTGTGTGTGTGTGTGTGTGTGTGTGTATGTTGTATATACAGATTGTTTGTGTGCTTTTGTGTATGCTCATGCAACAGAGAAATTCATTCAAAGTTTAATCAAGTTTTAATTTAAAATACCAACTTAACCTACATAGAACACAAATTCGAGGCAAGTATACCCATCATTTTATTACAGCGTTGCATTGGCAAGTATCCAAGAATCCCTAGGAACCGCAGTAACTACCCTTACTTCCACCTTTGTTTCATTGTCCAATAAACCAAAATAGAGAAATAAAGTCACTAACTACTGTTTATTCGAACTAATTAACAATGAGCACAACAAGAATACATCAACCCAATCACAAGATAGAGTCTAAAAGATCACAAGAACAAAATATAAGTAAGAAAAGAAGATTGATCATGTAAGTAAAGTGAATTTCCCTAAATAAAATCAAGCATCAAACCTTACTCAATTAATTAAATCAAAATCCAAGCATTGGCAAGGGGGACCCCAACATGCAAAACCCACATTCTCTCTGGTATTGAGTTTCCTACCGTTGAACCCAACCCATAGATATTGCTATCATACAAATTAAACCCAAGGAGCATTAAAATCAAAGGCCCCTCAATTCTAAAGCAAAAAAATAAAATAATAAAAAAGCAAAGTCCGTATCTTTAGGTAACCCAGCAACTCTATCTACCACAAATATCCAAAATCCTTTCTCAAGTTCATCAGGGGAAAACAAATCTATTGAACCACAGGTACCCATCTCATAAATGATTTTCTCAAAGTTAATACAAGAGAGTAATCGAATCAATTAATTAAATCAAAGAAGCCCAAGTGATAGATTACTCTAACAACATTCACTTAATCAAATAATTATCTAATATAAAACCAAATTAGGGTACAACCATTTAATTACAATTAGATCTAATTAGTAAAAACATTCCCAAATCAAAATTACAAAGTAAAAGTAAAGGGAAACCCGTAGATAAGTGCTCTTTTTCTTTAGGATGTTCCTTTTCTCCTTCAATCTTGCCTTTATATTCACTTGTAGCCCTCCTCGATGTTCCAAGAGATTTCTTAGATTTAATCTCGTTTGGGTCTCTCTTAAAATAACCCTATTGATGGGTCTTTATAGCTTCCTCTTGAAAATCACTAAAATCTACAGAATAAGGGTTGACTACTATGTTGCATGATGTTGTAGAAGGTGTTATGCATGGCGACATGCATGCTTTCTTTTAACTATATTAGCTCTCAAACGACATCATGGAACTTAACTTTTATTGTGTTCTATAATTTTGCATGGCTGCATTAAATATGAATTGCAGGGCACCATCAGCTCATAGATGTTTAATATTCTTGAACATTGGAAATGCATGGTGCCATAGAAGATAAGTGGCATGGTATCGTGAATTCCTAGTACCTTGAATCTAGAGTTCAAGTGAAGATGTGGTATTGTGTAGATGATCTCAATGACACCATGTAGGCTCCTTAAAACTCTTTTGTAGTTCTTTTCACCTTGCTTCTGTTGGTTTCAGTCGTGCAAACAGATTTGTGCAATGAAAAAATTAAATACATGAAACCTTACAATTGGATCACTTACATATGTTAAAATAGATCAAAGGAAGGAGACAAGCATTACCATCTAATATAGCTTTCAAAATTCTCTAAAGACTTCTTGAAATGCACTAAAGCTTCCAATTCCTCATTGTTCTCTGTTTCTTCAATTAATCGTTTAGTTCAACAAATAGCCACTAAATCTCAAGAATAGAGATTTCTCTAATAGAAATATACAAAGATTGGCACTGAAAAAAAAAAAAAAACGAGCGCACTAATCTATGCTAGCAGAAAATCCAGGTTCTACGAGTTTCGTGAAGAAGAAGAAAATCAAGGCTCTCTGTGTTGTTTGTGGTTTTCTCGTGCCGCACCAGTAAGACGCATATAGATATGTTTCGTGGCCACAAATAAAATGTTTAGCACCCTATTCCTTACAGGCTTAGATTCTCCAACATTAAATTTAGGCCCTCCAACTTATAACATACTTATAAGTGGCCTACAAGTATTTGAGTAATTGCATTTTTGACCATTGATTATAAACATTTTATAATCGACCCATATATTTATTTCTTCATATGAATTAACCCTATGATATTTTTATATAATATCTAGTAGTACCAATTTCTCTATTGTGTATGACCTATTAGGTTTTCCAGTCTATTGGTAGCAAAATGTGGATTAATTCTAATAATTATAGAAATTAATAATCATTGATAATTAGAATTAACTTATTAATTCTAACTAGGATTAATTTATTAATTTTCTAATTAATAAATTCATGTTTAGCATATCATGAGTGGCATCTATTAATGCATTATGACTATCCAAAAGTGCAGAAGTCAAGTGACTTGATGTAAACCTTTCAATAGTAAAATATCGGTGCAATAAACTCATTTCATTGTACTATATCTCATTTATTTGTACTTTTTTCTAGAATCTATTACTTAACATGTGTATTATTTGGAACTTATTCCAACATATAGCTGCCTTGGCCAAAGACATCTTGAGTAATAATACCCTACAAGTGGCCGTGAGATATACGCCCCTACTATTAAGAGTGATGAATCTTTTATTAACCCTCTCAACTACTTTTGTTTATTTTATGTCATACCCAATATCCATCCTATAGCCAGTCCTAAATAAGATTCCAAAGATTAGAATCAAAGTACAACACTTAGTAAATAAAGTACCTTAGAGATCTCAAGTCTAAGGATACATGCACATTTGCTATAATGAAAATCTATCACTGGCACTAAATAGTTATTCATGTGATTATCTCATAGCTAGGTCATTCAATGAACTTGTTCAAATAACAAACATCCACGTGTTAACTTTGAGTATCTTAATACTCACGAATGTAAGAACCACTGCTTGATCTAATTAAGAAGTATAACACATGCTAGTCTTTACACATTAATGATGTCATATCTCATTAATACTATGACTAGGGATAGTTTAAGCATAAGTACTACATAGTGTAGTAGGAATCTCATACCGTGATCTCTATCAAGATTTCCTTAACACTATACATTGTGCTAGGGGCTTTATCGTTCTATTTTATACACATACACATATGAAACAAAGAAATTGAAAGATAAAAAATGCCATTTATTGATTAAATATGCATAATAAGTTGTACAAACGATTGCTTCTAAGGCATAATCCTAACAACTTCCACTTTTAAACTCGAAGCATTGCAACCTACATGAAACAAGGTGAAAATAGGGGGATAAGTAGCAATCTATAACTAATTTCTAAAGACATTAAAGCACAAATGATATGTAAATTATGCATATAATGAGTATCATACATATATATGTATATATATTTATATAGATATATATGTTGTGTATATATATGTATATGTTATATGTATGTATATATATATGTGCATGAGTGTTTGTATATATATTTGTGTTGTATGTATATATATATATATATATATATATATATATGTGTGTGTGTGTGTGTGTGTGTGTGTGTGTGTGTGTGTGTGTGCATGTGTATCTATCTATGTGTATATTTATGTGTATATATATTTATATATATATATTTATGTGTGTATTATATGTGGTGTGTATATATATGTGTTTGATATATGTGTGTATATATGTTTATATATGTGTGCATATATATGTATTGTATATATAATAGTGTATATATGTATTTGTTAAAAATATACATGTTTAAGTCCTTTTTTTTGTAATCAATCTATATGTATAAATTAGTTAATAAAAATGATGATACAATTAATGACATGTAAAATTTCTTTTTTAGTGATAAAAATTTTTCTTGTGAAGGAAAATATTTTTCACTCAATAGAAAGGCGTACTCTTCTGACATGAGAAATTCTTCCAAATTAATTTCAAATAAAATTATATTTTTTGCGACAGAATTTTAGCAATGAAACTTTTTAAAGTTACCACTAGCTACATAATGAAAACTTCTGATGACAAAAATGGTGAAAAGTTTTACCAACAATTTTTTTCCTACCTAAAAGTGATGGCTTTAGTAAGGAAATAATTTTTCTAGTGAAAGGCACCTTTAGCGATGAATGAAAAGTTTTGCCACCAAGACCATTTGGTGCTGACACTTTAGAAAAGGCTTCAGTGAGGAAATTTTAACCTTTAACAATGTAAAAGTTGTCCCTGAAGTCCATTTTTCTTGTAGTGAAATAAGTGAGTTTCATTCTATCACTTCATCATTAGATCTATAGAAGACCAAGAACAGAGATAAGGAAATTATTATAGTCTATGTTGGCTTACTGAACAAGAAATTCATTCGCTAGATGCATCCATATTGTTGTCAATTAATCGTAAGAACAGTCTTTGGTATCTTCTCCACTAAATCTCTAGGCACACCATTAGCCCATCCTGTGTCAAAGATGTTGGGGACCTCCTCAAATATTACTTCTATAGCAGCCATCTAAATGCCATATAGAGAAATATAAGGTCATGGAAGCCAAGAATAAGTAGTTCTAAAATGTCAAAGTTGGTTAGAGGTTTTGTAGACTTGCTTGACTCTGCACTACACTTTACATGGCCAGGCCAAACTGCTCATAAAGAAGTCTACCACTTAAGTGGCTTGCTAGTACATTAATCTCCACAAAGGAATCTATACATTTAGGTTAAAATAAAATATTTTACCAGAAAATAGGAGACTCCATAAAAAGTAATCACTAAATATATCTCACTGGTCTATCCCTTACCATAGAGAATCTTAGAACAAAAGAAAAGTGACGCAAGAGATGCTTACCAAGTATAAAAGGCAACCAATATCTAATTCATGTGATTGCCATAGGAGTAAGGATGACTCAAAAGACCTCAATTGAGAAAACAACACCATATACTGCACAAACTGAAAATATCAAAGCTATTTTATGTGTAGTACAGAAATAGCTGAGAAACCATAATGAATTGAATATCCTAATCAATGTAGCTATTAGCTATAC
The DNA here is from genome assembly GCA_026120185.1 of Voacanga thouarsii. Taxonomy (NCBI): domain Eukaryota; kingdom Viridiplantae; phylum Streptophyta; class Magnoliopsida; order Gentianales; family Apocynaceae; genus Voacanga; species Voacanga thouarsii. Next base: position 4,329,877 of record JANUWF010001643.1, read on the forward strand.
AATAATATGGTTGCTATTAGTAAGGAAATCAATAGCTTAGCTTATGCTATCTGGTGAAACAAAATGTTTCATGTTTATCACAAACTTATTTTATTGAGAAAAAGTTTTGATGAGAAGTAACAAACCTACAAAGATAACCCTTTCTACTAATTGTTATCTTAGGAATTAGTTTCATACTTGCTCCTGTTTGCCAAGAGTTTATAGATGAGCCCATAAGTTTAGTAACATGAAATATATACAAAACTTCACATGCAAAATTGTAATGCAGTTGGAAGTAAACCAACAACAAACTCTACCAGACCTTCGATTTTTCTGATGTTGCCAAATAATGAATTCACTTGAGTGATTGCAACATCTTGAACACAAACAGAAGCAAGCAACAAGTTATACTTCTTGGTATAAAGAAAAGCTCATATTTATATAAGCCTTCATATTTCACATAAGAGAGTATCTATTAGCCACAAGGACAAATGCAATAACATGTCAAATAAGCGAAGGCCACCATGTTAGTAAATAACAAATTAGATTCGGAAACCTTTTGAAAAAAAATGATAAAACATACATAGAAATTTAAATTTTGCGACATGAAAAATTTAGATGGAGGAACTAAATAGTAGTAATTGAAAAAAATCTACAGAAGTCAAAATTTAATCAAATTTATCAATAAATTCTGATTGTAAAGTGAAATAGTGGGGGAAGTTCTTTCTTCCAAGTAATTGAACGAAATCTTTAAAGAAAAGCTAAATATATTTTAGTTTCTGATATTTTTTTTTCATTCATAAGTTTTGGTTGTACAACTATTATTCTTATAGAATGTAAGGTGTTTAGTGGTCATAGAGATAGCCTTATGATTTAACCTAAATCATTGAATATGCAGAATGAGCAATGGCTAAGTAATATCTTCTCACATTGTCAACTTACATCAAGTAGCTTATTTTGAGGTACGATATATATATATATATATATATATATATATATATCCAACTTCACAAAAAGCTTTTTGTAGTTCAAAAAACAGTTTCTAGTTTCTAGAATGCCTTCGCTCTAAGTAAAAGAGGAGAAGAAGTATCAACAAACTAATAATATAAAGCTATACTACAAGAAGGTGTGAAGAAAATGAAGGACAAGAGGTTTTATAGCTTACCTTTGAAATCACAGTAACAAAGTGCAGATACCAACTTTGAACCAAGCTAAGGAATTTGATGATCAATGATAGTTGGATCGGTATTGGCAATGGATCTTATCTGCCCATAGAATGAAAAAATTTTAATAGGGAGTATTTCACTCCTAGCATTCTTATATCTGAATTGTTTGTGAGAAATTCTAAAGGAACATACCTACAAATTGACTTAAGAATGTATAAGAAAAATAAAAAGAAACCACATTCATACCTAGAGAGAAGGATTATCAAGAGCCATGCCTCAACCAAAGTTGTAGTCTAAGAGTTGAACCACTGATAGTGAAAATCTAGGTGTAGAAAATATTAATTCAATTCTACTAATTAACCAAGCTTTACATTTATAAAATGTCGATTCCTAAACTACACACCAAAATCACTATTAGAGTGCACTCATCACATGGCATAGTATAGGGCATCAACGAGTATCATCCTTTAGGAGTAAGCAAAATTAATAACTATCATTCTATTATTTAGCCAAATAAATTCACAAAGGTACAATTGATGCAAGACAAATATATACTAAATTATATACAACCTTTAATAAGACAATTTCAAGGAAAATCATGGAATAAGAGAATGACTAAAAGAATGCATTTTCAATAGACATTCCTCAAGACAAAGTAAAATATTAAGCAAGATTCATGTCAATTCATCAATAGTCTAGCACCATTAAGGATAAAAATTATGAAACTCACATTCTCTTAAGTTATGAATTTCCAACCTTAGGTAAAATCAATAGATATTTCTACCTTATTAATTTGACACAAAGATGCATTAAACATATTATCCCAACAATCCATCAAGAAGACGATATCCTTATCTCTAGGCAATATTATCAACTAAATAGCCAACAAAAAGAAGTTAAAATCCCTATCTCTAGGCAACCATAACATCTTTTCTTTTAACATGGAAGAAATTAATGACCGTACCTCTAGGTGAAATTAATCTCTTTTTGATTACTAGTCCGTTACCTTTAATCTCTCCCTCGATTTAATTGAGAGATAAAAAGGTTGAAATAATTAGTTGGTACCACTCTTTTAACCTCTCTCTCTCTTTCTCTTGAGTCAATTAGAAAAGAGCCAATTAATTCATAACATTATGCTCAAGTAACCAACTACTACAAAGATGACATAAAATTAATCACAAAAGATAACATTAACACAAAGCCATAATCTTAAGTTAATCTCTCAGAAAAACAAGAAAACCAATCAACATAACATGGTTAAAAGAAAAAGTACAAGGAAGTTAGAAGAATGCTCAAAGACAAGTCAAATCCTCTAGCTTCAAGTAGATTCCCCTCTTAAACAAATGATCCTTTCTTTCTCATGATCTCCAAGAAATTTCTATGTACAACACTTTTAATGTCTTGCACCCCATATATCTTGAGTTAATTACCTCAATTTATAGGTATGCAACCTTCCTAAAAGCTCTTGAAATATATAAACTTTGTTTCCAATTCAGTTTCTAAGTGTTGACTAAAATCATTGCTTTTGGATTTGCTATCACCGGCCATAGCTTCTCCTAAGAATCCCCCACCAGCTTGCTACTCGAAGCAACAAATTCTTTTGTTTCTTCTTTACCAAGCCATCCATGGCTTGGTCTTGCAAGCTGCTACTGCCTTGATCCTATAAAGCCCTTTGTTCTCTTGTTTTCTTCTGAAGCTGTTCACTGGATATCCTATAGCTGGCTATGGTTTTTCTACTCTAGCCAGGCTTGGTTTTTCTCCGTGCAAAGCTTCCATTTCCTCTTGTTTCTTCTTGAAGCCGAGCATAGCTTAGGTAGTCCAGCCATGGCTAGCTTTGTTTTGGAAACCAATGTTCTTTTCTTATTTTCTCTTCATCAAGCCGGCCATGGCTTTGTTACCCAAGCCATGGCTGGCTTTGCTCTATTTTTCTTCCAGACATATATTTGTTTTCTCTGCTTTAATGATTTAAAAGCTTGGCTAGGTTCCTTACTCCAACAAGTACCAGTTTCACTCTATTTCATCTTCTATTCACAAGTTTTTGTGCAAGTTTTTATCATCATTCACCAAACATTTATCGTACACAAAAGTATACCAAAGTGAAGGGAAAGAATAGCCATTTGAACTAAAAAATCAACTTAAATACACCACAAATGACTCCAATATATGTATATATATATATATATGTATATATATGTGTATATATATATATATATATATAATTAACCCCTAACAACTCCACCGTACTTGAATCTTTGCTTATCCTTAAGAAAAAACATAAGACAAGACAAACAAAACAGCTCATCTTATTACAAATTTATCTATCACAAATGCCATATTTTTTTTCTAACCTTTAACATAAACTCATAATTCATTCGACCAAATCAATCCCTAAGAAATTAATGCATTAAATTATGTATTCCAAGGCCCTTAAATTTAAGTTAAAGAAGCTTATAATTAGTTCAAGAAAATTATTCCATTCTTTATGTCAAAATGTAGACAACACTGATCATATAAGTCAGGTTCTTCAACTAATTTAAGCTTCATAGAATCCAATTTGTACAAGTTGAGTAGGAAAATAGGGATACTCTTAATTATTTCCTCTTAAGATACTTAGGGAATTTAGCCTCAAGTGAGTGGATTTCTTTTCACTCACTATATTAGCTGCCTTTGATTTCCATACTTTTATTTTTAAAGAGATTTTTTTTTTCTTTTGGGAATTTAAAGCCTCAAATGAGTGGATTTCTCTTTATTCACCATATTGGCCCCTATACGTATGTACTTTTCTTTTGGAAGATAAAAGCATTTTATTTTTTGCAACACTCATTTTTTTTTTCAACTCAATCATTTTTTTCTACTCACTTCCCCTATTCATTTAGACTTAAAGTTAGGACAAATTTCAATACATGAAATAAATCAACAAACCATCATTTACTTGATAACATCATCTATATACAAACTTGAAGAGTAAAATAAAACTGAAATACTAAAGCATAACTCAGGTTAACCTAAATTTTCAAGACTTAGCAATATGCAATGATAATGGCTCATCATATATATATTTTTGGGTGTTTTGGTGCTTTAAGTATGATAAATTCTTACTCAAATCACTACCCACCATATTCTTTTCATCTTGTTTTTGTAGAAAAAAAATACAAATTGAAGATAATAATGGTGAAAAGGAAGAAAATAAGGCAAAATGGAAGAATTGTACAAGAACATAGTAGCCTAGGGTGATATGATCTTAAGTGGTAAAATTCATGGAACAAAGGGCTAATATCTCAGCTCATATAATGGAACCGAAATAGTTGAGTTTTGTGGCCAAAATAGAGGAATATACCTATCTATCCACAGTCTAGCAAGCCCTTGAAGATCTAGGCATCAAAGGCCCATAAGAATAGTAGCAAGAATAACTATGGACTCACCCAAATATCCTTGAGACAACAAAGGTAGTCAACAATAAAAGAGTAGAAACTATAGGCACCCAAATAATATAATTCAAGATAAACCTTAGAAGAGCTAAGTAACTAATATGGGCTAAATTAGTTATATTTTTCCTAGTTATTTGAGGCTCTTTTGTGAAATATTTCACTCAATAACTAGTCATATTCCTTTATATATAAGATTTTACCCTTGGAAAAGTATTTCGTTCATTATTACAGATTTTTGGGGTAAAACGAAGCAAAAACGTCGCAAAACAGAGGAGAGGCGGCACCGGACAGGGCATAGGAACCAGCACCAGCCATGCACTGTTGACACACACTTCGAGGCAACAAAAAATTTTCGAAACAGAGCAGAACATAGTGGAATTGGCACCAGCTCCAGTAGCCAAGGTGGTGCCGGTTGTATTCTGGACTACAATGTGCGGAATTCGAAAAAAAAATCAGCGAACGAGTAGAGAACTAGAACATAACTAGCGTTGGTTCTGAGAGCCAAGATGGCGCCGGCTGTGCTTTGATGAGGTGGGATTGTGATTTTTCTACACGGTTTTTGGTAATTTGTGGAGTTTTAGTATCTTCCAACTTCTACTCAGCCAAGAACATTAAACCAACAAGTTCAAACACTTCTCAAGCCTATAAATAGATGAAAAACACAAGGAAAAAGGAGAGAATTCATTGATTATCACAGAAAATCATTCAATCAAAGGAGAAATTCTTCAGTTTAAGGAGGGTTGTACAAGAAGGCCTTCAAACGAAGAAGAAGGAGGCTTGTCTATGAGTGTTTTTTTTTTACTTTCTTTTCTTTTTCTTGAAAAATGATGTATTAATTGTTTTATTGCAATTTGACATTATTTTATATACTTATGATTGTTAGAGTTAATTTAATCTTTTGATTAATTGATTGTTATTCTTGCTATTTAATTACTTGTGCTTATTATGAGATTAATTGATTGTTTCTTTCCATTAACTTGAAAAAGAGGTTGATGGTGGTTTCAATTCATTAGTTTCATATCTATTTTCTCATAACTTGCTTGAAAAAGTGGTTAATTGTGAAGAACTAGGTAATTGAAGGTTAATTGATGTCTGCCAGAATATGGATTCATTGGTTAATTTCATGTTTTAAGTTTGCCAGAATATGAAAATTTAATCAAGGATTGTGTTTAATACATTTTTTGGGTGAATTAGTTGAGACAGAATATGTGATGCTTATTTGTCTAGGAGATAGTGATTTCATGGATTGAAAAAGAAGTGAGTCTATCTTAATCCTTCATGATGCCAAGGGAATGATTAGTTATGATAATGGTTGGGTTCTTTAAGATCATGTTTGTCTAAAAAATGGCTTGAGTTACATAATTCTCCATCCTTGACATGTATATATTTTATTTTATTTTATTTTATTTTACTCTTTATTTCTTTTTCACTTTAAGGAGTCGGTTAAACAATGAAAGAAAGTAATTAACATATACTTATTCCTTGAGGATCGACACTCGTTTGAACCCTATGCTATGTTAATGATGAGTACGCTTGTCATATGTGTAATTTGGGGTTAACGTTTTAATGTAAACTTGATTGGGAATGTGCTTAGTTTTTATATGATTTTTATACCCAAATCTATACACATCAGTAACTAAGACCCAATCAAGAGAAACCACATTCGATTATTTAAAAGATATAGAGACTCATTCAATAAAGGACTAAACCCTAAGTATGGTCTTGAACAAAATAAACAAGGAGGCAAAAACCTCTCAAGACTCTCTTATCAAATTTGAATAAATTATGTAGACTGTCTTGTCAAACACAAAAAGATATATTTATACTATCCTAACCCTAGTTAAGTTATTCTTGAGGTCCTAAGATAAATTAAGGCCTTAAAATTTCTTTACATATTATTCGAAATAGAAAAAAACAAGAGAAAACATAAAGAATCGCAAAACAAGGGCCTGGACCCCGACATGAGCCGGTGCCGGTTCTAGTACTAGGGCCGGTGCTGCTTTTTTGCTGGACTTGAACCATTCAGCTACGGTCCATAGCTAGCTTGGGCCAGTGCTGGTTATCCTCTGGTTTGCTATTCTTCACCATTTTCTTCCTCCTTTGGTGCTGTCTTAAGTTTTTGTTGGTGTTCCTCTTGGATAGTCATCCAGTTGAGATCTTGGCTACCTTCAACATCCTTCCAAATCTCTTCCATCCTCAAATATAGTTTTATTAGCAATTGGATATCACATTAGAACCTCTTAGTCCTTAATCTTATCATTGGTCCTTGCAAAGTCGTTCACCCTACTGGAGATTGAACTTCCTGGCGAGCTTGATCCCCATTATCTCCCCTTTCTTAAAGTTAATTATTCCATGAATCATCGCCTACATCAAAATGAGTTAAGTCACTAATATTAAATGTTGTACTCACTTTATACTAACCGAGTAAATCAATCTTATAGGCATTATCTCTAACTTAGGCAATGACTTGGAAGGGCCCATCTCTGCTTGCGTCTAGCTTGCTCTTCTATTGAGTGAGAAACCTCTCATTGAGAAGGTGCACCCATACCCTATCGCCAGGCTCAAATAAAACCTTTTTTCTTCCTTGATTACGCTTATGGGCAATCTCTTTATCTCACTTTGCCATGGTTGCCTTCACCTTTTCATGGAGAGTCTTCACCAATTTCACATTCTTAGCTCCATCAAGGTTCATCCATTCACCTATAGGTAAAGGAACCAAATCCAAAGGGGTTAGAGGGTTAAAACCATAAACAATTTCAAAGGGAGAATAAAAAGTAATAGAGTGAATAGCCTTATTGTAGATAAACTCAATATGTGGCAAGCATTCTTCCTAATTTTTCAAGTTCTTCTTAATGATGGTCCTCAAAAGGTGGGTGAGTGTTCAGTTGACCACTTCCGTTTGTTGATCAATTTAAGGGTGACAAGCTGTGGAAAATAAAAGGTTAGTGCCAAGTTTGTTCCATAAGACCCTCTAAAAATGACTAAGGAACTTAGTATCCCTATTCGATATAATGTTCTTTGGAATCCTATGCATTCTCACCACTTCATTGAAGAATAAATCTGCAATATGAGAAGCATCATTAATCTTGGAACAAGCTACAAAATGGGCCATTTTTTAGAATTGATCAACAATTACAAATATGGAGTCCTTATCCCTTTTAGATCTAGGCCATCCCAAGATAAAGTCCATTAAAATATCAACACAATGAGTATTTGGAGTAGGTAAAGGACTGTACAAACCATGTGAAAGTGATCTAGATTTAGTCCGCCTAAAAATTATGCATTGAGAACAATGTTTCTTGACATCTCTCCTCATTTTTTGCCAAAAGAAATATTCTTTAAGGATGCCTAATGTCTTTATAACACCAAAATGTCTCATTAATCCCCTATTATGGACATCCTTAACTAGTAATTCCCTAATGGACCCCTTTGGCATACAAAGCCTTACCTCTCTAAACCTGAAACAGTCATGCATATAGTACTTAGCAAATACACATTTCTCCCAAGCGCAAAAAATATCCCCAAACTTCTCATCATTACCATATAATTCTTTCACAAGTTCAAAACCAAGAAGTTTAGCATCCAAAGAGTTTAAAAGTGCATACCTTCGGGATAGTGCATCTGCAACCACATTCTCCTTATCCTTTTTGTATTGAATGACATAAGGAAAGATCCTAATACATTCCATCCACCTTGCATGCCTCTTATTCAAATTTTGTTGGCTTCTGAGGTGTTTAATGGTCTTATGATCGGTATGGATCACAAATTCGTTTGGTAAAAGGTAGTATTGCAAATATTGTAGGGTCATAACTAAGGTAAAGAATTCTTTATCATAAGTGGAATAATTGAGGGCCACCCTGGATAATTTCTCAATAAAATATGCAATGGACTTTTGATCTTGGGATAAAATTACACCTATCCCTACCTTACTTGCATCGTACTCTATCTTAAATGCCTTCTCAAACTTAAGTAGGATGAGAATTGGACCTTGGCTCAATTTGTCTTTGAGGGTTTGACAGGCTTTTTGTGAGGCTTCTTCCTAGCTAAATCCTGCCATTTTCTTTACCAATTCGGTTAAAGGGGCAGCCATGGTGCTAAAATTCTTGATGAATCTCTTATAGAAATAAGCTAGGCCATAGAACATATAAACCTGGGTAATAATGGTAGGAGTGGGCCAATTTTGGATTGCTTTTACTTTTCTCTCATTAATCTCAATCCCCATAGGACTCATAATAAACCTAAGGAATGTAACCCTCTTCAAACAGGAAGGGCATTTTTCTAAGTTAGTATAAAGTATCTCCATTCGAAGAGCAATAAGCACATATTGAAAATGATTCAAATGATCCAAATATGATTTGCTATATATCAGTATATTATCAAAGTACATAACAACATACTTCCCAATGAATTCCCTTAGAACATGATACATTAAACGCATGAAAATGCTAGGAACAGTATACAACCTGAAAGGCATAACAGGCCATTCATACAACCCTAGTTTAGTTTTAAAGGCCTTTTTCTAGTCATCCTTTTCCCCTAATCCTAATTTGGGGATAACTAGATTTCAAATGAATTTTAGAGAAAATACAAGCACCAAAGAACTCATCAAGCAACTCATCTAATCTAGAAATGAGATAGCGATTGTAAAACCCCACCTAAATCAACCCCAGAGTAAGAGGGATGGGATGTAATCATGACATCATGCATAAAATATATCTCTTGAATGATTTTGTATGCCTTAGAATTGTTGATTATGGGTTATATGATTTACTTGTGCTTGTTGAGTAGAAATGATAAAAAGGTAATTTTACTTGAGGTTGAAATAGGAAGATGGCTTGAGGCTAAGATAAAAAGAAGATTTGGTTGAGAAAATAAGAACAAGAGTTAGTGTGGTTAAGTGATTAGAGCTTTGTGATTTAATCTCTAAGGTCTTGAGTTCAAATCCCATCACTTAAGTTTTATTCATACTTATCTTAACCAATGTTTAAATTTTCTTCTTTCTTACATTCACTAAAGTAAGGAATGTTGTCTTAGGGAAGACATAATGGTAATGTCTTAACCACGTGATTTTGTCCTAAAAATAATTCTAGAAGAATTCTTATCTCCAACATTTTTGCAAGCCTGGTCCTAACCTCTTTAAATTTAAACAACTCTAAATTCTTTAATTCATTTTTATATCCATAAAATTCTTGGATACCTCCTTACTTGGAATTTCAAAAGTTCCAACTCTTGTAGGATAGGAGGTTGGCCAAAAATATGGAGGAAGAATTGGAAGAGGTTTCAATTAAATCACCATATCTATTTCTTCAAGAACTTCATCTTCTTATTGTTCTTGTTTTGGTTAAAATCTGAGAAATTTTCCAGTTTTTCTTCATGGCTGGTTTTTGAAATTTGAAACAAGCTTTCTCTACCTAATTCTTTCAAATAACCAACCATCTTGTGTGAATATGAAAGCTGAAACACTTTGGACTGTCGCAGCCTTACAAACTATACCAAACCAGAGTTTTTTTCTAGCAAACAAGCAATCTTTGAATATGAAAATGGAACCATTCGTTAGTGCTCAAGAACACCTGAAACTTTCTCTTTTCTTCTTCAAGATGGTGGCTAGAAAACCATCATTAAGAGACCTTCAAACACCCCTATATTCGAGCTGCAAAACCGTTCCAAAGAAGACAAAAACTTCTGCACAAAACCATTTCAAATCGTAAGAGTTCTTCAGCTTAAATTCTAGAATTTTTTTCCAGCTTTGCCTATTCAATGCTAAGGCCGATTTTCTTCATCAAACCTCATGTTTCGGCCATAATCTAGCCATGGACAGAACCCCTTGGCTTCTCCATCTACCTTGATCAATAGAACTCCATTAACATACCTCAAAACACTCATATCTTCACTCCCTTTAAAATTATCAAACTTCAAATTAAGTTCCAGATTTTTATTCCATTAAACACTCACCTAGCTATATAATAAAACCAAAAATTCCTCTGCTATTCTATAGCCATTTTTAGAGAGCCTAAAGCTGAAATAGCTTCCCATTCCATGATCAAATCATAGCTAGTTCAGCCATATACCATTGAAGGATAAGAGACCTTCCAAGAGCAAACACCATTATCCAATCCCATACCTCAAACATCTCCACTTTTCTCTCAAGTTGAATTTTGAAAAAGCTAAAACTCTCTCTCTCCTTCTTGGATAACCGAAAGCCTTCCCTAAGCTAGGCCATTCGACCATCACACACACACACACACACACACACACACACACACACACACACACACACACACGCAAAATCACACACTCTCTCAAGAACACCTAGAACACACACTAAGCTTCTTCAACCTTTAATCACCTCTATTCATCCCAAATCACTCCAAGAACCTTCAAACCAACAATGATTCAGTCCCTACTCACTCTTGGGCCACTCTATAACATTAAAAACACTAAAGTTGATTTTTTAGTTGGATTAAACACATATTTTCGATCAAGAACAAGAAGAACATTAAGAAGGTAACTTTAAACACCTTAGACCTTCTTCATCTCATCATCACCATTTTCAATATCATCCTAATCTCTTTTTCTCTATTTCTCTCTCTCTCTCTCTCTCTCTCTCTCTCTCTCTCTCTCTTGGCCAAAACTTGGATTGCCATTCTTGGACAAATTGCAACAAAGGAACGATTCTTAAGCACTCAAGGACCTTTATTAAGCAAGGCAATACCATCATCTAACGTTCATCAAATCAAGTATATCTTTCTTGATCTTCTCTTTAAATTCTATAACTCAAGTAGTTTCGAAATTGGAGATTATTTAAAATATTATTATTATATTAGATAAATAAATAGAATCTTTTTATAAATAATAATGTATTGGAATTAATTAATACCAAATGTCTTTTATATTCATATTTTTATTAGTTAGCCTTACTAAAACTTTTATTTACACTGATCAATATTATTTATATTGGAATAATTTATTTGTTATTTATTATTTATTATTGAAATTAAGTATAATTTATTGTTAATATTACTTATTATTTAAAACAATATTATTTAGAATTTATTATTGATAATACTCATTATTTGTTACTAATTTTATTTATTATTTGTTAATAAATAGCTAATATTATAATTTATAATTTATTATTTATTTACAACACCTATTTATTTTAACTTATCAAATTAATTTTATTTTATAAAATACTTTATCAACTAGTATTAAAGCTTAAGGCATTGTTGTCATAGTTAGATGTTGTTGTAGCTAGTTGACCTAAGAGTTATTTATTTAAGGCAAGTATTGTCTGGAAGTTAGACTTATACCCTGTATTTACCCCAGGCGGGGGTTGACTTGAATTACCTTGGAAGGCTTTTGTACCCAAGAAGAGCAAAAGATCAGGTAAGTTCCTGCATATAGCTGTTTGAAGATCCAAGTTACCATGGCAAGTCAAACACTATGTGTACCAGAATTTGTTGAGTAAATGCAAGTGTGGACAATTTTTCTTTTCTTTTTAGTCAAGCAAACCATTTAAAATTTTCTAAAAAACCAACTTTGACAAGAATTTTGGAAACCATAATTGCTATTTCAAAGAGAATTAATGTATGATCTTTCTTTTCCCAAGTGGGACGAACACAATGCTGAGTACTCAATAAGGGTAGACTGCTAGGATTAGTCTTTAAATAGTTAGGGTAAGTCTCTCAGTAGGTGGCCACCTCTGAGTACTGAGAGGTGAGTCCTTCCCGTATAGGATGCCAGTTGTGTAGGTCGTACGGGTTCGAGCTAGCAAGTTCAATCAAGTGGATTGTGTATTTCTGGAATAAACAACTTGTAAGTTTGGGTGTAGAGATGGAGGAGTATCTCACCCGGTAGGCCGTATACCTGCCTTGTGTCAGTATACACAATGTATGGCATCCCAAATGTTCTTTTGTGATGGTGCACGAAGTATGGTGCCATGGCTACCTTTTTTGAGTGGTTGTATTTATTGTATGTATGTATGATTCGAAAGGAAAACTCCACTCTTCATTTGTGAAGTTTATTTGAGGCTTGCCAACACTTTCTTTTATGAAATTTTCTCAATTTGCATACATAAATTGTTTTAGCTGAAACACTTAAAGCACAACAGGCTTATTGAGATTTATTTCTCACCACCTTTTATAGCATTCTTTCAGGTCGGTCCTGTTGTGAAGGGTATTAATTAGAGATTGGTTTTATTCTGAAGACTTGTTTCTTCCTATGTATTTTATTTGAGAGACTTTAGCAGGCATTTATTTATTTTTAGAAATTGTTCATGTTTTGCTTGGGTTGTGGTAAGTTTAATTTTGAATTATTTATTTCATTTCTTTTGTGAGTCATAGTTATAAAAAACCCTTGTTCTATGGACGGAGTGACATCCCCAGCCCTAATAGGTACGTAGGTAGTTAGGTGTTACAAGGGGTATCAGAGCCAAGGCTTAGGCAATTATTGATAGTATTTACTTTATTTCAATAGGATTAAAATTTTTTGACTAATTTGGATTTTTTATGTTTTAGGATTGTTAGAATGTAAAGATCTGTGAGAAAGGGGCAACAATGGCATAGACCAATCCTTATCTACTCAGAAGACTTACCAGTGCCATAACCTACACTACAACTCGCACCCCAACTAGTCATACCTTTGGAAAAAAGCAGTGATGATGAAGTTCAGATTATTGAGACACCTCTTATACCTGTAATAGTCTTAATTACTGATGGTGAGAATGAGGATATTGACATGGAGTATGTCCCAAACCCACCTAGCCCCGTGATTGATTTAACTACTGATAGTGATGATCTGGGGGAGATAGACTATATGATGTTTTAGGGTTTTATTGCTTGCTCTCCATGTCGTGAGTAGTATATGTGATCAAGCATGTTAGAGATTATGTCACATTTGGTGAATAGGGTTTGTGTTCATGTATGATTGTTAAAGCCATGATTATGTTTATGTTAGTAGAGTTTAGATCATGTCTTGGTAAATTTAGATTTATGCCTTTATTCATGATTTGGATGATTTGATGAATTGGAGTGGAGTATATGTCCATGATTGTGGTTAGCATGTGGAAATATGATCACGACCATGTTGTCCCTAGGCTAATTTTGTTCCATCAATAAAATGATTAATACTATGACTTCTTCTAGTAAATTTCGAAAACCTTAGGAAAATATAGATATTGTCGTACATATAAAATAGTGATATTTTAGTCAAATAAATGATAGCTTTTATTAAAGAAATAAAATATATAGATATTATATAAAATAATAATATCAAATAAAGCCTTTTATATAAGTAATCATAATAAGTGAAATATTAATTTTGTAAGTCTTATATTCATAAATACTATTAAAATTTATTTATTATCTTTTAATCAAAACCTATTAAAATTTACTTACAACTAATTTTAGTTTCCAATTATCATTAGATTATCATTTTAAATAATTACATCTAGGTCCTAGGACCCTTCATCAAACAAACCCTAATTTACTTTTAGCAAGATTTCAACTTTCAACTTATAGTACCTATTTTCCAAACCCTAGTTATTTTAATATCAAGCTAGATTTATTTTATAAACCCTTTTATTTGATATCTAGCCTTAAAGTTTGGGACACTAGGGGCATGATGGTAGTAAGTTGAGCTAGTTTTATTTGTGAAAGTGAATCTTCGGCTTGAGTCTGATTATAGCTCATGTTTAACCCAGGCGGGGTTAGGTCAGCAGTTGGAGACCTTTACTTAGAGCAAGGATTAGGTAAGCTCCTGCATAAAAACCATTTGATACAAAATGATTATTATGGCAAGCCAAATGTAGAGTGTATGAACACTCACTTCTGTAAAGGCAATTGGGGATTGTCCTCTTTCCCATTCCAGTCAAACAAATTATTTAAAAAATCAATGAACAGATTTACTAAAATCCTAAAACTCTTTCTAAAACTGATTTTGACAAAGACTTTGGAAATCCTTAATTGCCATTTTCAAGTGGAACTATGTTTTGTTCATTTTCCCCCAAGTGGGATTAATTACGTTGGGTACTCAATAAGGGTGGACTTTTAGGATTAGTCTTTGAAGGGTTAGGGTAAGTCTCTCAGTAGGTGGCCACCTCTGAGGGGTGAGTCCTTCCCGAATAAGATATCAGTCCAGTAGGTCGTGCTGGTCCGTACTAGCAGTTTTCAGTCAAGTGGACTGTGTGTTGCCGGAATGGACAGCCGGTTTTGTTTGGGTATAGAGAATGAGGAGTATCTTGCCCGGTAGGTCGATCACCTACTTTTTGTCACTCTGTAAAAAGTGTTGCATTCTAACTATTGTATGGTTATGGGGCACAACGTGTGGTAAACCTTGACCACCTTTTTGAGTGGTTGATTTTATTTTACATGTATGGTTGGAAAAGCCAAAACACTACACTTGATTTTGACTGTTGTTTATTGCTTGATAGTATTTCTCTTATGAAGATTTTATACTTTGCATCCACGAACCGGTTTCACTGGACACTCGAAGCACACACGGACTTACTGAGATTTTTATCTCATCACCCTTTTTACCATTATTTCGGGTCGATCTTGCTGTGGGGATGAATAGTTAGTGTTGTCTCCCTTGGAAGAGATTTTATTATTTATTTTTATGTAATGCTTTGGGAGCTGAGAGTGAATAATTTTATTTCTAGATTTATTTTTAAATTCTTGGCTTGTATAAGTTTTAAGTTTTAAGTATTATTTTATTCCATTATTTTGAATGTGTGACCTAGTTATAAAGACCCCTTGTCGTTTGGACGGGGCGACATCCCCGGTTTTGTCGAGCTAAGGTAGTGGGGTGTTACACAAGCTGAAGGATTAGTGCACTCTAGAGGACACCGAAGTAGTGAAGGATTTTCCTGATGTGTTCCCAGTGGAACTTACTTCTCTACCTCCCAGTCGGGAAGTGGAATTCACCATTGACCTAGTTCCAGGAGCAGAACCAGTATCTCGAACCCTGTACCGAATGGCATCGGTGGAGCTGAAAGAGCTGAAAGAATAGTTAGAAGATTTAGTGGGGCAATGCTACATCAGACCTAGCACATCGCCTTGGGGAGCACCTGTACTGTTTGTGAAGAAGAAGGATGGGACTCTGAGGCTTTGTATATCAACTATCGGGGTTTGAACAACTTGACGTTCAAGAACAAGTATCCCCTACCGCTGATTGATGTGCTGTTCCACCAGTTGTAGGGATCCAGTTGCTACTCCAAATTGGACTTGAGGTAAGGGTATTACCAAGTGCAGATAAAAGAGGAGGATATCCCCAAGACGACCATCAACACCAGATACGGGCACTATGAGTTCGTAGTAATGTCGTTCGGGGTGACCAATGCTCTAGCAGTATTCATGGATTTGATGCATCGGGTGTTCTGACCCTATCTGGATAAGTTCGTGGTGGTCTTCATCGACGACATTCTGATTTACTCCAAGAGTCTGGAGAAGCAAGTGGAGCATCTGAAGCTCGTGTTGGAGAAGCTATGGGAGCACAAGTTGTACGCCAAGTTTAGCAAGTGTGAATTCTGGCTAGACAGTGTAGCATTCCTTGGCCATGTAGTGACCAAGGAGGGAATCAAGGTGGACCCAGCAAAGGTTGAAGCAGTGTCAGACTGGAAGCAACCGGAGAACATCACCGAGATTTAAAGTTTCTTGGGATTGGCTGGTTACTACAGGAGGTTCATCAAAGGATTTTCAACACTCGCATCGCCAATGACCCGGCTGCTGAGAAAGGATGTTCCATTTGTGTGGAGTGAGAAGTGTGAGAAGAGTTTCGAGGAATTAAAGCAAAGACTAATGACAACACCAGTATTGAGTCTGTCAGAGGAAGATAAGCCTTACATACTGTATATTGATGCCTCGAGAGGAGGATTGGGAGCAGTATTGATGCAAGACCGGAAGGTGATGCTTCTTAGAAGTTGAGACCCCATGAAGTCAACTACCCTACTCACGATTTGGAGTTGGCAGCCATTGTGTTCGCCCTAAAGAAATGGCGACACTACCTGTACAGAGTTGAGTATGAAGTGTTCACCAATCACAAGAGTCTAAAGTACATGTTCACTCAGAAGGATCTGAATTTGAGGCAACGAAGATGGATGGAATTTTTGAAGGAGTACCATTGTCCGATCAATTACCATCCCAGGAAGGCCAATGTTGTAGCTGATGTATTGAGCAGAAAAGTTGGTATGGCCAGGCTAAGAGTACAGGAAATTCAAGTGGTTCAAGAAGTGTTGGACATAAGGGTGGAAGTGTAAGAGAAGAGAATCGTTATTAGCAACCTGAAGTGGGTACCAGATTTAAGACGGGAAATCGTGGAAGCTCAGCAAAGTAATGCCAAATTTCAGCTTTTCAAGGACACGGAGCTCAAGCGACAAGGCAGTAAATTACGTCAAGATGAAGAGGGAGTTTTGCATTTTAGGGATCGGTTGTGTGTACCCGAAGAGCAGCAACTTAAGGACAAAATTTTGGAAGAGGCGCATAAGAGCAAGTACGCCATTCATCCGGGGGAAGTTAAGATGTACCAGGATTTAAAGGGGGCCTATTGGTGGCCTGGAATAAAGCGGGATATGGTCAAGTATGTCTCGACCTGTCTCACCTACCAGAAAGTCAAAGTGGAGCAGAAGAAGTCAGCGCGACTATTACAACCATTGCCAGTACCGGAATGGAAGTGGGAGGAGGTGACCATGGATTTTGTCACCAGACTTCCCATGTTAAGTGTGAAACCTCGGTCAAAACCAACCTTAGAGTAAGGGGGTTGGGATGCATATCATACTTTATTTTATAATTAAATATATTTTCATATGATTTCTATGTGCTTTGGATTTGATTTTTATTGTCTTGAAGTCTTGTTGGTGAGTATTGTGTGAGAGGGGTAAAATGGTAATTTTTGCCCGAGGTGAAAATAGGGAGATAGATTGTGGATTGAATAGAAAATAATTTTTCTAGTGGAAATAGCAACAAGAGTTGTTGTGGTTTAGTGGTTAGAGCTTTGGAATTTATTCTTGAGGTTTTGAGTTCAAAGTCCATCATAGAAGCTTTAACTCGATTAAATTTTATTTTTGCTTGGGAAGGAATGGTTTCGGCCTTAAGGGCCTAGATCAATGTGGTGATGATGTCCTAGGAGAGACATGTTAGGAGTATTCTCATTCCACTCCTTTGCCTACTCGAAATTCCCAAGGGGAATTCTTGTTCCCTTGATCTTTAGTTTTCCTTAGCTTTCAACCCCTTAGTTTGATCAAGAAGTTCTAGCCTTTTTCTTTGCAGAAAATTCAGTAAAGTGCTGAGGACTTTTAGGATTAAAATGTCTTGGTAAAAGACTTCTTATGGTCTGGAAAATATGGAAGAGTTGAGGGGAACTCCGAGAGGAAAAATCCCTCTAGTAAGCTTGCTGAAATTTCACTCTAGACTAGCTCATCTTTCTTCATGGCATGAGCTGAAATTTTCCAACTTGTTGTACCTTCAAATTGTCTAGCTTCTTAGCTAACATTCCCTCCCAATTGCTGCCAGAAAAATGGCCTTAAGATCAGTTTGAATCATGAATTATTTCTGCCATTTTCGGGCTGCACAAAGACTGAGCAAAACCAGTGAAAAATTCTGGGCAAATCGCTACCTTGGAGGCTCAAAACCGAGCTGTTTTCTTCCAGATTTTGTGCAGCACCTTAGCCACGTTTTTCCTCCATGAAGAAGGCTGGAAACCAGCCTTGAATACCCCTGAAATTCCCCTTCAAAATCTCTTCAAATTGGCTGGAAGTGGCAGACGAAATTCTGCCCAGAAAATTACTGTGCAGCGAAAAAAAACTGGGCAGTCCAGATTTCCAGCTTTGTTTCCTATTTTTCTTCTAGCCGAAACACCAACCCTAATCTGTCAAAACCTCCCTTAAACCACCATTAATAGAGCTCCATTGTTTTCCACAAGCTTCTGGACGAAAGGCAGCAATGACTGTCCGAAAATCTCTCCAACAAATCCCTGTAATTTAGCTTGATTACTTTCCAAAATTCCAGCCATCTTATTTAGCAACCTTCCGTGATATCTTGCTCAATTGACCAGACTTCTTCTTCATCATTGTGTCCCTTAGTTTTGGCCATCATAAGCCTTATTGAACCAGCTTTAATTCCTCAGAAAAGCTATACAACCAGTCGGCCATAGGAAACTTCAAAGCTGTCCAAACAATCAAGATATTCTTAGAATATTTAGTTTCCAAATTCACTTCCTAAAAATATTCTTCAAGGATTGTAACAACTAACCTTTCCTTTTCCCTTCCAAATCAGAGAAACAACTCTCTAAACCCTACTGAAAATCGGCCAACCCTATCTCCCACAGAAAATTCAGCAGCTGCAAATTCCTTAGCTCTCTCTCTCGATTTTCTGCAACCATCAAGAACACACACACTACACCAAGAACACCTACTTCTTCTCTACACCTAATACCCCTCCAAACCATCTCAAACCCTCACGAAAATCTCCAGATTTAGTCTACTCATTGCTGTGAATCCATCAACACCATTATTAACATCAAACTCCTCAAAACATCTTGCTACTTCGGATCAAAATCAGAAATTTCTGTGAAGAACAAGAACATCTTCAAGGTAAATTCACTCTATCAACTTCATCCTCTTCAAACTTGATCTCTAGTGGGAACCTATATGAATAACCATGCTAATGATCTCTTCTTCTCTCTCTCTCTCTCTCTCTCTCTCTCTCTCTCTCTCATGGCCGAAATCACTCTTCTTTGGCCGGATGACTTCTCCTCCCATAATCTTGCTCTCGCCATCTCCCTTAGACAATATTAGCCATTTAGGAGTTGAGATCTACTCTAAACTCCTTCAAAGCATTCATCAACCAAGTAAGTACCTTCAATCCTTCTTTTAAACTCTAGAATCATGTCTCTAGGATGATGTTGTTAAAAGATGAGTGGCGATAGGATTTGTGTATGTGTTGTTGTTGAGATTGAAGCATGAGTGTATGTATGATTGTGAAGGAGATGGGTGTTATGCATGGAAGGATTATATTAGTTGATTTCATGTTGAATTGAGGTTTGATGCATGTCATAGGTAGTATTTGTATCAAAGCATGCTAGAGATTATGTCACGTTGGTGAATAGGATTTTTATTCTTATGGGATTGTTTAAGCCATGTTCATATTTATGCTAGTAGAGGTTAAAGCATGTCTTAATAAATTTAGATCTATGCCCAAATGCAAGATTTGGTTGATTTGATGAATTAAAGGATTGTGCATGTTCTTGATTGAGGTTGGCCATAGAAATTGACCATGATCTGGTTATCCCTAAAAGTAATTTTCACTCCATGAATAAAATACTCAATAAAATAATTTCCTAGTATTTTCGAAAACCCTAGGAAGGGTAGATTTGGATTCTTATATTCATAAAGGATATTTTAGCCAAATAAATAATAATTTTGCTAGAAGTAAAATAAATAAATATTATTTAAAATAAAGAAATCAATTAAAGCCTTTATGAAAAAGATTTATGCTTAGTAAAATATTTACTAAATCAAAACCCTTAAGGATTTACTTATTATTTTCCAAGAAAGGCTTATTCAATTTAATCTCAACTAGTTTTAGCTATCAGTTATTTTCTAACAACTAAACTATCATTAAATCACTATTTTACCTAGTACCACCTATGACTCTTGATCAAATAAACTCTAGATTTTTCTTAACAAGATGTAAACTTTCAACTTATTAGAATTTATTTCCCAAACCATTAATTATTTTAAATAACAAATTAAACTTAGCTTATAAACCTATTTAATTAGTGTCTTGCCCTAAAGCTTGGGACACTAGGATCATGGTAGTAGTGAATTGAGTTGATTTAAAATTGAGGAAGTGGATTGTAGCTTGAATCTGATTAAGATTTGTATTTGCCCATGTGGGGTTAGGCCAGCTGTTCGAGACCTTGTTGTTGTGACCAAGAACCAGGTAAGCTCCTGCATAAAACCTATCGATGTGAAATGTTTTCCTTATGGCAAGCTAAATATGGAGTGTATGGACACTCGTTTATTTGAAGGCAATTGAGGGTTGAATTTGTTCTTATTTCCAACACTTAAATTATTTAAAAGTTACTGAGCAGATTTTCCAAACTTAAAACTCTTTCTAAAACTGATTGTTCCCAAAACTTTGGAAACCCTCAAATTACTATTTTCATGAAGAGCAATGCTTTGTTCATTTTATCCCAAGTGGAAAACGTCGTTGAGTACTCAATAAGGGTGGACTACTAGGACTAGTCTTTGAAGGGTTAGGGTAAGTCTCTCAGCAGGTGGCCACCTCTGAGGGGTGAGTCCTTCCCGGATAAGATGTCAATCCAGTGAGTCGTGCCGGTCCGAGCTAGCAGTTTGTTTTCAGTCAAGTGACTGTGTTTTGCTGGAATGGACACCCGGTTGTTGTTTGAGTATAGAGAAGGAGGAGTATCTTGCCCAGTAGGCCGATCACCTACTTTTGTCAGTCTGCACAAAGTGTCGGCATTCTGACCAGTTATGGGGCCCAACGTGTGGTAACCCATATCCCTTTCTTTCGAGTGGTTGATTTTATTAATTAAGCAGGGCTGGAAAAGCCAAAACGCCACTCTTGCTTTTGACTAATGTTTATTGCTTGCCAATGTTTCTCTTGTAAAGGTTTCACACTTTGCATCTATAAACTGGTTTCACTAAACACCTAACGCACACACGGACTTACTGAGATTTCTATCTCATCACCTTTTTATCATGATTTTAGGATGATCCTGCTGTGGAGTTGAGTGGCTAGTAATATCTACTTTGGAAGAGAATGTGTCTTTTGATTTTATGTATTGCTTTGGGGAGACGAGAGTGGATAATTTTATCTATGGTTTTTGTTTTGGAATTTCATGGATTTACTCTTGGAGTATATTGGGTTGTAATAAATTTTTAATTGAAGTGTTATTTTATTTCAGCAATTTTATTTGTGTGACCTAGTTATAAAGACCCTTTGTCCTTTGGATGGGGCGGCATCCCCGGTCCTGGCGGGCCTAGGCTTCGGGGTGTTACATTAAGGACCTAGAAGGACGCCATATGGGTAGTGGTGGATCGATTGACCAAATCAGCCCATTTCATACCGGTAAACGTAAGAGACTCTTTGGTGAAGTTGGCTCAGACTTATGTTCGAGAAATAGTCTGACTGCATGGAGTACCCTCAAGTATTGTTTCTGACCGAGACCCGAGGTTTACATCTCAATTTTAGGGTAAGTTTCAGGAAGTAATGGGGTTGAGTCTGAAATTCAGTATGACGGCGCATTCATAGACCGATGGGCAGTCAGAAAGGGTTATTAAGATATTGGAAGATATGCTGAGAGCCTGTGTTCTGGATTTCAAGGATAATTGGATGGAATGTGTATCGTATGTAGAACTATCATATAACAATAGCTACCAAGCTTCAATTGGGATGGCACCGTATGAGGCTTTGTATGGATGCAAGTGTCAAGTACCGCTGTACTAGAGTTGGTTAGAAGATGGTCATGTAAGCAAATCCAGGGAAGTTTATGTTCAGGAGATGTTGGATAAAGTAAAATTGATCGGGGAAAGGTTGAAAACGGCTCAGAGCCGACAGAAGAGCCATGCGAACAACCGGCGGAGAGAATTGGAATTTCAAGTCGGGGACAACGTATTTCTGAGATTGATGCCAAATAGGGGAATCCTGAAGCAACCGAAGGGTGAAAAGCTAAATCCAAGGTATTTGGGGCCATTTCCGATAAAGGAAAGGATTGGACCGGTAGCATACCGATTGGACTTGCCAGATGGATTGACGGGAATTCACAATGTATTCCATGTGTCATAGCTGAAGAAGTACAATGCCGATCCCAGTTATATTCTGAATAATGAGCAGTTGGTGTTGCAACCAGATCTGAGCTATGTGGAGAAGCCCATACGAATATTGGACCGTAGTATCAAGAATCTCCGGAACAAGCAGATACCGATGGTCAAGGTTCAGTGGGAGCATCATGGCACGCAGGATGCCACATGGGAATCAGAAGAATTGGTTAAGTGGAAATATCCCGACCTGAAATAGAGGTATACTTGAATTTCAGAACTAAATTCTTCTAAGGAGAGGAGGATGTGAAACCCCAGTTGAAACTAACCTTAGAGTATGGGGGTTGGGATGCATATCATACTTTATTGCATGCATAAATATATTTTCATATAATTTTATCTACTTTGGGTTTGTGATTTGTAGACTAGATGGCTTATTTGTGCTTGTTGAGTAACAAGGGAAAAATTGTAATTTTTGCTTGAGGTGAAAATAAAGAGATAGCTTGAGGATTAAATAGGAAAAATATTTGGGAGAGAAAATAAGAACAAGAGTTGTTGTGGTTTAGTGGTTGGAGCTTTGGAATTAGTTTTTGAGGTCTTGAGTTCAAATTCCATCATTGGAGTTTTAGCATGATTAAATTTTATTTTTGTTTGGGAAGGCTATGTTTCGGCATTTGCATGATTTAGGGGAGGGTAGAAGTGTTGTCCTAAGGGGAGACGTGATAGGAATATCCTAATCCTACTATTGTGCCCTACAAAAAATTTCTAAGGGAATTCATACCCTTCTTGATCCTTAGTTTTTCTTACTTCTTAATTCTTTAAGTTGTTCAATTTATTCAAGCCAACTTTAATCCAGAAAAATTTCAGCAAGGTTCTGTGAGGTTTAGGTTTCAAAAATGGCTATGAATAAGTTATCTTGTAGCCGAAAAAGGGAAGGAGTTTTGGAAGGGTCCCAAGAGAATTTATCTCTATGGTTGAATCTTCAAAACTCCAACCTAGCTGTGTTCATTTCCTTCATGTTGTAAACTGAAAATTTTCCAGCTTCTTGTCTAGTCTAAGTGTTAAAATTTTCAGCCACCTTTACCTCTCAAATTCTGCCAAAACAATGGTCAAACCACTCAGCTTGAAGACTGAAAATCACAGCCAAAATTGAGCTGCACAAAATCTGTGCAAACTAGAAAATTTTTCTGGACAATTTCGCAGCTTTGGTGAGCCTAAACTAAGCTGATTCTTCCAGTTTTTCACCCAGCATCTTAGCCACATTTTTCATCCATAAAGAAGACTTGAAACCAGCCTTGAAAGACCTCTGAATACCCTTTCAAATCTTCTACAAGCTGACTGGAAAATAGCAGCAAAATTTGCCCAGGAAAATTCCTGCAACTTGTGAAATCTGTCTAGAATTTTTCCAGCCTTGCTTCTTCTTTAGCTTTGTCCGAAACCTCCACCATTTCTCTTACAAACTTCCATTGAATAGCCCTGAACTGCACTTCATCATCTTCCCCAGCATTCTGCTCGAAAATCAGTCCATGGCTGCTCCTAAAAAACTCTCCATCAATCACTCCAATCAAACCATTGACTGAAGTCCAAAATTTCAGCAATCTATTTTAGCAACCTTCCATGAATTAAACCTCCAACAACCAGAAAATCCCTTCACCATTGAACATCATATTTTCAACCACCATTAAGATCCTTCAACCAGCTTTCATTCCAGCAAAATCCCTAGCCAGCCAACCGGCCATTACAGCTTCCAAAAGTTCTCCTCCATCAAAGATCTTCTTACCATATTTTGTTTCTAAAATTGATCCCCTAAAATATTCTTTTAGGATTTCAAACAACCAGTTTTCATTTTCCTCTCAAATCAAAAAATTCAACATCCTAAACCCTCCAAATCAGTCGGCCACTCCTTCCTACACAGAATTTCGGCCAGCCCTCTCCCTATACTCTCCATTCTCTCAAAAGCAAGAACACCAAGAACACCTACTAACCTTCTCTTGCCTAAGGCCACCAAAAACACTTCAATCTTCTTCAAAAAAAATTCCAGATTGTACCTACTCACTTCTATGAATCTATTCTTACCACTTTTAACATCAAACTCGGAAATCAAGCCCTCTCTTTTGGATAAAAAACCAGTATTTTTGAGAAGGCCAACAACACCTTCAAGGTAAGCATGATCAATCACCCCACCTTCTCTCATCTTCACATTCTAATGAATATATGTATATATAAGCATACTAATGGACTCTCTTTTCTCTCTTTCTCTCTCTCTTAGCTGAATGTTGTTTCTCTCTCTTGGCCGAATGGCGACTTCAACCATGGCCATGTTTCCTTCATCTCTCTTGGTCGGATCAAGTCCCTAAGAGTTAGGATCTATTCGAAACTACTCCAAAGTACTCATCAATCAAGTAAGCCTCTTCAACCCTCTTTTTAAATTATAGATTCATGTCTCTAGGATGATATTGGAAGGAGATGGATTATGATTAGGGTTTGATCCTGTGTTGTTGTCATGAGTTGAGATTAAAGCATGAATAAATGTGTGTATATGATGGAGATGGGATTGATGCATGATGATGATTGGTCTTGGTTAGGTTATATGATGTTTTAGGGTTTTATTACATGCTCTCCATGTCGTGAGTATTATATGTGATCAAGCATGTTAGAGATTATGTCACTTTTGGTGAATAGGGTTTATGTTCATGTATTATTGTTAAAGCCATGATTATGTTTATGTTAGTAGAGTTTAGATCATGTCTTGGTAAATTTAGATTTATGCCTTTATTCATGATTTGGATGATTTGATGAATTGGAGTGGAGTATATGTCCATGATTGTGGTTTGCATGTGGAAATATGATCATGATCTTGTTGTCCCTAAGCTAATTTTGTTTCATCAATAAAATGATTAATACTTTGACTTCTTCTAGTAAATTTCGAAAACCTTAAGGAAAATATAGATATTGTCTTACATATAAAATAGTGATATTTTAGTCAAATAAATGATAGCTTTTATTAAAGAAATAAAATATGTAGATATTATATAAAATAATAATATCAAATAAAGCCTTTTATATAAGTAATCATAATAAGTGAAATATTAATTTTGTAAGTCTTATATTCATAAATACTATTAAAATTTATTTATTATCTTCTAATCAAAACCTATTAAAATTTACTTACAACTAATTTTAGTTACCAATGATTTTTTAACAACTAATTATCAATAGATTATCATTTTAAATAATTACATCTAGGTCCTAGGACCTTTCTTCAAATAAACCCTAATTTACTTTCAGCAAGATTTTAACTTTCAACTTATAGTACCTATTTTCCAAACCCTAGTTATTTTAATATTAAGCTAGATTTATCTTATAAACCCTTTTATTTGTTATCTATCCTTAAAGCTTGGGACACTAGGGACATTATGGAAGTAAGTTGAGCTAGTTTTATTTGTGAAAATGAATATTTGGCTTGAGTCTGATTATGGCTCATGTTTAACCCAAGCGGGGTTAGGTCAGCTGTTGGAGACCTTTACTTTGAGCAAGGATCAGGTAAGCTCCTGCATAAAAACCGTTTAATGGAAAATGATTATTATGGCAAGCCAAATGTAGAGTGTATAGACACTCACTTCTGTGAAGGTAATTGAGGACTGTCCTCTTTCCCATTTTAGTCAAATAAATTATTTGAAAAATCAATGAACAGATTTACTAAAATCCTAAAACTCTTTCTAAAACTAATTTTGACAAAGATTTTGGAAATCCTTAATTGCCATTTTCAAGTGGAACTATGTTTTGTTCATTTTCCCCCAAGTGGGATTAATTACGTTGAGTACTCATAAAGGGTGGACTGTTAGGACTAATCTTTGAAGGGTTGGGGTAAGTCTCTCAGTAGGTGGCCACCTCTGAGGGGTGAGTCCTTCCCGAATAAGATGTCAGTCCAGTAGGTCGTGCTGGTCCGTACTAGCAGTTTTCAGTCAAGTGAACTGTGTGTTGCCGGAATGGATAGTTGGTTTTGTTTGAGTATAGAGAAGGAGGAGTATCTTTCCCAGTAGGCCAATCACATACTTTTTGTCAGTCTGCACAAAGTGTGACATTCTGACCATTGTATGGTTATGGGGCCCAATGTGTGGTAACCCATGACCACCTTTTTGAGTGGTTGATTTTATTGTACATGTATGGTTGGAAAAACCAAAACACCACTCTTGATTTTGACTGTTGTTTATTGTTTGTCAGTATTTCTCTTATAATGATTTTATACTTTACATCCACGAACTGTTGTCACTGGACACTCGAAGCACACTCGGACTTGCTTAGATTTTTATCTCATCACCCTTTTTACCATGATTTTAGGTCGATCTTGCTGTGGGGATGAGTAGCTAGTGTTGTCCACCTTGGAAGAGATTTTATTATTTATTTTTATTTAATGCTTTTGGAGCTGAGAGTGAATAATTTTATTTCTGAATTTGTTTTTGAATTCTTGGATTGTATAAGTTTTAAGTTTTAAGTATTGTTTTATTCCATTATTTTGAATGTGTGACCTAGTTATAAAGACCCCTTGTCCTTTAGATGGGGTGACATCCCTGAACTTGTCGGGCCTAGGTAGTGGGGTGTTACATTCCATAAAGATAGGAATGTTGTCCTAGGGGAGACATAAAGAGAATGTCTTAATCCTTTTATTATGTCCTAAAAAGAATTCTAGAGGAATTCTTGGCCTTTTATTATCTCTAGCTTGTCCTAACATTTTCACAAATTAAATTTGTTCAAAATTTATCAAAATTCATCCTTTTAATTTCAAAAAATTCAGCAAGGATTTCTTGTCTTTGAATTTTGAAAATGAATCTTGGAAGTTGGAGAATTGACTAAAAATAGGAGAGGAGTTAGGGAAGGTTTCCAAAGGAAATTAATCACCATGGTTGGACTTTCAAACTCATCTCCATAGTGTTCATATTCTTCATGAAGAATCCTTGAAATTTTCCAGATTTTGGACAGCCTAACTTTCGAAAAACTCAGCCATGTTTCCTACCCATTTATTGCCAAAATATGGCCAATTTATTCAGCTTGAAGAACTGGAAATCCTGTGCAAAAATGGACTGCACAAAACTGCACAAACCAGAAAAAAATTTGGGCAGTTTTCACTACATAGCAGCTTAGAAGCGAAGCTGTTTCTTCTGCCTTCAAGCCAGCAAAACTCCTTTGTTTTTCCTCCATAAAGATGGCTGGAAACCAGCCTTAAAGGACACTCGAACACCTCACAAAAACCTCTTCAAATCGGGCTGAAATATTGCAGAAAACCTGCACAGAAAAATGCAGCAAACCTTCGAATCTTGAACACCATGAAACCAGAAATTTCTAGCTTTGTTCCCTTAAGCCTTGGCCAAAGAAACCACCCCTAAACCTCTATAAATTGAACCTTGATCAGCCTTGAACTAAACACCATTAACCTCTCCACTTACCTTGCACACTTAGACTCTATAACCACACCTCAAATATCTCCTAAAATCACTCCATTCAAACTACAATTTGAACTTTAAAATTTTCTAGCATTTGCTCCACGAAAACACTCTTGTACTAGGCTTCATGACCAGAAATTTCTCTACCATTGAGCTTTGAATTTTGGCCAGCCATAGATCTATATTAATCGTCATTCATTTCAGCAAAACCAAATAGTCCAGCAGGCTCCATTGAAGCTCCAAGAAACCTCCATCAATCCAACACCATTAACATATCCTATACCTCAAACCACTCCTTAAATCTCTCCATTTGAATTTCAAATCATCAGATTTTTCTCTTCCTCTCTAAGCTAAAAACTGAAATCCTTGAACTCCCAAAACCATTCAGCTAGCATTCTCGAGAAATTCGTGTACACCTTTTTCTCAAATTCTCTCCATTTTCACCAAGAACACCAATAACACACACTTCCTTTCTTCAAGCTAAAACCCACTCTAAACACCTCTAGTCCCTCTCAAAAACTCTAGAATACTCCTACATACTCCCTATAGTTCATTTCTGGGATTTATAACACCAAATCTCAAAAACAAGAATTGGCATTCGGATCAAAACCAGTTTTTTTTTTCTTGAAGTCTCAAGAACACCATCAAGGTAACTAAGAACAACTCTTTTGTTCATCTCCTTCCATTCAACCTATAACGTATCATACTAATGCTCTCTCTCTCTCTCTCTCTCTCTCTCTCTCTCTCTCTCGGTCGAATTGGTGGATTGCAACCATGGCTATTTTTCTTCTCTCATGGACGCTTCAAGACTCACAATCGCGTGGACCTTCTCGAATCTTCATCGAAGTAAACATCAATGAAGTATTTCTCCTTAATTCTTCTTTTTAATTTTGAATTCATGTCTCTTAGATGTTGATAGGGAGAATAGAATATGAATGGGGGATTGAGTGTATGCATATGAATGAAGGGGTTGAGATTTGGACATGAGAATGGTTGTGTATGATTAAGCTATATGGATTTCCTTGAGAATCAATGAATGATCATCATATCTTAAGAGAATTATGAATGTTTAAGCATGCTAGATGTCATGACACCTTTGGTGAATAGGATTTTTATGTTCTTATCTTCATTGAAGCCATGATTATGATTAGGTTTAGTAGAGATTTGGCCATGTGATAATATGTATGGATTTAAGCCTATGCGCATAAATGGATTAGTTTGTTGTTTGATGTTGGAGAATATGTTCATGATTCTTGTTAGCAATAGGAAAATTATGATTATGATCTTGTTGATCCTTGGTTATTTTAATTAGCAAATGTTATTACCTTAATTAAAATTATTATTATATTTTTTCTCTAAGGATTCGAAATTCCTAGGAAGTTTTGGGAAATGGAATATTAAATGAAATATTGATATTTTACTAGTCAACTAAATAATATCTTTTATTAAAAATATATATATATATATATATATATCTATGTATGATAGTAAATAAGATCTTTTATATAAATGATAATAATAAATAAAATATTAATGACCTTGTAGACCATAGTTCAAACTTTCATCTATATTCATAAATATTATTTATATTAAAATTTATTTGTTATTTATTCAACAAAAATTTAATATAATTTATTTATTATTAATTTTATTTTTTACTAATTATTTATTATCTATTAAAAATTAATTACAATTTATTATTTATTTATAATAAAACTATTTTTAAAATTACCATTTACTGATATTAATTAGGATTATTCAACATTTAAACCCTAGTTTATTTATTAACAATAGTACTCAAGATTTATTATTTGAACCTACAACTTATTAATAATTATTTTAGAACCCCTAATTGTTTTAACTTATCAAGCTAGACTTATTTTATAAAATCCCTTATCATCTAGCCTTAAACCTTAAGACATTAAGGTCATGATTGTAATTAGTTGAATTAGGAATTATTTATGTAAGGCAATGATATCTCGAGTATAACCATATGTCTTGTGTTTACCCCAGGCGGGGTTAGGTCAGCCTTGGAAGATTTTTGAAATTCAAGCAAGCAAATGATCAGGTAAGTTCCTGCATGGAATTTTGTCAAGATCAAAATTATTGTGGCAAGTCAAATGTGATGTGTATGGACATTCACTTTATAAAGGCAATTAAGGATTGTTTTCCCTTTTATTTCAATCAAGCAGATCATTTGAAAAATTAAACAAACGGTTTTACGTAAAATGCTAAACTCTTTCTAAAACTTAACTTTGACAAGAATTTTAGAAACCATTAAATGCTATTTCCAAGTAAAGCAACGTATGATCAATTTTCTCCCAAGTAGGATAATGAACGTTGAGTACTCAATAAGGATAGACTACTAGGACTAGTCTTTGAAGGGTTAGGGTAAGTCTCTTAGTAGGTGGCCACCTCTAAGGGCTGAGTCCTTCCTAGATAGGACGCCAGTCCAGTGGGTCATGCCGATCCGAGCTAGCAAGTTTCAGTCATGTGGACTGTGTGTTTCCGGAGTGGTCAACCGGTAAGTTTAGGTGTAGAGATGGAGGAGTATCTCACTCAGTGGGCCATACACCTACCTTTTGTTAGTTTGCACAAAGTGAGGCATTCTGACCGTTATATGGTTATAGGGCCCAACGTTTGGTAACCCATGGCTACCTCTTTGAGTGGTTGTATTTATTGCGCACATGTAAGGTTTGAAAAGCAAAATGCCACTCTTTATTTTCAACATTTATTTAATGCTTGCGAGCACCCTCTCTTGAGAAATTTTACAACTTGCATACGCGATAGAGTATTAGTCCATATTATAGCAGTAATAGTCAGTGTTTATTCTAAATAGTACTTTTAAAAACCACTATTACAAGTCCTATTGTACGTATTCGAAATACGCTCATGCTATGCAGTGAGTTGACTACTCACTGGCTAAAGGTAAGCCATTCTCCATTTGGAATTCATAACACAATAATCTAAACATGATGAGATTCACATTCTCACCAATTGGTTAAGAACAAACATTTATGTGTTAAGTAACTCGTGATCCATACTTTACTGTGAAAAACCACTATTCACATGGATTACTTACTTAAACACAATAGGTCCTTTTAAAACGTAAATTGTGAACAAATAAAAAGTAAATTCACAAATAAATTTATGAGAATAAATTCTTTTATTAATAAATTCGATAATTACATAAAAAACCTAGTCTAGTGGGCATACATTCCAACAATCTCCCACTTGTACTCTAAGACTAAGAAAGTTTGTAGATGCCCACCCCTATGGCATCTAAGTGTCTCTTAAAGATTCTCTCAGCCAAAGGCTTGGTGAAGGGATCTGCCAGGTTATTCTCCGAGGCTATCTGTTCCACCATGATTTCCCATCTCTGGATGAAATCCCAGATTAGATGGTACTTCCTCTCGATGTGCTTCCTCTTCTTATGGTTCCAGGGTTCTTTATCTCAGCCTCGTATCCTATACGGCGCAACGGAAGAATAAAACGAGAAACCATCCCTGGACCCACATATGTGTGGAAAACAAGACATAAATAGATCAAAGATAATAGTTTTTTACCTGTCTTTGATCGTCCGAAGAACAAAAATTTCTTCTTTAAGTTGAGGCACGATCCAGCAATCCTCTTAATCAAACTCCACGAGAGTTGAATGTCCAACCACTACAATCACAGTGTGTGATTATTTCTAATAGTAATCCACACAGAGGATACACTCGAGCACCAAAATATTTCAGTGTTAGTAGAAAAAGATGGCGGCCAGGGCACTTCTCGTTTTCAACAAAACGAGAGAGAGAGAGGAGAGAAGAGAAGAGAGTTTTGGTGGCTGCTATTTTTTGTGTGAATTACCCTAGGGTTTCGGTTATATCATCATATAAACCAAAAAATTCACTGAAAAAACTAAAATCCTAAAACAATTAGAATTCCCTAATTATAATTGGAAACATGAAGTTCTTACAATTATAATTTTAGCCACAAATTATAACTAATTATAATTTGTCCACAACAACTCCTCTTTCTCACAATTAACCCCACTATGATATCAAATAACATCTTGAGTATATAATCGTCTATTGTGTGTGACCTATTAGGTTTCCCAGTCAATTGGTAGCGAACATGAATTAATCTAAATGTCTTTGAGATTAATAATCTATAATTAATTAGAATTAATCATATTGATTCTAATTAGGATTGGTTTATTAATTTATCAATTAATAAACCCATATTCCCAGATCATGAGTGGTATCTAGCATCACATCATAACCACCTACGAGTCCAGGAAGTCAAGTGGCTTAACATGAACCCTTCAATAACAAACTACAATGCAATTAACTCATTTCACCATATAATATCTAATTCATTTTAGAGTACTGAATTAGTGCCAACTCCCTTCAGAATTAATTTGGGCCCGAATACAATAGTACTTGTGCCACGAACCCACTACTCTAGATGTGTATCAATTGAAATTATTGTCAATACACAATTGCCTTGGCCAAGGACTTCTCGAGTAATAATTCCTATAAGTGGCCTTGAAATATTCACCCCTACTATTAGGAGTGGTGAATCCTTTATTGACCCTCTCAACTAATTTCGTTTACCTCACAATGTACCCAATATCCATCTTATAGGCGGCCCTCGATCGAGCTCTAGAGATTGGAATCAAAGTACAATGCTCAGTAAACAAATTACCTTGGAGATCTCAAGTCTAAGGATACTTGCACGTTTGCTATATTGAGATTATATCACTGGTACTAAATAGTTATTTATGTGATTATCTCATAACTAGGTCATCCAATGAACTTGTTCTATTAACATGCATCTATGTGTTATCTTTGAGTATCGCAATACTCACGGATATGAGAATTACCGCCTGATCAAATAAGGAAGTCTAACACATGCTAGTCTTAATGCATTAATGATGTCCTGTCTCATTAATACTATGACTAGGGACTATTTAAGTACTAACACTATACAGTGTAGTAGGAATCTCATATCATGATTTCCTTAACACAATGTTGTACTAGGGACTTTATAGAACATTTATATTACTTAAAAGTAAACAAAAAAAACTATAAGTTAAATAATGCCTTTTATTACAATAAAATGTGTCATATACAATGTACAAGTGATTGCCTCTAGGGTACAATACTAACACTCTAGATTGCGAGACTGCTTAAGTGGTGTCGTAATACACCACAATCAGTCTGTCTATGTGTGGCATGACTCCAAGTGCTGAAAGGAACTTCCAGAGCCAGACTGCTTCCTTATATGCCTCCGAAGCTGCAACAAACTCCGCTTCTATGGTTGAGTTAGCAATCCAAGATTACTTGGTACTCTTTCATGAAATAGATCCTCCAGATAAAGTGAAGACATTTCCACTAGTGAATTTTCTCTCATTCTTATCTACCTGGAAGTCTGAGTTATGTATCCAATAGGAACTAATTCATCAACCCTGTAAAGTAGCATATAATCTCTTGTACCTTTGAGGTACTTGAGAATATACTTTACAGTTTTCCATTGAACCACCCTAGGGTTTGACTAATATCTGCCAACTACGTCTACGACAAAGCAAATATCTGGCCTAGTGCTCAGCATGACATATATGAGACTTCCCACAACTGAAGCGTAGGGAATCCTACTCATTCTGTCCTTTTATTCTTAGGACTTAGGACAATCCTTTGAACAAAAAGATAACATTTGTCTACAAGGAATTAGAGCTCTCTTGCATGAGTTTATGCTGAACTTGGCCAATATCTTATCAATATATGTTGGTCGGGATAATTCTAACATTCTTTGCTTCCTATTTCTAAGAAGCTTAATCCTAAGAATGTAACTGGCTTCTCCCAAATCCTTCATACTGAATTGACTAGACAGCCAAAACTTAGTAGATGACAATGTTCCTACATCATTCCTAATGAGTAGAATGTCATCCGTATATAGGACAACAAAAACCATATTTATGCCTTCTAATCGCTTATATATGCATGGTTTGTCCTCGTTTTGAATGAAATCGTAAGACTTTCCAGTCTTGTCAAAATGAATGTTTCATGCTATA
The DNA here is from genome assembly GCA_026120185.1 of Voacanga thouarsii. Classification (NCBI taxonomy): domain Eukaryota; kingdom Viridiplantae; phylum Streptophyta; class Magnoliopsida; order Gentianales; family Apocynaceae; genus Voacanga; species Voacanga thouarsii. Next base: position 4,363,725 of record JANUWF010001643.1, read on the forward strand.
GATGCCTGCTTAAGTCCATAAATAGACTTCTTAAGTTTCCAAACCATATGTTCATGACCTTAGGCAATGAAACCTTCCGGTGTGGACATATAGATATCTTTACTAAGATGGCCATTAAGAAATGCTGTCTTGACATGTATTTGTCGTATCTCATAGTTATAATGACATGCGACGGTAAAAAGGATATGGATAGACTTAAATATGGCTATCGAAAAAAGGTTTCCTCATAATCGATTTCCTTTTTCGAGTATACCCTTTCACCACAAGCCTAGCTTTGAAGGTTTTCACCTTCCCATCTACTCCCCTCTTCCTCTTGTATACCCACTTGCACCTAATGGGTTTTATCTCTTCAGGTGAAGCTACAAGATCCCAAACCTAATTGAAGTACATAGACTCAATCTCGACTTTTATTACTTCATGCCATAAATTTGCATCGGCATTAGCAATAAGCTTCTCGTATCTAGTGGGATCTTGTTCCTGATGGTTATAGATCAGCTCGAAAGTCTTTCCAGTACATCTTTCTGGAACCATAGATACCTTCCCACTACGACGAGGCTCTCTTTGTATAGGTTCTTGAGGCTGTATCTCTTCTTGTTCCACAATCGGATCTGAAGAAGTTGATTCCAAATATAACTTCTACTCAAGTTCCAACCATGTTGAACCTTTAGTGGAAGTACTCTGATCATCCTCTAAGTATCTAGCATTAGTACTTAGCAGTACTTTCTGCTCTTTGGGATGATAAAAGTAACCTCCTTTTGTCCCTTTTGGATACCCAACATAATAGTATAATTCCCATCTTAATTCTAACTTGTTTCCCTTGATCAGTACATAGCTTAACAGCCCCATATCCTGAGTTGATTCAAACTTGGCTTACGCCCAGTTCACATCCCATACGGTGTCCTAGGTACTGACTTGGAAGTTACCAAGTTCATAATGTATACAACTATTTCCAGGGCATATCTATAAAAAGAGACCGAAAGAGTAGTATGAGACATCATACTTCAGACCATTTTCATCAATATCATGTTTCTTCTCTCAGCTACTCTATTCTGTTGGGGTGTCCTCGACGCAAAGGGTTGGGATACTATCACATAATGTACCATGTAATCCTTGAATTCACCAAAAAGGTACTCTCCACTACGATTCGATCATAAGGTTTTGATCACTTTACCTATCTGACGTTCTATTTCAGCTTTAAACTCTTCGAACTTGTCAAAAAAGTCAGACTTGTACCTCATTAGGTAGACATAACCAATTCTTATACAATCATCCGTGAAAGTGATGAAGTACTCAAAATCCTCTCAAGCTAGTATAGATAAAGGACCACACGCATCAGTGTAAACAAGGCCCCATATCTTCTTGGCTAGAAAAGCCTCTTGCGTGAATGACCTTTGGTCATTTTTCCTATAAGGAAGGGGTAACACTGAAGTCAAATTTCCTATCTTAATGAGCCCAAAGGCCTATCATTGATTAACCTCTGAATTATTGTTGAGTTAATATGACCCAGACTTTGTTGCCAAAGATTCGAGTCATTGACATTAGTCATTCTCTTTATATTTAAAGGTTCAAATTGAATGTTATTTATTTGATTATTCATCGGATTTAAGAAGAATAATTTTCCATACATATGCCCGAACAAAGAACTTCTCCATTTATATTGATAGTAATAACATAATAGAAAGAAACAGAATATCCCTGATTTATAAGTTTTGCAACTGAAACTAAATTCTGTCTAAATCCAGGTACATATAAGTTATCCTTCAAAATAACTACTTTATTACAATAAAAAATAAAATCCAGCTCTCCTACTAGAAGGGCCTATACTTGCACTCCATTTTCTATTCGTAGTCCATGCTCACCCTTTTGGAGTCTTCTTATCTTCCTAAATCCCTACAAGAAGTTGCAAATATTATCAATGCCTCTACAATCAACAATCCACATGAAAGTTGATCCAACTATTGAAACTGACTCTAGATAGAGAACAATACCTGTAGGGTTTTTCTTGGCTTGAAGCTTCGGATACTCTTTTTTTCAGTGTCCCTTCTGCCTGCACTTGAAGCACTAGCCCTTTGGCTTGTTGGGTTGGTTTTTGGACTGGGCTACTGTATTTCCTTTCTTCTTCTTGAACTTCTTGGGCTTGGGTGTAGTTTTGGAAGAACAAGCCCTAGTAATCATAGCCTTGAACTGTGGCTTCATAACATTCTTCTCCACCTGAAGCTCTTTTATTAACTTAATTAAACTCATGTTTAACTTGTTCATGTTGTAGTTCAACTTGAACTGAGTAAAAGAGCCCGACAGAGATTCGAAAACCATGTCCACTTGGCTCTCGGGGTCAATAACAGCCCCTAAGACTTTCACTTCCTCAAAAGCAGCAATCATTTTGATCATATACTCCCTGACTGTCGCTCCCTCAACCATCTTAGTATTTATGATTGTCCTAAGAGCTTCTTGCCTTGCGGGCCTGCTATTTTCGATGAACATTGTAGCTAATGACGGACTAATATCGTATGCAGCGGCTATGTGCTCATGTTTGGATTGGAGCACATTAAACATGGAGGCCAACACGTAGCAACGAGCCTTCTCATCGGCCTTCTTCCACGCCTTCTCAGCCTCACGCTCAACATCGGTGGAACCTTCCCCGATAGCAGGTCAAGTTTCGTAGAGGACATACTTATACTCCTCAGTAGTGACTATTATATCCAAGTTCCTTTTTGAGTCCACATAATTTGGTCCCATTAACTTATTCACTTGGAGAATAATGACTAAAGGACTAAAAGAAATCCCACCAACTATTTCTGAAAAAATTGAAAATAAAAGACATCTTAATTTGTGAAAAATAAAATAATTTGTGACTTTATCCTTATATTAAATCCGATAATAGTTAACCCTATCACTATTATCTTTAATATGACTAATTTGGATCTTAAAAAAACTGACATAGCTTCTTAACAGTTTTCTAAACTAAGCGTATTAACCACCACAAATTAATTTCCCTTCTAGATAATGATCTAGAAGATAACTCTATCGATGGGATGGCTATTTCTTCTTATTTCCTATAGACATTCCTCGCAATATATCCTCCGATGTGGGTTGGCCAATCATAGCACGTGTCTTGGGTTGTTAATTACATTCATCCATTAGTTCTAGATCCTTATAGTATTCCCATCCTATATGGGTTCACTCATAGGGTGATGCGAGGGGATCCACAATCTCTAATGAGGATTGTGATGGAAAATGTGGAGCCATTGGAACCCCTATCCCACTTAGTCATTTAGAACAAGGGTTTTTAAAGAAAATATCCTTTTGAAAATATCCCATTAAGTATCCTTTAACTCTTTGTAAAATATCTAAATTCATAAATCTCTATGTCAAGGTAAAATCCTTTAAGAGATTTTCTATGAATTTATTTTACACAATTAAGAGATTAATGATTTCCAAAAATTTCCTTTTAAACTTTCTAGAGACTTTGGTCTCAAGTTTAATTTGATAAAAACAATTTTCTAGTGCAAAAAATAAAACAAAAATGGCTTTCTATTTTAACTTACAAAAATATCTAAATCTATAATATTTTCTATGTTAAGGGTTAAATCCTTTGAGAAAATATCCAGGGATTAATTTTTTTCCAAGTTAAAAATAACCACTTTTTTTAATTTGAAAAATGTTTTTCTTGTCATAAATTTTGCAAGACTTTGGTCTTTGAGAAAATGCACACATAGGGAACAAAAACAAATAAGAATGCTAGAAAATTGTAAATATTTTCATGCTTTTCTATTCTTTTAACTTAAGTATCCATATAATAGAATTAAACACATTAATTAATTAATGGTCTTGTTTAGTCCTAAATTTTCTTTACTATTATTTTTCATGCAAAATTCCCGCTAGCCAAGTGCACCTGGTACATTGGATCATGGCCCATGGGAAAAACCTATGGACCACAATCCGGGCAGGTGCCCGCGACCCAGGTCCCTGTGTGTAGCTTCCGACCTGGTTTCCATGAGGAAGCTTGCTCACGCGAGCTATGGAGCCAAGGCCAAATCATGCTTGGCTGCGGCTCCAAGCCACGGTTGGCTTGGATAGCTTCGGCTCCTCTCACATTATGCAACGCAGCTCGGCTTCTCAGCTCAGCTACTATAGTGACCTTCTTTTCCAAATTCCCCTGTGTGTTGTAGATGTTCTGGGTTTCAATTTTTTACATCGATTTCATCCAAAAATCATCCAAAACAATCTACGAACGCCTATGCCTTTAATTATAGGCTAACACAAACACTATGAAAGCTTCAAAAGAAAACATTTACAATATTCCTATGTCTCAATCGTGAGACTGACAGAGGAATCTACCCATACCAGAAAACACGAAGGATCACTAGTTTTATTCATCTCACTGATTCTATTCACTAATATGCAACCTATATTGCCATGTAAACCAGGCTATAATACCACTTGTATGTTAATATGGCAAAAATGAAGACACCGAAGCATGCTATAGAACAAAATCGAAAGTAGAGCATTGCATGAAAGCTGTTTACCTCTGCATTTCTTCAATGGTCTATGGGCTGCCGGCGCCTCAGTCTGAATCGATTTTGGTTCCGAGATCGATTCTTCAAGTTGTTGTCTCGTTAGCCGACAGCTTCTGGGTATCAACGCAACTCCGCGACGCTATCAGAATATAACCTCGCCTGAAATTCCTAGTGAAACTATGGATTGAGAGGATGATTTTCTTGCTCCGACTAAATGCTATTGAGCATTAATCAAGAAAGATATGTCTCTATTCTTGTTTTCACAGAGAACACATGCATGAGAGAAGAAGAAGAAGCCGAAAAATAGCTTTAGGGAAAAAAAGAATGTGCTCTAATGGACCTCTTCTGTTGCCCTCTGAATCCTCACAACCTTAATCATAGGTTATAATTCAGGCATTTAAAAATCAAACAAAAGTCCTAAGGCCCACGTCATGTTAAGCCATTAAACAGGCCTTTGGACCTATGGCCTAGTTCATTAGGTTAAGCCTTTAATTTAATTTAATTATTCCTAGACTGATACAAGCCCAATAATTAAATTAATTAAATAACCTAATGGACCAATATTAACCTCAATCCGTGGCCCAGTTCATTAGATTAAGCCTTTAATTCAATTTAATTTTTCCTGGACTAATACAAGCCTAATAATTAAATTAATTAAATAACCCAAATAGGCCAATATATATAATTCTCTTTCTTTGGACCTTTTATTTTATTCTAGCCCAAAAAATAAAACAGGCTACTCGAATAAAATAAAATCTATTTTATACAAGACCAATCCCTCAACCCAAACCCAAAACTATTAGGACTTATGGGCGATTCTGAGGGCCAAAAGACACATCGCCTTAGCTACTAAAATGATCGAAATACCCCTCGCTATAAAAATAGTTGTATTTTTCATTTTAAATATTTTCTAATATCACCAAAAGAAAATATTGACCCCAAGGACAATGTTGCATTAGCAAAGTCTCTGACCTATAGGTGTTATAACTAAAATACCCCTCTATGCATTGCCGTATATTTAGAGGGGATGAGTGTACTAACACCCTTGTAAAAGACATCTAACATCCTTGGACCTCTAGTCCAATGATGCATGACTCCTAGAATGTTTCCATTTTTCAAGCCCTAAAGCAAACACCTAAGTCAAGTTCCCTAGGGCCCTTGATATTTAAATCATTTGAATAGTCACAAGGGGCGATATAGCATAGAAGCTATCTTGTACAAGTCTATTTTAACTAACTAGTCACATATAATCAACGTACAAGTATATCGGCTCTACGATAGAACCTCAACTGCAGCATATTAAAGTACATGCTTCCAACTTTGTCAGATCACCAACTCATACTCAAGCGGTAGAGTATTAGTCCATGTTGTAGCAGTAATAGTTTGGGTTTCTTCTAAATAATACTTTTAGAAACCACTATTACAGGTCTCGTTCTACGTATTCGAAATACGCTCATGCTATGAAGTGAGTGGACTACTCACTGGCTAAAGGTAAGCCATTCCCTATTTGGAATTCATAGCACAATAACCTAAACATGATGAGCTTTCCATTCTCACCAATCGGTTAAGAACAAACGTTTATGTATTATGCAACCTGTGATCCATACTTTACTGTGAACGACCACCATTTACATGGATCACTTACATAAACACAATGGGTCCTTTTTAAACGTAAATCATGCACAAATAAAATGTAAATTCACAAACAAATATTTGATAAAAAAAATTCTTTTATTAATAAATTCGATAATTACATCAGAAACCTAGTCTATAGGGCATACATTCCAACAATTAAGTGAACAAGTTCATCAGATGACTTTACTATGAGATAATCACATGAATAGTTATTTAGTGCGAGTGATAAAATCTCATTATAGTGAATGCGCAAGTATCCTTTAGACTTGAGATCTCCAAGGTACATTTTTTATTGAGCGTTATACTTTGACTCCAATCTTTGGAGTCCCTATGGGATAGATATTGGATACAATGTAAAATAATGAAAGTAGTTGAAAGGGGCAATAAAGGACTCAACACTCCTAATAGTTAGGATGTATATCTCACAGCCACTTGTGTGGAATCTGTAGGATTTCTAAATTAATTAATCAGATTAAACGCAGTGGAAAATAGCAAGAAATCCAAGCCATGGATCACGGGTTTGTAGTAGAAACGGGAAAAAGAGAAGATCACGCTTATTACCTCTTGAAGCCGGAATTTAAAATTTTCTTGTTCCAAGAACGCAGGCGCGATCCAGATCACAAAACCGGTTCACAGTAGCTCAAATGAAGTCCAAGAAAGAACTCCCTCTAATGATAATCCACACAAGGTCGAACGCTCACAATCTCACAATTCTATGCTAGTAGAATTTAGGAGGCTAGGGTTTGATTAATAAGAGAGAGACGGCTAGGGTTTGATCAAGAGGGAGACAGAGAAACGGGTTCTCTATTATTGTGTGAATAGTCTGTATATCTTACCCTAAGGAAACCGTTTCCTTATATTTATAGATTTATAATTACCATAAATTGCAACTTAGTCCTTCAATGTCCAATTGTCAACAAATTGGTCCTTGCAGTTTACTTAATTACAATTAGGTCCCATGAATTATAACAAACTTATAATTCACCTATAAATATATTCCATTCTCTTAATTAATCCCACAATATTATCAAATAATATATTTGGGCATTCAAACCTTTATTGTGTGTGACCCATTAGGTTTCCTGGTCTTATTGGTAGCATAATATGAATTAATTCTAACAATATTAGAATTAATAATCCTTAATAAAATAAAGGATTAAATTTATTAATTCTATAATTAATAAATCCATATTTAGTATATCAAGAGCGACATCTAGCAATGACTCTTGACCACCCAAAAGTCCAGAAAGTCAAGTGGCTTGACATGAACCTTTCAATAGCAAATTATTAGTACAATAAACTCCTTTCACCATACAATATCTCATTCGGTCTAGAGCATGGAATTAGTGCCAACTCCATCCAAAATATTATTAATTCTGACCCGAATATTTTAGTACTTGTTCAAGAAATCCATTACTCGATATGTGTATCAATTGGAACCATTTCCATCACATAGTCGCCTTGGCCAAGGACTTCATGAGTAATGATTTCTACAAGTGGCCTTGAGATATACTCTCCTACTATTAGGAGTGGTGAATCCTTTATTTACTTTCTCAACTACTTTAGTTTACTTTACATTGTACCCAATATCCATCCCATAGGCAATCCTAGATAAGACTCCAAAGATTAGAATCAAAGTACAACGCTCGTTAAACAAAGTACCTTGGAGATCTCAAGTCTAAGGATACTTACACACTTGCTATAATGAGATTCTATCACTGGCACTAAATAGTTATCCAAGTGATTATCTCATAACTAGGTCATCCAATGAACTTGTTCCAAAACAAGCATCCACACGTTAATCCGGAGTATCCCAATACTCACGGATATGAGAACCACCGTTTGATCCAATCAAGAGATATAACATGTGCCAGTCTTTGCGTATTAATAATGTCCCATCTTATTAATACTATGACTGGGGATTATTTAAGTACAAACACTGCATAGTGTAGTAGGAATCTCACATCATGATCTCTATCATGATTTCCTTAACACTGTGTTGTACTAGGGACGTTATCTAACGGTTTATACACATTAATTTAGATATAACAATCAAACTGAAAGATAAAGAATGCCTCTTATTAATTTAATATGCAATATACATGGTACAAGTGATTGCCTCTAGAGCACAACACTAACAGAATCATTATTCGAGAAGTCCTTACCTAAGATGACTATATGTTAGAAATAGTTCTAATTGATCCACATGTTAACTAATAGATTTTAGAACAAGTATTAATAAATTTTGGCTAGAAATAATTATATTGTAGTAGGAGTTGGTACTAATTCCATACTCTAAAACTGAAGGAGATGTCGAATGATGAAAGGAGTGTATTATACTAATATTTTACTATTGAAAAGTTCATGTCAAGCCACTTGGCATTATGGACTGTTGTGATGTCACGATGCATTGCTAGATGTTATTGATTATCTACTAAATATAGATTTATTAATTAGGAATTTAATAAATTAATCTGAATTAGAATTAAAATGTTTATTCTAATTATTAAGGATTATTAATTCTGTTGTGATTAAAATTAATTTATATTTTGTTACCAATTGACCAGAAAATCTAATAAATCACACACAAAAGAGGAATTAATACTCAAGATATTAAATGACAATATTATAGGGTTAATTTGTGAGAAGAAATAATTTTATGAGTAAATTATAAATAATTATAACTTGTTGGGACCAAATTATTATTATTAAATGCTATGGGCTTAATTGTAATTAAAGAATCCCTAAGCCTATAATTGAAAAGGAATGATCATTATTATTTCTTAAAAAAAGTTCAGGAAATATATGTGTGCTTCTAAATCCTAAGTGTCAAGTGACATGTGTGAGTATGTTTATATGTTATGCCATCTTGGGAGAAAAGGTGTGCGAAGCTTCCTTTTCTCTTTTGGAATATATTATAGTATTTTTTTTTTCTTTCATGAAGGAACATGAGCTTTGCTACTAGATTTTGGAAATCTGGCTTTTATTCCGCTTCCTCTCCAAAATTAATATTTTTAGCCACAAAACATAACAACTACTAGCACAGTTTTACTTGCGCCCAGTTTCAGTATTGATCTTCATGTGGATACAAGTAGATAAATTCCTATACTTGAAATTTTAGTGCTTCAATGCTTGAACAATTTTTCAGAAGGGTTTTACGCGTGAAGAAAAATTTTAAAAGCTATGTTTTTAGGTAACAAATTTTTATTTCCTCTCCTAACCCATTTAAGTACATATGAGTAATTTGTTTGAGTGCATTTTATTTTAATTTTCGCTGCGCATTAATTGTTATTTCATGATCAAAACCTAACACATGCCACCTAAGCATCCTTCAACAAATCACCTCTTGCCAAGTGGGACTCCTAACCAATAAGATTTTGACATATTTTCCAATAACCAATCATAATTTTTCTGTAAATTAATTGAATAATATTTTTCCCAATGATTCATAAACCATGATATTATTCATTCCGACTGCAAAAACATTTTTATTTTACCAAATCCTGCCAACAAATGATTCTTTTTTGTGTCTTTTGAAATTCTCAAATACTTTCACAATTTTCTGAAATCACGATCGAAAATTCCGTCAATGCCTCTTAAAATTTTTATTCTACCAAAATACTCATCTCATTGCAGTGAATATTTCTTGTTCTTGCTTTACATACAAATTCTCACCATGTACAAAGTAGTCATATTTAGAAAGTACAAAAGGAGGTCTCACAATATTTCCCTATATCAAATTCGATCTTAGCTTGCTTGTTAACCTTTACTTCTCCGCAATTGTTTAACTAAAGGAGCTTATAGGGATTAGGGCGTTTTAAGGTTTCTTTCTGTAATTCCTCCAACAATATGTTGGAATGTATGCCCTCAAAGGCTATGTATTTTGTGTAAACATATTACAATAAAATATTTATTTATTCAATTTAGTTTGTTTCTTATATTATTGCACATTTCAGGTCTAAGTATGACAAGTAATAGTGTATGTGTTGGGTCGTTCTTCACAGTAAGGTATAGACTATGGATACTTGTCAAACAAGTAAAATTGAGTTCTTAGTCATTTGATGGAACTGGGTATTTCATCAAGGTAAGACTATTATGCCATGAGTTCCAATGACGAATGGTTTACCCTGAATTAGTGAGTAGTTCACTAATATCATTGGCATGATCGTATTTCAAATACTTAGAATTGGAACTATTATAGTGGTCACTCTTAAAGTACTATAATTTCAGCTACAGCGTGGACGGATATCTTCATACATGAGTTTGAGTTGGTGGTCTGGTGAAGCTAGGGTTTTATACTTTAATGTATGTTGGGTGAGATTTCTTTTGTGAGATCAATATCTTTATATGTTGGGTGTATTCCTCTAGTTAGTTAAGATGGACTCATGCAATAGAGTATCTATACTTCACTTACTAAAGTTAAATCAACCCCTTGTGACTGTCCGGGATAATATAAGGATCCAGGGCCCTAGGAATGTGACTTTAAAATGTGCACTTTTGGATAGCTTCCAATGATAAGAAAGTACATTCAAGTGAGTCATAGATTTTCAGACTAGAGATTGAAGGATGGTAGATGTCTTTGAGATGGGTGTTAGTACATTTATCCCGTTTCATTAATGGGTGTTACATAGAGGGGTATTTTTGTTGTTTCACCAAAAGGTTGGAGACATTGCTTTAGCAATATTATTCTTGGGTCAATATTTTCATATGGTGATAAATGAGAATATTTGAAATGGTAACATGGATCTATTTAATAGGTAGGGCATTTTGGAAATTTTAGATGCCATGAATAATATGTCTCTTGGTCCTTGGAGTAGCTCAAGTTACCTTGGTGTTGTTTCGATACAATCTGGGCTTAATGGATAATTATTTGGAAAAGAATAAAATTTATTCTAAGAGTCCAATTAGAATTAATTAATTAGTCTTAGGTTTTGATATGACCCAGACAAGATAATTAATTAATTAATTAATTAGGAGAATTTGGTTGGAATAAATAAATTAATTAGGCTAATATATGTTGACATATATTAAGAGTCCAATTAGAATTAATTAATTAGTCTTAGGTTTTAATAAAGTCCAGAAAAGATTCTTAATTAATTAAGAGGATTAGGCCAATCTAGGATTGGTTTTGGAGCACAGCACCAAGCCCATTAAGGCTTAATGTTTTCAATCATTAGGGCTTAATCGCTAGCCGAAAAGATGGGTGAATGAGAGGGAGAAAAATAACGTGATTTTTCTGAGTTCTCTTTCTAAAGTGTGCCAGCTCTTCTTTTCTTTATTAATGACGTCTCTTCTCTTCCTTCCTCTGTAGAAGGAGAGTATCTTGATTATCTAAAGAAGGAGCTTTCATCAAGCTAACCCAAGAATAAGGTAGAATCATACTCCGAAAGACGAAGAGAGAAAGCTTCAAGACGTTTGATGCGTAGGAGTAGAAGAATGGAGGGAATGCCAATCGAACCTCAGGCACCTTCTTCTACCCTTCCAATGCAAGTTTCAGTGCAACCCAACCCTATGTTGGTTCATCTGCTATCAATTAGGAAAAGTATGTACTCTCTCCTAGATGTGGCTCAGAAAACTGAAAATTTTTCGTTACGCTTTTCTTTTATGTTTTTCATTTTGATCTATTAAGTGGTATCAGAGCTACGGTTTTCATCTATGAGCATGTACTAGGGTTAAAAACTGGAAAAAGGTGGTTCGTTTACTATTAAAAATGAATCTTTTGTGATTTCATGTGATCCCTCATACATTGGTTTCTAGAATTCATATACGCCTCGTGGTTAGAGGTATAGAATCATGTATTCTAGTAGTTTTCCCATCATTTTTCTAGTTTTAAGTAGATTCATTGTACACCTCGTGGTTGGACGCATAAGCTCTAGTAAAGGTACGTTTTCATGCTTGGTTTTGTGTTTCTTTTAAGCTGTAAATTTTGGAGACTGAAGAACGTGATTGCTAGAATTTTTTAGGGGCAAAAAATGGCTGAAAAGTAGGATTTTCACAGAAATCGACGAATTCTGGAACAGACCCGGTGCCAAGTGGCTTGATCGGACCAAGCGCCAGGTCCACTTTGCCTAGCAAAAGGTTTTGGAGAAACAGAATAGACCCGGTGCCAAGAGGGTCCAATGGACCAAGTGCTAAGTCCATTCTGCCCAGAGGCGGATGCACGCAATTTTGTCTAAGAAAAGGGAGAGCACTGCTGAAGTTCTGTTCCTCAATTTTTTCTTGATGTAATCATGTTTTGAAACCATTATATGAGGTTAATTTTCTGCAATAGTTTTATTTATCTATGGATGAATAATTTGCGTAAAAATGAGTAGTATGTGATGGAACCACCTTAGGATTAAACAAGAACATTAATTTTTAATTCATGATGTTTCATCCATTGTTTGGTCACTTAGGAAAAAATTAATAGTTGGAGCATGAAAAAATTTACTTTTGTTATCATGATTAATTCATTTTTATGATCAAATGCGTAAGTTCTTGTGAGATCAAAGTCTCACTAGATAGAATGGTTTTTGATAAAAAATTTTAATCTAAGAAACTTTAAAAATAAAAGAGTTCGTGGTGTATTCTCTTAGAGGGTTTAATCCTTGACATAGAGAATAATGTTAAACTTATGGTTGTTTAATAAAGTTTTACTTAGTTATTAACTTAGAATAGTAAAATAAATTCATAGTTTATTCTTTGACATAGAGAATAATATTGAATTTTAGTTTTTTTTTTTACTAAAGTTAATGAGACAATAAGATTATAGAAAATATTTTTAGGCCTAAAACTCTATTTTCAAAAAAAGATTAAGTAGGAGAGGGGTTACGATGACCCCATAGCTTCCATCACAACTTTCATTAGAGATAGTGGATTTCTTCTTATCATTCTGAGCATGACCCCCTATATGATGGATTTCCACAAGTATCTAGAACTAATGGAAGAGTAAAATGAAAAGCTTAGGGTATTTGCTAGGATTGACCAACCTACGTTAGAGGTTTTTAGCACTAAATTGCCCGTAGGTGGAGTGAATTAATGGCCATCCTATCAGTGGAACTTTTTCTAGACCATTACCTACTTAGAAAGTTTTGATTTGTGATGGTTACACACTTAACTTAGAATGGTATTAATCATTCTACGAATCTCTGTTAGTTTTTCTAAGAGCCAAACTATTTATTTTATTGATAATAGTTTTAAGAGTTATCTATTATCAAATAAATAAAATAAAGAATGTGTATTTTTATTTCTTGAAAACTAAATGAATGTTTTTTTGCAATATTTCAAAAATGTCTAGTTCCAGTCCATTGTCAATCATTCTCAAGGAGAATAAGTTGACAAGCCCAAATTATGTGGACTGGAAGTGGAACCTGAACATAATACTCACTCGTGAGGAGTACAAGTATATTCTTTCGGATCCCTGTCCTGAAATTAGGGAAGAATCCATTGATCAGGAGTGAAAGGCTGAGAAGCCATAAAAGAAAACTGATGAGATGATTAAGTGCTATATGTTGGCTTCCATGTCTAGCGTGGTCCAATCTAAGCATGAGCACTTGTCCATTGTGTACAACATGGATTTGTCATTGCTTATCATGTTTGCTATGAAGAGCCAGCCAGCAAGACAAGAAGCTTTTAGGGCAATCATGAACACTAGGATGGTTGCGGAGGCATCGGTTTGAGAGCATATTCTCAAGATGATTGCCTATTTTGATGAGGCTGAGGTCTTAGGCACAACGATAGATCTTGAGAGCCAAATTGACATGGTTCTTGAAACTTTTACTAATTTATATTCTCAGTTCAAGTTGAACTACAACATGAATAAGTTGGATACAAATCTCACGGAGCTTATGAAAGAGCTTCAGGTGGTAGAGAAAATCATGAAATCCATGTCAAAGGTTTTGGTCTCTCATTTTGCTTCTTCTTCTTGAATTAAGGCAAAGCCTAAGAAATTCAAGAAGAGAAAGGTCTAGAACAATGCATGGGCCTAACCCAAAGCATCTGATCAGGCCAAGCCCAATACGAAGCTCAAAGGTAAATGCTTCAAGTTTGGCAAGAAGGGGCATTGGAAGAAATGTTGTTTGTACTTCATTGCTAAGTTTACTTTAGGTATTGCTCTATGTCTAGAGTCTATTTTGATGGTTGGATCAACATCTTCTTGAATAGTTGATTATGGAGACACTGACCATTTCTGTAGCTCTTTGTAGGAGTTCAGAAAGAATATGAGACTCAGCAAGGGTAAGCATAGACTTCAAGTAGCCAATGGAGCAAGAATATTGGCTAAAGCAGTGGAAGATCTTGAGCTCATTTTTTTTATTGTTATAGGAAGTTAATTTTGAAATATATTTTATATGTTTCTTATTTTAAATAGAATTTAATTTCAATTTCCAAATTGATGAATCAAGGATATTCTGTTTCTTTCCATTCTGGTATTTCTATCAGTAGAGATTGTAATTTAAATCTCTTTTATATAATCCTATTTGAAATCAATTAAACAATATTCAAACTGAACCTAATAAGAAAAAGAGAAAGACCATATCAAATAACTTATATTTGTAGCATCTAGGATTGTGACATATAAATCCCAATCAGATTCAGAGGCTATTCTAAGATGGGCGTTTAGGTTCATTAGGATTGGAAGAGTGGCCTCAATGTGAATTTTGCCTTAAAGGTAAAATGACCAAAAGGCGGATAGAGCTATGAAAATACTGGCACTAGTTTATACGGATGTTTGTGGTCTAATGACTACATTAGCTTGAGAAGGCTACGAGTACTTTATCACTTTCATAGATGATCACACTTGTTTTGGTTATTTTTATCGGCTGAGGTGCAAGTCTGACCCTTTTAATAAATTCAAGGAGTTTAAGGCTGAAGTGGAGCGTCAAACAGGTAAATTAATTAAAACTTTGAGATCAGATCGTGGTAGAGAGTACCTCCTTAGTGAATATAAGGATTACTTGGAATATCACGACATAGTATCTTAGTTAACTATGCTTTGGACTCCCTAGTAGAATGGAGTAACTGAAAGAAGAAATAGGACTTTAATGGAAATAGTCAAAAGCATGATGAGTCATGGGTCTCTTCCTATTTCTTTTCGGGGGTGTGCCTTAGAAACAACGACATATATTTTGAACTTGGTGCCTTCCAAATCAGTACCTAGAACACCCTATAGGATGTGGATTCGATGAAAGCCTAGTTTGAACCATCTCAAGATATGGGGTTGTACAGCTTATGTGCTGACAAAAGGAAGTTAGCTGGAACTTAGATTAGAATTATGTTACTTTGTTGGGTACCCAAAAGAAACAAAAGGTGGATATTTCTATCATCCTCAAGAGCATAAACTACTTATTAGTACTAATACTAGATACTTTGGATAAACAAATTACTTCCACCACAGGTTTAAGTAGAATAGAGTTAGAAGAGAAGTTGGCCATTGATTCAATTTCAGGTACTTCTAACACCCCGATCGAGGAACTAAGAAAAACACTGCCAGATGTTCTTATATAAACTGAGCCTCGTTGTAGTGGGATGATCACAAGTGTTCCAAAAAGGTGGATCGAAAAGATATATGATCTAGTCTCTAATCATCATGAATAAGATACCACTAGATACAAGGATGTCATTGTTGATGCTGATGCATACAAATGGCAGCTAGCCATGAATGTCAAGATTAAGCCCATGTACCTTAATCGGGTCTAGAATCTTGTCACTACACTTGATGGGATAAAACCTATTGGGTGTAAGTGGGTATACTAGAGGTAGAGAGGTGCAGATAGTTGAAACCTATAAAGCAAGGTTGGTTGCTAAATGTTACACTAAAAGAGAAGGGATAGATTATGAGGAAACCTTTTCGCCAGTAGCCATACTTAAGTCTATCCGAATTTTCTTAGCCATCACATGTCTTTATGACTATGAGATATGGTAAATGGATCTTAGGATGGCCTTCTTAAATGGCTATCTTAGTGAAGACATCAATATGTCCTAACCAGAAGGTTTTGTTGCTAGAGGTCAAGAACAAATGGTCTGTAAGCTTAAGAAGTCCATCTATAAACTTAAGCAAGCGTCACGAGCATAGAACATACGTTTTGATGAAATTGTGAAAGCTTATGGTTTCATTTAAAATATGGATGAACCATATGTGTATAGAAAATTAGAAAAGGGTAAAGTGATTTTCTTGGTACTTTATGTAGATAACATTCTACTCATTGGAAATGATGTAAAGACATTGTCATCCATTAAGGTTTGGCTATCTAGTCAATTTAGAATGAACGATATGGGAAAAGCTAGCTACATTCTAGGTATTAAGCTTCTTAAATAGGAAGTAGAGAATGTTAGGCTTATTCCAGGCTGCTTATATTGACAAGATATTGGTCAAGTATAGCACAAATCAATGTACAGGGGCTATTATACCTGTTAGACATGGATTATCTTTATCTTCCAAGCAGTGTCCTCAAACACTAGATGACAAGTAAAAAATAAACAGGATCCCTTATGCTTCGACTATGGGAAGTCTCATATATACTATACTTTGTACTAGGCTAGTTATCTACTTTTCAGTAAGCATGGTTAGTAGATATCAGTCAAACCCAAGAGAAGCTCACTGGCAAGCCGTCAAGCATATACTCAAATATCTCAAGAAAGTGAGAGATTATATGTTTGTATATCGTGCTGATGATTTGGTTCCTACCAGTTACAAAGACTCAGACTTTTAGGCGGATAAAGATGAAAGAAAATCTATTAGTGGATATATCTTCACTTTGTCTGGAGGAGCTATCTCATAGAGACATATCAAGCAGTACTGCATTGTTGATTCTACTATGGAAGCTGAGTACATTGCTGCTTTGGAAGCTTCTAAAGAAGCTATTTGGCTCTAGAAGTTCCTTATAGAACTTGCAGTGGTACTGCGTATGGATAGGCCTGTCGCAATTTATTGTGACAACCTTGGAGCGGTGTGTCACAACGCAAAAAACTTTGAAACCATAGGAAGGGCAAGAACATATAGAGGAAGTATCACCTCATCTGGGAGTTTATCCAGAAATAGAAGATTATGGTCTATCAGATTTCTTCTGTTAACAATTTGGCGGATCCCTTTACCAAGCTTTTAATAGAAAAAGTGTTTCGTAGACACTTAGATGTCATAGGGGTAGGCATTTGCCGACTTTCTTCATATTTGTAGTGCAAGTGGGTTTGTTGGAAAGTATGTCCTGAAAGACTATGTATTCTATGTGAACATACTGCAACAAAATATTTATTTATTAAATTTAGCTTGTTTCATATATTACTTCACATTTAAGGTTCAAATATGAAAAGTAATGGTCTATGTGTTGGGTTGTTCTTTAAAGTAAGGTATAGACTATGGGTACTTCTCATACAAGTAAAATTGAGTTCTTATCCATTTGATGAAACTGGGCATTTCATCAAGGTAAGACTATTATACCATAAGTTCCAATGAGGAATGGATTACCTTGAATCAGTGAGTAGTTCACTCACAATATTAGCATAATCATATTTCAAATATGTAGAATTGCAGCTGTAGTAGTGGTCCTTCTGAAAGTACTATAATTATAGAGACCAGAGTAATATTACTACAGCGTGGATGGACACCATCATACTTGAGTTTGAGTTGGTGGTCTAGCGAAGCTAGGGTTTTATACTTCGATATATGTTTGGTGAGATTTCTTAAGTGAGATCAATATCCTTATCTGTTGGGTGTATTACTCTAGTTAGTTAAGATGGACTCACGTAACAGAGTTTCCATGCTTCACTTAGTGAAGTTAAATTACCCCATTGTGATTGTTCGGGATAATCTAATGATCTAGGGCCTTGGAAATGTGACTCTAGAATTTATGCTTTTGGGTAGCTTCTAATGATAAGCAAGCACATTTAAGTGAGTCATAGATTATTGGACTAGAGATCTAAGGATAGTAGATGTCTTTGAGATGAGTGTTACTACATTTATCCTATCTCATTGATGGGTGTTACATAGAAGGGTATTTTCATCATTTTATCTGTAGATCGGAGATATTACTTTAGCAATACAATTCTTGGGGTCAATATTTCTATATGGTGAAAAATGGGAATATTTGAAATGGTGAAATAGTAATGGCATTTTGGTCATTTTAGTAGCCATGAATAATATGTTTCTTGGTCCCCGGAGTAGCTGAAGTTACCTTGGTGTTGTCAAGACACAATCTGGGCTTAATGGATAATTATTCGGAAGAGAATAAACTTTATTCTAAGAGTTCAATTAGAATTAATTAATTAGTCATAGGTTTTGATGAAGTCCAAAAAAGATAATTAATTATTTAAGATGATTGAGCCAGTCTTAGATTGGTTTTGGAGCACAACACCAAGCCCATTAAGGCATAATATTTTCAGCGATTAGGGTTAAATCAAGCCCTAAGGCTGGCCGAAAAGATGGGCGCACAACAGGGAATAAATACATGATTTTTCTGGGTTCTCTCTCTAAAGTGTTCCGTCTCTCATTTTCTCTGTTAATGACATCTCATCTCTTCCTTCCTCTCTAGAAGGAGAGTATCTTGATTATCCAAAAATAGAGCTTTCACCAAGCTAACCCAAGAGCATGGTAGAGTCATACTCCGAAAAATGAAGAGAGAAATCTTAAAGACACTTGATGCATAGGAGTAGAAGATTGCTGGGAATACCAGTCGAGCTATAGGTGCCTTCTTCTCCCTTTCCAACACAAGTTCCAGTGCAACCCGTCCCTACGTTAGTTCATCCATGACTAATTAGGAAAGGTAAGTACTCTCTCTTAGATATGGCTCGGATAATTAAAAATTTTCCCTATGCTTTTCTTTGCTATTTTCCATTTTGATCCTTCACAATGTACCACTAATCAAATTTTTACAACTTCCCTCTGTTAGCCTAAAGGGCTTTCTCCTCTATTTTGATTAATGACAAACATTGATGTTAACTAACATGTGTGATTTGTATGTGATAGAATTTTTATATTATGGCATGTTTGACCACAGTTCCTCAAAATTTTTAAAGAATTATAGACTAGGAAATTATGGTGAAGATATTACTTGTATTTCCTATGTCTATTTACCTTAAGATCAATTTATTTCATATTGAAGCACTCAAATTTATTTCAAAAAGAGGGAATTTTTTATCTAAGTTTTGTTCATAAAAAGAATTTTAGAAGAAATGCTTTTGATTTTATAAAAAGTTGGTTGAATAGTATTAAACATACCTCTGAATTCAATATGCCCATCCGAAGTTTATTTCCAAAGTGCCTGAATCTAAAGTTGTTCAAAATATACTTCTCGGCATAAAATGTTGTTTTGGATGCATATTTCGGATGCACAATTTTTCACCATGTGATTCCAAAATCCCCGCGAAAACTGACAACAACAACTACCATTACAACTATGATTTTTGCCCCTATAAAAGCAATCTAAATGCAATTTTCAGTAAGAATTCATGCTAACACTTTCAGATATATCCTAAGACTCTTGAAAAATAAAAATCCCCCATCTATGTTGTACTTCAAAGTGAGATCTATAGTTCTAAAGGTAAAAAGGTAAAAGTACTCTAGTTGGTTTATATCTGCTCCATCTGTGGGCTATTTTTGTATTTCTCTTTATTCTGAAATGTATCATGGTTTAGGAAGTAAAACCCTATTACGGTAAGTCGTGATTGTTGGGTGTACAGCGGTTTAGAGTAAAACCTAAGTGTGGACCCTCTATTGTAAGATTAGTATTACCTACTACCATTAATTTGGAAAAAAGGTTTTAGTAGTTGAATTGAAATTCTTAAGTGCGTGCTTAAGGTAGTGGATGTAGATATTTGAGGATCTAAACACTATAAATTATTAGGTCTATTTTCTTCCATTTATTTTCAATTTTATGACTGTGATTTTACTATTCATCTGATTAGAAAATATTGCATTCTTCCTTGTATTCACTGATTTGATTAAAGATATTTATGTAGAAGAATGGATCGATTTTTTATGCATTATCTGCCCATCTTTATTACAGTCTCTTTTCCCATCATTTAATGTAGTTTTCAAAGATCTTTGATTGCACACTTAAAGCTGCACAATAAATCCTTTTTTGGCACACACATTTTCGATTCGCTTTTTCTCTAAGTGTTTAAAAGACTTTGAATATTTTCCTTTGTTTGCCATAAACCTTATTCATCTCCCCTTTAAGGTTTACCAATTGGTATTAGAACGTTAATCTATATTATTTTTGGTCAACAACCTTGAGGAAAGATTTGGATGCCAAACACTTCATCTCTACCATACATTAAAGAATCTTCAACAAAGATACAACCATTGTTCAATGGAAAAAATTATACTTTCTAGAAAAGCATAATGAATATCTATGTATGCTCAATCAATTTCGAGCTATGGAACCTAATTGAAAAGGGTCCGTTTGTCCCATTTAAAACTGTTGAAGGTAGAAAAGTTCCTAAATAGAGTGATGAATATCATAGTGAAGACACTACAAAAATGACCTTGAATTTTCAGGCTATGAATATACTATGATGTGCTCTTGATGCTAATGACTACAACCAGGTTAGTAGTTTTGATTCAACCTATGAAATATGGAAATTACTTGAAGTCACTCATGAGGGGACAAACTAAGTAAACGAATCAAAGTTCGAACTCTTAATCCATGAGTATGACCTATTTACCATGAAATTTAACGAGAACATAACTAACATGTTCACTAGATTTACAAACATTACGAATAGATTAAAGGCATATGGGAAAATCTATTCCCTTGGAGAGCAAAATAGAAAAATACTTGATACCTTGAAAAAAAGTTGGCAGCCTAAGACCTTGGCTGTGGAAGAATCTAAGGACTTGAAAATCCTACCAACAAAAAAATGGATTGGATCTCTCTTGATTCATGAAATAAAACTTAAAAGGTTTCAAGAACATGATGATGATGATAGAGGCAAAATAGGAACTACTTTAAAAGCTGTCGATGATGAAGCTAACAGTGAACAATATGAAAGTAACTATGGCACTAATTTAGACAGTGAAGAATTAGCCATGGTTGATAGAAAGTTCAGGGAGATGTTTAGAAAATGCAACTTTGGAAAGGGTAAGAAATTTGTCAAAAAGAAAGGACAAACTACATCCTTCAAACCTTAATGTTATGAGTGTAAAGGTACAGAATATTTTGTTGTTGATTGTCTAATAGCTAAAGAAAGGGAGGCCAAGTAGAATAAAAAGAAAAGGAAGGACATGAAGACAAAGAAAGAAAAAGGACTAGTCGGGACTTGGGACCAAGATGTATCAGAAACTGAAGGAAATTGTGAATCTAAAACTAAAACAACCAAAATATGTTTCATGGCCATGAAAGATAAGGTAAATCCTACTTCTTCCAATTCTGTATATTACATTATTTTGCTTGTGAAAATTCTGATGATCCGAATGAGCTTCTTGTTGACTTGTTCCATAAAATCAAACAGCTATCTAAAAGAAACAAGAAAATGAAAATGAAGATTAATTCCTTGTTAGATAATATACTAAGCTATTGGGTGAGAACAAAGCTCTACTTAATTCCAATAATTGTTCAAATGTCGAAAATGATGTTATCTCAACTTCTTTGCATTGTATGTCACTTGAGAACAAATGCTTATATGGCAAAGCACTCTTTCTTGAAATTATGCTTAGTGATTGTAATGACACAAAAAAGAGAGTTAATGATCTTACTAAATACATTGAGATGTTCACAAATGGCACAGGGAATCTAAATAGATTACTTAGAGTGCAATGTGTAGCTCGGGATAGAAATGGCCGTGTCGATAGATTTGTGAACAAAGCTGAAAATTACAAATCTTATTTTGTGAAATCCTGTTCTATATAAATGACTCATATTTGTTGCATATATTTTGACAACCATGAACATAAAGAATCTAGGTGTCATGTTAGGAAGAAAGTGGAATCTGGTGTGAAAATTGTGTAGAAAATTAAAGGAATCATTACTAACCCCCTGGACCCATGAAATTGTGGGGTACCAAAGGTCACTCTTCCGCCATGTGTTTAGGTATATCTACCACAAAAGACGAGCTGCACAAAATGGTTCTTGGATAGTGGATGGTCTAGACACATGACGGGAAATGCAGCACTAATGGAAGACATTCAACCTACAAATAATGGATTTTTCACTTTTGGAGACAAGAAAAATAGAAAAATACTTGGTAAAGATAATATTAGTAAGAGATCTTCCACTATTATTAAACAAGTATTGCTAATTGATGGATTGAAGTACTGAAGGATAAAAATGAAAAACATAAAAGAAAATGTAGTGGAAAATTTGTTAGTTTTCCGAACCACATCTAGGAGAAAGTACTAACTTTTCTTTATTGGTCGAGGATTAACCAACAAGGTGCCAGGTTGCACTGGATCTTGCATTGGAAAGGGAGAAGGAGGTGTCTACTGTTCAACCAGTATTTGCGCCAATCTTCTACTCTTACACATCAAGAGTATCCAAGCTTCTTCTCTTTGTCTTCCGAAGTATGACTCTGTAACACCCCACTACCTAGGCCCAACAAGGCCGGGGATGTCGCCCCGTCCAAAAGGCAAGTGGTCTTTATAACTAGGACACACAATAAGAATAAAGCAATACTTCAAAATTAAAACTTATTACAATCCAAAAATTCAAGATAAATCCATAAATACAAATTGTTCACTCTCAACACCCAAAGCATTACATAAAATAAATAATAGAATATCCTCCAAGTAGGCAACAACTAGCTACTCATCCCCACAGCAGGATCGACCTGAAATCAAGGTACAAAGGGTGATGAGATAAAAATCTCAGTAAGTCCGTGTGTGCTTTGAGTGTTCAGAAAAATAGTTCGTGAAGGTAAAGTGTAAGAGCTTCATAAGAAAAATACTGGCAAGCAATAAACAATGTTCAAAAGCAAGAGTGGCATTTTGGCTTTTCCAACCATACGGGTACAATAAAATCAACCACTCAAAAGGGCAGCTATGGGTTACCACACGTTGGGCCGCATAACCAAACAACGATCAGAATGCCACACTTTATGCAGACTGACAAAAAAAAGGTAGGTGATCTGCCTACCGGGTAAGATTCTCCTCCTTCTCTACACCCAAACAAAATCGTTTGTCCATTCCGACAACACACAGTCCACATGACTGAAACCTGCTAGCTCGGACCGGCATGACTATGTAGTACTAACGTTTCTCTATGTTAAGTTCATCTTTTGGAGGTGATCTCCTGCCAGAAGACTCACTATTACTCTTCAAAACTAGTACTAGTAGCCTACCCTTATTGAGTACTCAACGATGATTGTCCCACTTGGGAGAAAACTGGTAAAACATAGCTATACTTGAAATTGGCAATCAAGGGTTTCCAAAGTCCTTGTCAAAAATTAGTTTGAGAAATAGTTTGGTGTTTGAGTAAAACTACTTGTTGATTTTCAAATAATTGGTTTGATTGAAACAATAAAGGAAACTATCCTTAATTGTCTTTACCAATAAGTGTTCAAATACTTCGGGTTTAGCTTGCCATAGAAACCTTTTACAATAAACAAGTTTTATGCAGGAGCTTACCTGATCCTTGCTCAAAATAAAGATCTCCAACAGCTGACCTAACCCTACCTGGGGTAAACATAAGCAATAATTAAACTCAAGACAAAATTCACTTCCACAAATAAACCTAGCTCAACTTATTACAATCATGACCCTATTGTCCCAAGCTTTAAGGCTAGATAATAAATAAATGGTTTGTAAGATAAATCTAGCTTGATATTAAAATAACTAGGGTTTGTGAATTAGATACTAATAAGTTGTAGGTTTAAAACTTGCTATAAATAAATTTGAGTTTATTTGGTGAAGGGTCCTAGGCCTTAGATGATATTACTTAAAATAAGAATCTATTAATAATTAATTGATAGAAAATAATTGGTAACTAAAATTAGTTGTAAGTAAATTTTAATAGGTTTTGATTAAAAGATAATAAATAAATTTTAGTCGTACTTACGAGTATAAGACTTACAAAATTAATATTTTACCTACTATGATTATTTACATAAAAGGCTTTATTTGCTATTTTACCTATTAGATATCTATAGTATCTATATATTTTATTTCTTTAATAAAACCTATCATTTATTAGATTAAAATATCATTATTTTATATAAGAGTCCAAATCCACATTTTCCTAGAGTTTTCGAAATCACTAGAAGAAATTATAGTATTAATCATTTTGTTGATGAAATAAAATTAGCTTAGGGACAGCAAGGTCATGATCATAATTCCTATTACTAACCATAATCATGAACATACACTCTATACCAATAAATAAAACATCCAAAACATGAATAAAAACATAGATCCAAAATTTACCAAGACATGATCCAAACTCTACTAACATAATCATATTCATGGCCTTAACAAGAATGCATGAACATAAACCCTATTCTCTAAAGGTGACATAATCTCTAACATGCATGATCATTCATACTACTCACGATATGAAGACATGCAACAAACCCTAAGACGTCATACATTCAACCAAGACAATCAACTCATGCATCAATCCCAACTCCATCATATACACACATTCATTCATGCTTCAATCTCAACTCCATTGCAAAACACATCCATTCTCATACTTCAATCCTAACTCCAACACAAAACACATGCTCAAACTTTAATCATAATCCATTCTTTTCTAAAACATTCTAGAGACATCAATTTGAGATTTAAAGAGAAGGTTGCAGAGGCTTACTTGGATGATGATTGCCTTGAAGTAATTTCAAGAGAAGCCTTACTCTTAGGAGACTTGATCCGTCTAAGAGAGAAGAAGGAAATATGGCCATGGTTGAAGTAACCATTCGGCCAAGAGAGAGAGAGAGAGAGAGAGAGAGAGAGAGAGAGAGAGAGAGAGAGAGAGGGAGGGAGATAAAAGGAGAGTTCATTAGTCTATACTCATCAATGTCAAAGGTGGAAGAAGATGAAGATGATTGTTCATGCTTACCTTGAAGGTGTTCCTGAGCCTCCAAGAGAATTTTGGTTTTTGATCTAAAAGTGAGACTTTAATTTCCGAGTTTGATGTTAAAAATTGTAGGAATGGGTTCACGAGGTTGAGTAGGTATAATCTGGAGTTTGTGGAGAAGATTGAAGTGGTTTTGGATGGTCTTAGGCGTGAGAATGGTAATAGGTGTTCTTGGTGTTCTTGAAGGTTTGGAGAGAATGGAGAGAAATTAGTTGAAGCTGGCGGAATTCTATGGGAGAAGGGTAGCCAAATTGATTGAATGGTTTTTGGTAATTGATTTTCAGATTTGAGAGGGAAAGGAAGGCTGGTTGTTTGAAATTCAAAAAGAATAATTTAGGGAATATTTTCTGGTAGCAAATATGGTAAGTAGATCTTTGATGGTGAAGGTCTTTTGGGACGCTACAATGGGCGACTGGCTTGCTAGAATTCTGCTGAGATGAATGTTGTTTGATGGAGCCTTTGGGTGGCCAAAATATGGTGTAGAATGGTGAAGGAATTTTCCAGTTGTTTGAGGGTTAATCTATGGTAATTTGCTGAAATATCTTGCTGAAATTCTGTACTTCAATTAATGGTTTGATTGGAGTGATTGATGAGAGATTTTAGGAGCAGCCATGGAACTATTTTTCGAGCAGAACACTGGAGAAGATGATGAAGCTCTATTCACGGTTGTTCAAGATAAGTTTGTATAGAAAAATGGAGGAAGTTTCAGACATGGGTGAAGAAGAAAACAAAGCTTGAAATTCGGAACAGATTTTTTGCAAGTTTGCTGGAAATTTCGGGGCAGATTTTGCTGCCATTTTTCAGTCAGCTTGCTGATGGTTTGAAAGGCCATTGGAGGGTCCTTTAAGGCTGGTTTCCAGCCTTCTTTATGGAGGAGAAACAAGGTTGAATTTTTGGTTGGAAAACTGGGAGAAACAGCTTGGTTTTTGGCTCACCAAGCTGCAAAAACTATCCAGAAAATTTTCTGGTTTGCACAGTTTTTTTTAGCAGTCCGGTTTTGGCTAGAATTTTCAGTCCTCAAGCTAAATGAAATGGTCATTTTTCTGGTAGCATTTGAGAGGGAGTGACGGCTGAAAATTTCAACTATTGGACTGATCAACAAGTTGGAGAAATTTCCAGTTTACTACGTGAAGAAGATGAACACACATAGGTTAGAGTTTGAAGGTTCAACCATGAAGATTAATTCCCTTGGGAACCTTTCACAACTCCTCCCCATTTTCAGTCAGGAAGACATCCTCACACAGACATTTTCAACACTCCAAGATCAAAGAAGCTTGCTGGAAATTTTCTGGAAATAAAGTGGCTTAAATAAATGGAACAACCTAATTGATTAAGAAGTAAGTAAAGCTAGAGATCAAGAAGGGTATGAATCCCTTAGAAAATTTTGTAGGGCACAGGAATAGGATTAGGACATTCCTTTGATGTCTCCCCTAGGACAACATTCTTACTCCTTCCTAAGACATGCATGGGCCAAAAATAGCCTTCCTATACAAAAATAAAATTTAATCATGCTAAAACTCAAACGATGGAATTTGAACTCAAGACCTCAAGAATTAATTCCAAAGCTCTAATTACTAAACCACAACAACTCTTGTTCTTATTTTCTCTCCCAAATATTTTTCCTATTTAATCCTCAAGCTATCTCTCTATTTCCTGCTCAAGAAAAATTACCAATTTTCCCTACTTACTCACTAAGCTCAAATAAGCCATCTAGACTACAAATCACATATCTAAGGCACATATAATAATACAAAAATATATTTATGCATGCGAGAAAATATGATATGCATCCCGACCCCCTTACTCTAGAGTTGGTTTTAGTTGGGGTTTCACATCATTCTCTCATTAGGAGAATTTCATCCCGAAATTCAGGCATACCTCTATTTTAGATCGGGATATTTCCGCTTTACCCACTCTTCTGATTCCCATGTGGCATCTCACATACCATGATACTCCCACTGAACTTTTTCCATCGGTATCTGCTTTGTCCGGAGATTCTTGATACTACGGTCTAATATTCGCATGGGCTTCTCCACATAGCTCAGATCGGGTTGCAACACCAATGGCTCATTATTTAGAACATAACCGGGATCGGCATTGTACTTCTTCAGTTGTGACACATGAAACACATCATGAATCCTCGTCAACCCATCTGGCAAGTGCAATCGGTATGCTACCGGTCCAATCCTTTCCTTTATTAGGAATGACCCCAAATGCCTCAGATTCAGCTTTCCACCCTTCGAATGCTTCAAGATTTCTCTATTTGGCGTCAATCTCAGAAATACACTATCTCCTACTTGAAACTCCAACTCTCTCCGCCAGTTGTCCGCATAGCTCTTCTGTCAACTCTGAGCTGCCTTCAACCTCTCCTTGATCAACTTTACTTTATCCAACATATCCTGGACACAGACTTCCCCGGATTTGCTTACGTGACCATCTTCTGACCAACCCTATATAGTGGTACCTGACACTTGTGCCCATACAAAGCCTTATACGGAGTTATCCCAATTGAAGCTTGATAACTATTATTATATAACAGCTTTACATACGGTACACATTCGATCCACTTATCCCCGAAATCTAGAACACAGGCTCTCAGCATATCTTCCAATATCTGTATAACTCTTTTTGACTGCCCATCGGTCTGCAGATGCGCCGTCGTACTGAACTTCAGACTCAACCCTATTGATTCTTGAAACTTATCCAAAAAACGAGGCGTAAACCTTAGGTCTTGGTCAGACACGATACTTGAAGGTACTCCATACAGTCGGACTATTTGTCGCACATAAGTCTGAGCCAACTTTTTCATAGAATCTCTTACATTCACCGGCATGAAATGAGCCATTTTCGTTAGTCGATCCACCACTACACATATGGCCTCCTTTTGGGTCCTTGACATAGGATGTCCGGTGACAAAATCCATGGTCACCTCCTCCTACTTTCATTCAGGTACTGGCAATGGTTGTAATAGTCCCACTGACTTCTTGTGCTCCACTTTACCCTTCAGACAGGTGAGACAAGTCAAGACATATTTGACCACATCCCGCTTCATTTCGAGGCCACCAATAGGCCCTCTTCAGATCCTTGTACATTTTGACTTCTCCCAGATGAATGACGTACTTGCTCTTGTGCGCTACTTCCAAAATTTTATTATTTCGTTGATACTCTCCGAGTACACACAACCGATCCCTGAAATGCAAAACTCCTACCTCGTCGTGCTGAAATTCACTGCCCTACCGTTTAAGCTTCTTGTCCTTGAAAGGCTGAAATTCTGCATTACTTTGCTGAGTTTCCACAATTTCTCGCCTTAGATCCGGTACCAACTTCAGGTTGCTAACAACAATCCTCTTCTCTTGCACCTCCACTCTTTTATCCAACACCTCCTGAACTACTTGAACCTCCTGCACTCTTAATCTAGCCATACTCATTTTTCTACTCAGGGCATCAGCTACAACGTTGGCCTTCCCAGGATGGTAGTTGATTGGACAACGGTTGTTCTAAGAATTCCATCCACCGCCGCTGTCTCAAATTCAAATCCTTCTGGGTGAAGATGTACTTCAAGATCTCGTGGTCAGTGAACACTTCATGCTCTGCTCCATACAGGTAGTGTCAACAATTTTTTAGAGCGAACATAATAGCTGCCAACTCCAGATCATGAGTAGGGTAGTTGACTTCATGAGGTCTCAACTTTCGAGAAGCATAAGCGATCTCTTTCCGGTCTTACATCAATACTGCTCCCAATCTTTCTTTCTAGGCATCGGTATACAACGTGTAAGGTTTATCTCCTTCCGGCAGACTCAACACTGGTGCTGTCATCAATCTTCGCTTCATCTCTTGGAAACTCCTCTTGCATTTCTTACTGCACAAAAATGGAATATCTTTCCTCAACAATCGAGTCATAGGGGATACGAGCGTTGAAAATCCCTTGATGAACCTCCTGTAGTAACCTGCCAATCCTAAGAAGCTTTAAATCTCAGTGATGTTCTCCGGTTGCTTCCAGTCTGACACTGCTTCAACCTTTGCTTGATTCCCATCTTGGTCACCACATGGCTACGAAATGCTACACTGTCCAGCCAGAACTACACTTGCTAAACTTGGCAAAAAGCTTGTACTCCCGAAACTTCTCCAATACGAGCTTCAGATGCTCCGCATGCTCTTCCGGACTCTTGGAGTAAAGCAAAATGTCGTTGATGAAGACCACCATGAACTTATCTAAGTATGGTCAGAACACTCGGTGCATCAAGTCTATGAATACTGCTAGAGCATTGGTCACCCCGAACGGCATTACCACGAACTCATAATGCCCATATCTGGTGTTGAAGGCCGTTTTGGGGATATCCTCCTCTTTTATCCGCACGTGGTGGTACCCTTGCCTCAGGTCCAATTTGGAGTAGCAACTGGATCCTTGTAACTGGTTGAACAGCTTATCAATCAGCGGTAGGGGATACTTGTTCTTGATCGTCAAGTCGTTCAAGCCCCGATAGTCGATACATAGTCTCAGAGTCCCATCCTTCTTCTTCACAAACAACACAAGCATTCCCCAGGGCGCATGCTAGGTCTGATGTATCCTTACTTCACTAATTCTTCTAACTGTTCCTTCAGCTCTTTCAGCTCTGCCGGTGCCATTCGATATGGGGTTCGAGATACTGGTTCTGCTCCCGGAACTAGGTCAATGGTGAATTACACTTCTTGGCTGGGAGGTAGAGAAGTAAACTCTGCTGGGAACACGTCAGGAAAATCCTTTACTACCTCGGTGTCTTCTAGAGTGCACTGGTCATTTGGCTTGTTTATCACGTAAGCCAGGTACCCTTGACATCCTTGCTTCAGCAATTTCTAGGCCTTAGCTCCTGCTATCAAATACTTTAATTCCTTTACCTTGTTACCATCAAATTCTAACATATCACAACCTGGTCTAATGAACTGGACTGATTTTTTCTTACAATCTACCCTAGCCCCATGCTTTGCTAACCAATCCATTCCCAATATCAAATCATAATCTTGAATATCCAATACTATCAAATCTCCCTCCAAACTTTCTTTCCCCACATCAATTTTACAGTTTTTCACATACCGATCTGCTTGCACTATCTTCCCCAAAGGTGTACTTACCAATAGGGTAAAAGGTAACTCTACTCCATCCCAACCTAAATGACATGCACAGATCTTGTTTAAATAGGAATGAGTAGAGCCAGGATCTATCAATGCATTAACGGAACATCCTTGGATAGTAAACGTACTTTCTACTACTGCTGCATCGGACCCAACCTCCTCTCTGTTGAAAGCGAATACCTTGGCCTTCACTTGAGGTTTCAGTGCTCCACTTCGGGATGCTCCCATGGCATTGGCTCTATTGGGTCCCAGATTCTAAGTCGGATTCCCTTGCCGGACTCGGTACAACTTAGGGCAGGTGTTCCGCAGGTGGTTCGGGTTGCCACAGTGATAACATTTCCACTCTCCTCCTTTGGACCAACAGTTCTTTTTTATGTGGCCTCTTTTCCCACACTACTGACATAACGGAAGGTTCTGAGTTGGTTCGACTGGTGCGGTCTAGGCTTGCTTGCCCCGGTTCTCCTACTGCTGATTGGCGGGTCGCTTGTTGGGTTGCTGCCTCAGGAAGTGTCCTTGTGGTTGCCTTAGCGGCTGGTAAGGCCTTGTCGCCATCCTGCTACGATTCTCATTCTCCATCCTGGTAGCTGCATCTACAGCCCCCAAATAGGTTGTTGGAGGAGAAGGTGTCAACGCCCTCCTTAATTCCGGTCTCATTCCCTTAACAAACTGCCTTGTCCTATTCTGCTCGGTGTCTACTAGTCTCTTGTAGTACTTCGATAGCTAGGTGAATCGTGCTGCATACTGGGCCACTGACATGCCTCACTGCTTCAAATTCTGAAACTCGTCCTCCCACTTTTCCACTATCCACTGAGGGATGTACTCAGCTTTGAAGGCATCAACAAAGTTGGACCACGTCTATTCCTAATCAACCATTTCCCAGTTGTCTTGAACTCGCTACAACCATGCTCGAGCTGCGCCTCTCAAATGGAATGCCGCAGATTTAACTATCCGCTCATCGGTGTACTGGAGCATTGCAAATATATCTTCTATCTGTTCGATCCATTGCTCTGCTTTCTGATCTTTCTCAGCTTCGCCCAAGAAAATGGGCGTCTGAAACTTCAAAAATTGCTCTAATGCCTCATCTTCTCCCTTGGGGTTCCTTCGCTCAATCAGGGTCTGCAGAAATCTCTGCCATTTAACTGAGTGCTTGCCCCATCATCACATCAACCGGTATTTCAGACCCCATCCCTATCTCTGGTTCACTCCCATTACCCCGGTTGGGTGATTGTATCTGAGTTGTCTCAACTTCCGGTGCCACATGATCTGCTTCCTGAATCCTTCTGCTTGACGAAGCTACACGGCGATTGGGTGCCATTCTAAACCATACCCAAATGAGAAGTTTATGCATTCAATGATTAAATCATTTTAGTTGAGCATGCATTCACAGTCAGATATAAGTAAAAGGAAATCAGATGCAAGTTTTTATCTAAAGAATTGCTCATAAATTCTTTTTCAAATCTTGATTTGCATAAATTCAAAATTTTAACAGAAAACAGAAATAAAATTACTTAACATAAAAGTTTACGAAAAATAATAAATAAACATCCTGATCAAAATAACTCTCAACCCTCTAGTCTTCATCAGAATCCTCAAAATCAGCCTTATACAACCATCCCACAGAGTTCCTAGAAAAGTCTATCCCAGCCCCACTGGCAAACCCCTCCATTGGCTCTTTCCCAGGTCGTCTAGAACTCTCCTCGAGCTTAACTCAGCTGGGAGGAGGAATGAAAGAAGGCCTAGGTAGAGACTTATAATCTATCTCCCTTGAGATATCACTATTTGCTGATAAATCCACTATGGGAATAGGAGGGTGGGGAACATGGTCCACGGCTACATCCTTATCTTCACTGTCAGAATTTATATCTATCACTAGGATTGGGGTGGCTCATGGATCGGGGTGGCTCATGGATCGGGACCTCACCATCACTGCTATCTTCCAACGGAATAACTGGCTGATGAGCAGGCTGAGGTACTGGAAGGTTTTCTGGGTAAATAGGGATAGGAGGATGCCATTGTTGTCCCTTCCTTGCGGTTCTAAGTAGTCTAACCATCCTACAGCATAAACAAGATTGGTTAGATAAAGATTAGAACTTAAATAAATAGAACATATACTATCAATAATTACCTAAACCTAGGCTCTGATGCCACTTGTAACACCCCACTACCTAGGCCCAATAAGTCCGGGGATGTCGCCCCGTCCAAAGGACAAGGGGTCTTTATAACTTGGACACACAACAAGAATAAAGCAATACTTCAAAATTAAAACTTATTATAATCCAAAAATTCAAGATAAATCCATAAATACAAATTGTTCACTCTCAACTCCCAAAGCATTACATAAAATAAATAATAGAATATCCTCCAAGAAGGTAACAACTAGCTACTCATCCCCACAGCAGGATCAACTTGAAATCATGGTAAAAAAGGTGATGAGATAAAAATCTCAGTAAGTCTGTGTGTGCTTTAAGTGTTCAGAAAAACTGTTCGTGAATGCAAAGTGTTAGAGCTTCATAAGAAAAATACTGGCAAGTAATAAACAATGTTCAAAAGCAAGAGTGGCGTTTTAGCTTTTCGAACTATACATGTACAATAAAATCAGCCACTCAAAAGGGCGGTCATAGGTTACCACACGTTGGGCCCCATAACCAAACAATAGTCAGAATGCCACACTTTGTGCAGACTGACCAAAAAAAGTTAGGTGATTGGCCTACTGGGTACGATTCTCCTCCTTCGCTACACCCAAACAAAATCGGTTGTCCATTCCGGCAACAAATAGTCCACGTGACTGAAACTTGTTAGCTCGGACCGGCATTATTAAGTAGTACTGACATTTCTCTAAGTTGAGTTCATCTTCTGGAGGTGGCCTCCTGCCAGAAGACTCACTCTTGCTCTTCAAAACTAGTACTAGTAGCCTACCCTTATTGAGTACTCAACGATGATTGTCCTACTTGGGAGAAAACTGGTAAAACATAGCTTTATTTGAAAATGGCAATCAAGGGTTTCCAAAGTCCTTGTCAAAAATTAGTTTGAGAAATAGTTTGGTGTTTGAGTAAAACTGCTTGTTGATTTTCAAATAATTGGTTTGATTGAAACAAGAAAGGAAACTATCCTTAATTTCCTTTACCAATCAGTGTTCACACACTTCGGGTTTAGCTTGCTATAGAAACCTTTTACAACAAACAAGTTTTATGCAGGAGCTTACCTGATCCTTGCTCAAAATAAAGATCTCCAACAGCTGACCTAATCCTGCCTGTGGAAAACATAAGCAATAATTAAACTCAAGGCCAAAATTCACTTCCACAAATAAACCTAGCTCAACTTACTACAATCATGACCCTAATATCCCAAGCTTTAAGGCTAGATAATAAATAAAAGGTTTGTAAGATAAATCTAGCTTGATATTAAAATAACTAGGGTTAGTGAATTAGATACTAATAAGTTGTTAGTTTAAAACTTGCTATAAATAAATTAGGGTTTATTTGGTGAAGGGTCCTAGGCCTTAGATGATATTATTTAAAATAAGAATCTATTAAGAATTAATTGTTAGAAAATAATTCGTAACTAAAATTAGTTGTAAGTAAATTTTAATAGGTTTTGATTGAAAGATAATAATAAATTTTAATAGTATTTACGAATATAATACTTACAAAATTAATATTTTACCTATTATAATTATTTACATAAAAGGCTTTATTTTCTATTACTATTATCTATAATATCTATATATTTTATTTCTTTAATTAAAGCTATCATTTATTTGATTAAAATATCATTATTTTATATAAGAGCCCAAATCCACATTTTTCTAGGGTTTTCGAAATCACTAGAAGAAATTATAGTATTAATCATTTTGTTGATGAAATAAAATTAGCTTAGGGACAGCAAGGTCATGATCATAATTCCTATTGCTAACCATAATCATGAACATTCACTCTATACCAATCAATAAAACATCCAAAACATGAATAAAAACATAGATCCAAATTTACCAAGACATGATCCAAACTCTACAAACATAATCATATTCATGACCTTAACAAGAATGCATGAACATAAACCATATTCACCAAAGGTGACATAATTTCTAACATGCTTGATCATTCATACTACTCACGACATGAAGACATGCAACAAACCCTAAGATGCTATACATTCAACCAAGATAATCAACTCATGCATC
The DNA here is from genome assembly GCA_026120185.1 of Voacanga thouarsii. Classification (NCBI taxonomy): domain Eukaryota; kingdom Viridiplantae; phylum Streptophyta; class Magnoliopsida; order Gentianales; family Apocynaceae; genus Voacanga; species Voacanga thouarsii. The sequence continues at coordinate 4,398,146 of JANUWF010001643.1, forward strand.
AGTCCCAACTCCATCATATACACACATTCATTCATGCTTCAATCTCAACTCCATCGCAAAACACATCCATTCTCATACTTCAATCCCAACTCCAACATAAAACACAAGCTCAAACTTTAATCATTATTCATTCTTTTCCAAAACATTCTAGAGACATGAATCTAAGATTTAAAAAGAAGGTTGAAGAGGCTTACTTGGATGATGACTACCTTGAAGTCGTTTCAAGAGAAGCCATACCCTTAGGAGAGTTGATCCGTCCAAGAAAGAAGAAGAAAATATGGCCATGGTTGAAGTAACCATTTGGCCAAGAGAGAGAGAGAGAGAGAGAGAAAGAGGGAGATGAAAAGTGAGTTCATTAGTATATACTCATCAAGGTTGAAGGTGGAAGAAGATGAAGATGATTGTTCATGCTTACCTTGAAGGTGTTCTTGAGCCTTCAAGAAAATTCTAGTTTTTGATCCAAAAGTGAGACTTTGATTTACGAGTTTGATGTTAAAAATTGCAGGAATGGGTTCACTAGGTTGAGTAGGTAGAATTTGTAGTTTTTGGAGAAGATCGAAGTGGTTTTGGATGGTCTTAGGCCTCAGAATGGTAGCGGGTATTCTTGAAGGTTCCGAGAGAATGGAGAGAAATTGGTTGAAGCTGGCCGAATTTCTGTGGGGAAGGGTAGCCGAATTTTTTGAATGGTTTTTGGTAATTGGATTTTCATATTTGAGAAGAAAAGGAAGTCTGGTTGTTTGAAATTCAAAAAGAATAATTTAGGGAATATTTTGTGGTAGCAAATATGGTAAGTAGATCTTTGATGGTGAAGGTCTTTTGGGATGCTACAATGGCTGACTGGCTTGCTAGAATTCTGCTGAGATGAATGTTGTTTGATGGAGCCTTTGGGTGGCCGAAATATGGTGTACAATGGTGAAGGAATTTTCCAATTGTTTGAGGGTTAATCTTTGGTAGTTTGCTGAAATATCTTGCTGAAATTCTGGACTTCAATTAATGGTTTGATTGGAGTGATTGATGGGAAGATTTTAGGAGCAGCCATGGAACTATTTTTCGAGCAGAACACTGGAGAAGATGATGAAGCTCTACTCATGGTTGTTCAAGATGAGTTTGTATAGAAAAATGGAGGAAGTTTCGGATAAGGGTGAAGAAGAAAACAAAGCTGGAAATTCTGAACAGATTTTTTGCAAGTTTGCTGGAAATTTCTGGGCAGATTTTACTGCCATTTTTCAGTCAGCTTGCAGAAGGTTTGAAGGGCCATTGGAGGGTCCTTTAAGGCTGGTTTCCAGCCTTCTTTATGGAGGAAAAACAAGGTTGAATTGTTGGTTGAAAAACTGGAAGAAAAAGCTTGGTTTTTGGCTCACCAAGTTACGAAAACTGTCCAGAAAATTTTTTAGTTTGCATTGTTTTTTTGAGCAGTCCAATTTTGGCTGGAATTTTTAGTCCACAAGCTAAATGAAATGGTCATTTTTATGGTAGCATTTGAGAGGGAATGATGGCTGAAAATTTCAACTATTGGACTGATCACAAGCTGGAAAAATTTCCAGTTTACTACATGAAGAAGATGAACACACATAGGTTAGAGTTTAAAGATTCTCCCATGGAGATTAATTCTCTTGGGAACCTTCCGCAACTCCTCCCCATTTTCGGTCAAGAAGACACCCTCACATAGACATTTTCGACAGTCCAAGATCAAAGAAGCTGGCTAGAAATTTTCTGGAAATAAAGTGGCTTAAATAAATGGAACAACCTAATTGATTAAGAAGTAAGGAAAGCTAGAGATCAAGAAGGGTATAAATTCCTTAGAAATTTTTGTAGGGCATAAGAGTAGGATTAGGACATTCCTTTCATGTCTCTCCTAGGACAACATTCCTACTCCTCCCTAAGACATGCAAGGGCCAAAAATAGCCTTCCTATACAAAAATAAAATTTAATTATGCTAAAACTCAAATGATGGAATTTGAACTCAAGACCTCAAGAATTATTTCCAAAGCTCTATCCACTAAACCACAACAACTCTTGTTCTTTTTTTCTCTCCCAAATATTTTTCCTATTTAATCATCAAGCTATCTCTCTATTTCCTCCTCAAGAAAAATTACCATTTTGCCCTTCTTACTCACTAAGCTCAAATAAGCCATGTACACTACAAATCACATATCTAGGGCACATATAATCATACAAAAATATATTTATGCTTGCGAGAAAATATGATATGCATCTCGACCCCCTTACTCTAGAGTTGGTTTTAGTTAGGGTTTCACTGACTCTACCTTGCTCTTGGGTTAGCTTGGTGAAAGTTCCTTCTTTCGATAATCAAGATACTCTCTAAAAGAGAGAGAAGAGAAAGAAGAGAAACACAAAAGGAAGAGTGGCTGCACACAAGAGAGAGAGCTTAGCCGAAACCCTACCTCTCTTATCCTTAAATTTCGGCCAGCTGTAGGGCTTAATGAAGCCCTAGTGTCCGAAACACACTAAGCCATGGCTTAGTGTTATGCTCATAAACTAGTCCAAGATTGCCCCAATCCTCTTTATTAATTAATTATCTTTTCTGGGCTTTAATAAATACCTAAGATTAATTAATTAATTCTAATTAGACTCTTAATATATGTCAACATATATCAGCCCAATTAATTAATTTATTCCAGCACAATTCTCTTAATTAATTAATTAATTATCTTTTCTATGCCTTATAAAAAAAACTAAAGTCTAATTAATTAATTCTAATTGGACTGTTAGAATAAATTTTATTTTTCTTCTAGAAAATTATCCATTAAGCCCAAATTGTGTCTTAACAATACCAAAGTAACTTGAGCTACTTCGGGGACCAAGAGACATTATTCATGGCTACTAAAATGACCAAAATGCACTTACTATTAAATAGCTACATTTTACCATTTTAAATATTCTCATATATCACAATATGGAAATATTGACTCCAAGAAAAACATTGCTAAAGCAATTTCTTTGACTTGCAGGTGAAATGATAGAAATACCCCTCTATGTAACACCTATCAATAAGACTGAATAAATGTATTAACACCCATCTCAAAAACATCTACCATCCTTAGATCTTTTGTCAAATAATCCATGACACACTCGAATGTACTTGTTTATCATTTGAAGCTACACAAAAAGCATGCATTCTACAGTAACATTCCCAGGGCCCTAGATTATTAAAGTATCTTGGAGAATCATAAGGGTGTGATTTAACTTCACAAAGTGAAGTATAGAAACTCTATTATATAAGTCAATCTTAAGTAACTAGAGTAATACACCCAACATACAAGGTCATTAATCTCACAAAAGAAATCTCACCCAACATACATTAAACTACAAGACCATAGCTTCGCTGGACTACCAACTCATACTTAAGTATGAAGGTATTTGTCCATATTGTAGCAGTAATAGTCTAGTCTCTATAATTATGGTACTTTAAGAGAGTCCACTACTACTGATCTAGTTCTACGTATTCGAAATATGTTGATGCTAATGATTTGAATGAATTACTCATTGATTCAAGGTCAACCATTCCTTATTTGAACTCATGGTATAATAGTCTTACCTTGATGAAATGCCCAATTCCATCTAACGATTAAGAACTCAATTTTACTTGTTTGACCAATACTCATGATCTATACCTTACAGTGAAGAACGACCCAACACATAGATCATTACTTGTCACGCTTGGATCTTAAATGTACAACAATATAAGAAACAAAGCAATTTTAATAAATAAACATTTTATTGCAATATATTTACACAGAATACATAGTCTTTGAGGACATACTTTCCAATAAGTGCAACTTGCTTAATATTAGCCAATTTTGTGACAATGGTTGTAAGGTTAAATTTGATAAAGATTCGTACACTATTATTAATAATTCTAGTAACGAAATCATTTTTGTTGCAAACCGTAGTGGTAAGAGTTATGCTTATCTATTAGTAGATGATTTTTTGAGATTTACTTAGACCATATTTCTTTTGTTGGATTTCAATCATGTAAACAAGTTTACACGCAGTGAAACATTAAAACGAAATCCACTCAAATGATCATTCGTATGTAATTAAACGGATTATGAATGGAAAAGAAAATTTTAATTGCCACGAAAATGCTACTTTTAAAATCTTCTTCTATGTGAATCCCCTTCTAAAGTTGATCCAGTCGAGCCACAAAATTTCAAGTGTAGGAATTTCTCTAATAAAAGTCCACTCAAGGAATGTACTTAAGAACAACAAAATTTTTCTGCTAGAAAAATTTATTGGTGGTTAGGTTTTAATTGTAGAAAAAAATAAAGAAAAAACACATTGTTGTGTTCTAACGCGAAAGAAGAAAAGGAAATAGATAGTGTAATCTTTAGGGAAAAAAACCAACCCCATGCATATTGTACACACACACACACTTGTCCACCATGAAACTCTAGAGAGATCATTTCCTAAAACCTTTAGGAAACAACTTGGTTTTTTTCCCTGTTCTTTTAGCCACGTGAAACTTATCTCTCTTGTTTTCCAAAGCCTTTTAGGAAACAATCAGACTTTTCTTTTATTCTTTCTTTTATAGGTTCTAGATTTCGAAAATTGCAATAGGGCCCCTTTTAAATAATTTCAATTTCATCTAACTAATTATAACACTTTATAATTAGCACATAATTTACTTTTTCTTCTCACAAATTAAACCTATAATTTTATTGTTAGTGTTGTGCCCTAGAGGCAATCACTTGTATCATATAAATTGCATAACAATTAATAAAAAGGCATTCTTTATCTTTCAGTTTGATTGTTGTATCTTAATATGAGTATAAATTATTTGATAAAGTCCCTAGTACAACACAATGTTAAGGAAATCATGATAGAGACAATGATGTGAGATTCCTACTACACTATAAAGTGTTTGTGCTTGAATAATCCCTAGTCATAGTATTAATGAGATGGGATATTATTAATACACTAAGACTAGCACATTGTATATCCTTGATTGGATCAAGCAGTAGTTCTCATAACCGTGAGATTGTGATACTCAGGATTAATATGTAGATGCTTGTTATATGAACAAGTTCATTAGATAATTTAGCTATGAGATAATCACTTGGATGAGCTATTGACTGTTAGTATTCTGCCCTAGAGGCAATCACTAGTACCTTGTATATTGCATAATAATTAATAAAAGAGACATTCTTTAACTTTCAGTTTGATTGTTATATCTCAATATGCGTATAAACTATCTGATAAAGTCCCTAAAACAACACATTGTTAAGGAAATAATGATAGAGATCATGATGTGAGATTCTTACTACATTTTGTAGTATTTGTGCTTGAATAATTCCTAGTCATAGTATTAATGAGACAAGACATTATTAATACGCCAAGACTAGCATATGTTAGATCCCTTGATTGGATTAAGCGGTGGTTCTTATAACCATGGGTATTGTGATACTCAGGATTAATATGTGGATGCTTGTTATACGAACAAGTTTATTACATGACTTAGCTATGTGATAATACTTGGATAAGATATTGAGTGTCAGTGATAGAATCTCATTATAGTAAGTGTACAAGTATCCTTAGACTTGAGATCTCCAAGGTATTTTGTTTATCAAGCGTTGTACTTTGATTCTAATCTTTGGAGTCTTATAAAGACTACCTATAGGATGGACATTGGTTACAATGTAAACTAAACGAAAGTAGTTGAGAGGGTCAATAAAAGATTCATCACTCCTAATAGTAGAAGAGTATATCTCATGGCTACTTGTAGAAATCATTACTCATAAAGTCATTGGGAATGGTGACTATGTGTTGGAAATAGTTCCAAATTTGATACACATATCGAGTAATGGATTTCTTGAACATGTACTCAAATATTCAGGCCAAAATTAATAGTATTCTAGAAGGAGTTGGCACTAATTCCATGCTCTACACCGAATGAGATATAGTATGGTGAAAGGGGTTTATTGCACTAGTTATTTGCTATTGAAAGATTCTTGTAAAGCCACTTGACTTATTGAACTTTTGGGTGGTCAAAAGTCATTGCTAAATGTTACTCTTGATCTACTAAATATGAATTTATTAATTATAAAATTAATAAATTATTTTTATATTTTATTTCGGATCATTAATTCTAAAGTTGTAAGAATTAATTCATATTATAATACCAATAAGAGAAGGAAACATAATGGGTCAAACACAATAAAGGTTTGAATGCTCAAAATATATTTTTTGATAATATTATAGCGTTAATTAAGAGAAGAAGACTTGTTTATAGGTGAATTATAAATTTGTTATAATTCATGGTACTTGGGTTGCAATTATATAAACTTCAAGGGCTCAATTGTAGACATTAGATCTTGGAGGACTTAAATTGCAATTAACATAAATCCTAAAACTATAAATATGGGATTCGTTCCTTTTTGCTATAGCAATTTTGGACGATCAAAAATAGAGATTTTTCGAACCTTCTTTTTCTTCCTATTCTTCTTCGATTAGACCTAGGCGCTCCTCTTCTACTAGCATAGTTTTAAGTGGGCTTTGTGAGTAATTCAACCTTGTTTGGACTACTACTAGAGACAATCCTACTCTTAGATTGTAGTGGAGTGAGGTGGACGATCAAGGTAGAAGAATTCGTTCCTTGGTTAGGGCAAGAAAATTTTTATTTTCTGCTACAGAAGATAATCTCTGTTTCCTTCCTCTATTCCCATTTTAATTACAGACACATGATCCTTGGGCATAGATTTCATGGTTATTTCTATTGCGTTCTTATATGATAAGTATGATGAAATCCCAACAGTGGTGTGAAACCCCAGTCGGAACCAACCTTAGAGTAAGGGGGTTGGGATGTATATCATACTTTATTGCATGTTTAAATATATTTTTATATGATTTTATGTGCTTTGGATTTGGGTTTTATAGTCTAGAGGGCTTGATTATGGTTATTGAGTAAGAATGGCAAAATGGTAATTTTTCCTGAGGTAAAAATAGGGAGATAACTTGAGGATTAAATAGGAAAAAATATTTTAGAGAGAAAATAAGAACAAGAGTTTTTGTGGTATAGTGGTTAGAGCTTTGGAATTAATTCTTGAGGTCTTGGGGTTCAAATTCCATCATTGGAGCTTTAACATGATTAAATTTTATTTTTGTTTGGGAATGTTGTATTTTCAGCCTTAAGTAATTTAGAAGTAGGGTAGAGGTGTTGCCTTAGGGGAGACATGATAGGAGTACTCTAATCCTATTCTTATGCCCTATACAAAAATTCCTAAGGGAATTCATTCCTTCTTGATCTTTAATTTCTCCTAATTCTTAATTCGTTAGATTGGTCAACATTGTTGTAGCCAATTCCATTCCAGAAATTTTAGTAAAGTGCTGTGGCTTTGAAGGTTAAAAATGTCTAAGGGAAAGACATCTTATGGACTGAAAATGTGGAAGGGATGGGGAAGGTTCCAAGAGAATTAATTGCACTAGTGAACCTTCTAAAACATCAATCTAGTTAGGTTCATTTTCCTTCATATCATGAACTGAAATTTTTACAGCTTCTTGTGCCTTAAAGTGTCGAAATTCTCAGCCATTATTCCCTCCCAAATGCTGCCAGAAAATGGCCCTTTTGAACAACTTGAAACCAGGAATTTTCTGGCCATTTTCGGACTGCACAAATGCTGTGCAAAACCAGAAAAATTTTTGAGCAAAATCGCAGCATAGGTGACCCTAAACCAAGCTGATTTCTTCCAGTTTTCTCCCAACTCCTTAACCATGTGTTTCCTCCATGAAGAAGGCTGGAAACCAGCCATGAAAGACCCCTGGAATCTCCTTCAAACTCTTTGCAAGCTGGCTGGAAAATGGCAGCCGAAGCTACCCAGGGAAAATTCCAGCAATAACGAAAATTCTATGCAGGATTTCTGTCCAGCTTTTTTCCTAATTCAGCCCTGACCGAAACTCCATCCTCCTTCTGCACAAACCACTCTTAAACAGCCCTGAACTGAACTCTATTGTCATCCCCAAGCTCCTTCTTGAAAATCAAACATGGCTGCCTGAAAATATCTCGAACAAATCACTGCAATCATGCCTTGATTGGATACCAAAATTCCAACAAACTTAATTTAGTAACCTTCCCTAAAATGTCCCTCGAACAACCAGACCTTCCCTTCACCATTACATTCCTCCTTTTTAGCCACCATTAACCTCCTTCAACCAGCTTTCATCTAGCAGAAATCCTAGCCAACAGTCGGCCATAACAGCTTCCAAAAAGCTTCCATTGAACAAGATATTGTTGCTATATTATGTTTCCAATTTTGATTCCCAAAAATATTCTTTTAGGATTTCAACAACTAGCCTTTCCTTTTCCCTTTCAAACCAGAAAATCATCTACCTAAAACACTCTAGCAATTTGGTCACTCTCTCCCTCAGAATTTCAGCCAACATTATCAAAAATTCCTCCATTCTCTTCAACCTTCAAGCACACATAGAACACCAAGAACACCTACTCCTTTCTTTTGCCTAATACCTCTGCAAACCACTTCAAACTTCTTCCAAAAATTCTAGATTTCATCTACTCACTACCATAAGTCCATCCATACCATTTTTAACATCAAACTCCAAAATCCAACTTGCTCTTTTGGATAAAAAATCAGAAATTTTGTGAAGGCTCAAGAACACCTTCAAGGTAGGTTTGTTCAAACAACTTCATCTTCACTAATCTTTGATCTCTAATGAATATATATATGAATAGGCATGCTAATGGACTCTCTTCTTCTTCTTCTTCTTCTTCTTCTTCTTCTTCTTCTTCTTCTTCTTCTCTCTCTCTTTCTCTCTGTCTCTGTCTCTCTCTCTCTCTCTCTCTCTCTCTCTCTCTCTCTTGGCCGAACACTCTCTTCTTCTTGGCCGAATGGTTCTTCACCAATGGCCATGCTTTCTTAATCTTCCTTGGATGGATTTAGACATCTAGGAGTTGAGATCAATTTGAAACTCCTTCAAGGTACTCATCAATCAAGTAAGCATTTTCAATACTCCTTTTAAATTTTAGATTCATGTCTCTAGGATGATATCGGAAGGAGATGGATTATGAATAAGATTTGAGCATGTATTGTTGTGATGAGTAGAGATTGAAGCATGAATAAATGTGTGTTTATGATGGAGATGAGATTTATGCATGAGTTGATTATCTTGGTTGATTGTATGGTGTTTTTAGGATTTAATGCATGATTCCATGTCATAGGTAACATTTGTGATCAAGTATGCTAGAGATTATGTAATCTATAATGAATAGGATTTATATTCATGTATGATTATTGAAGCCATGATTATGTTTATGCTAGTAGAGGTTGGATCATGCCTTGATAAATTTGGATCTATGTTTTTATTCATGATTTGGATGATTTGATGAATTGAAGTGGAGTATATGTTCATGATTGAGGTTAGCAAGTGAAATTGTGATCATGACCTAGTTGTCCCTAAGCTAAATTTTATTTCTTCAATAAAATGTTTAATATTATGAATTTTGCTAGTAATTTTGAAAAACCCTAGGAAGGGTAGATTTGGATCATTATATGTATAATAAGGATATTTTAGTCAAATAAATAATAGCTTTTGCTAGGAAAAAAATTAAAACATATAGATATTATATAAAATGATAATATCAAATAAAGCCTTATATGAAAATAATCATAATAAGTAAAATATTTATTTAATTATTATCTTTTAACCAAAACCTATTAAAATTTATATATTATCTTTCAATCAAGACTCATTAAAATTTATTTTCAACTAATTTTAATTATCAATTATTTTCTAGCAATTAATTATTAATAAATTATTATTTTACCTAATACCACCTAGGACCCTTTATCAAATAAACTCTAAATTATTCTTAGCAAGAGTTAAACCATCAAATTATTAGTACATATTTCCCAAAACACTAAATAATTTAAATATCAAATTAGACTTAGTTTATAAACCTTTTATTTATTATTTGGCCTAAAAGCTTGGGACACTAGGATCATGGTAGTAGTGAGTTGAGTTAGTCTTATTTGTGAAAGTAGAATTTGGCTGGAGTTTGATTGTGATTTATATTTACTCCAGGAGGGGTTGGGTCAGCGATCGAAGATCTTTTTTTTTTATCTTGAGCTAAGGATCAGGTAAGCTCCTGCATAAAACCTGATTGATGTAAAATATTTATTATGGCAAGCCAAATGTAGAGTGCATGGACACTCATTTCTGTAAAGGCAATTGAGGATTAACTACTTTCTTTTTTCAGTCAAAGGAATTATTTGAAAACCAATAAGCAGATTTACTCAAACTCAAAACTCTTTCTAAAATTGATTTTGAAAAAGACTTTGGAAACCCTTAATTGACATTGTCATGTGGAACTGTGTTTTGTTCATTTTTCCCATGTGGGATACTTTACATTGAGTACTCAATAAGGGTGGACTGTTAGGACTAGTCTTTGAAGGGTTAGGGTAAATCTCTTAGTAGGTGGCCACCTCTGAGGAGTGAGTCCTGCCTGGATAAAGTGTCAGTCTAGTGGGTTGTGCCGGTCTAAGCTAGCAGTTTATTTTTCAATCAAGTGACTGTGTTTTGTCGGAATGGACACCCGGTTGTTGTTTGGGTATAGAGAAGGAGGAGTTATCTTGCCTGGTAGGCCGATCATCTACCTTTTTGTCAGTCTGCACAAAGTGTCGGCATTCTGACCAGTTATGGGGCCCAACGTGTGCTAACCCATGATCATTTCTTTTGAGTGGTTGATTTTATTGATTATGTATGGTTGGAAAAGCCAAAACACCACTCTTGATTTTAACTAATGTTTATTGCTTGCCAGTATTTCCCTTGTACAGATTTTATACTTTGCATTTATGCACTGTTTTCCCTGGACATTTAAAGCACACATGGACTTATTGAGATTTTTGTCTCATCACCATTTTTACCGTGATTTCAAGTCGATCCTGCTGTAGGGATGAGTAGCTAGACATTGCCTGCCTTGAAAGACTTTCTGATAATTTATTTTGTTTAGTGCTTTGGGGAGATGAGAGTGGATAAATTTTATTATGGATTTTTTTTTTGGTATTCTTGGATTTATTCTTGGGTGGTAATAAATTTTATGTTAAAGTATTATTTTTATTCCGCAATTTTATTTGTATGACCTAGTTATAAAGACCCTTTATCCTTTAGACGAGGTGACATCCCCAGCCATGGCGGGCCTAGGTAGTAGGGTGTTACAAGTGATATCAGAGCCTTCATGTTTATGTTTTAGTGGGTCTTTAATCGCTTTGAAATTATTTCTAAGCATGTAACTATATGATCATGGTGGTTGTATATCTACTACTTTGTATGGAGTTTCTGGGTTTTTGGTTTGAAGAGTCTCTGGGTCATTGAAAAATACTTGGGAAGTTATTTCCATGTGAGTCTGTTTTGCCATTAAATTTTTATGCAATCAAGATTTTGAGTCAACAATTTAGATTGTTGTTTAAATTGTGATGTAGATTACAGCTGGTTGTTAATATTGATTAACAATGCTTGATATCAAAATTGTATTGAACGGTCTAAAAATCACGTTGCTATTCATGAAAAATTTACAGTAGAATTCAAGAAAAAAGATGAATAGTGGTATGTTTCCACCTCTAGAGCATACCTGGTGCCGGGTACATTCCACCCACCTAGTGCTAGGTACACTCTGTTCTTCCTCTGTGCTTGCCTCCAAAGCAAACCTTGCGTCAATTACCTTCTACCCGCCTAGTGCCAGGTGCACTCTGTTCTTACACTATTTTATTAAAAAAATAAAAAAAATTACATGTAGGATTAGAATTTGTTTGATCTTTTCTAATTTTTACCCTTCAGAGCAAAAGTATTTTTTTTTATCTTTTCTAATTTTGAGAATATGTTCTAATAATTATTAGAATTCATTTGCAACCCATGATTTTGGATAAAAATATTTTCAAAATTACATGTAGGACTCATAAATTTCTAAAATTTGATTTCAACCCAAAACTTTCCAAATTTTGATTTTAGACCCAGATTTCTCCAAAATACTGATTTTGAATGATTTTGTATTGGATGTTTTATGCTTTATTTTAAGCATGTTTTATTGGAATGGTAGATGTTTATGGACTAAAACTAAACTTATCTATTCATGCATCTTTATCGCTTTGTTTTAATTAAATAAGGCCGGCGTGTCCTGCATTATCTCAAATTCTTATGTAATTCTCTTCTCATCTAACTCCCCTCGAATGTAACTCAAGGTTTCTTCCTTTAGGAAATTAGGTAATTAGTTTATATATGTTAGATTGAGGTAGAATTTTATTTACAAGATTTTGAAGATGGTAATCAAAACAAGGCGAGATGGTAAGACATTCTACTTAAATCATGCATGAACACATAGGGTTGACCATATTATTTCCTTGATGGCTCGTGGAAATTACTTTAGAGAGTCCATAACCATGCAATGTAAGTATTTATTAATTTATGTTGCTTATTGATAAATTGTATGCATGCCAAGTGATGAGACAACTAAAAGGAATAAATCTCTTAAATAATATTAAATCTAATGCCTTCCATTAATATAGTAAGAACGAGAGTTCTTTGTCGAGACCAGGTTGTTGGACATACCTAAGCCTACTTGACATTGAGTATATTTAAGCTATGAAATTTAATTCCTAATTAATGGGTTGGATTTAACTAATTTCTTTATTCCGATTGTGCTAACCTAAGCATAAAGAATATTATAGGTAAGGTTAGGATAGTATTAAATACTTTAATGATTAAAAGATATTAAACACCCAATGATATAGTAGTTACAATTTATGTAATTGGTATTGGATACCTACCACTGAGCTTAAGAGTGGCTTGTTGGGCTAACCTAAGGTTATTCTTAAGGAATTTGGATACTAGTCCACTAGGAAAACTTCTAACGGGCTTTCCTGAGTCAATAATGTAACACCCCACTACCTTGGCCTATCAAGGCCAGGGTATTACAAGTGGTATCAGAGATAAGGTTTAGGCAATTATTGATAGTATATGTTTATTTTATTAAGTTTAAATCTTTTGACTAAACTGTCTTGTTTATGTTGTAGGATGGTTAGAATAATTAGAACAGCAAGGAAAGGGCAGCAATGGCATCCACCCATCACTATCCACCTAGAAGATTTAGCAGTGCCTCAGCCTGCACCTCAGCCAATTATACCCCTGGACGAGAGCAGTGATAATGAGATTCAGATTATTCAGCCACCCCCAATACTTGTAATAGATTTGAATTCTGAAAATGAAGATGAGGATATTAACATGGACTATGTTCCTCTCCCTCCTAGTCCAATAATTGAATTAACTGCTGATAGTGATGACCCGGGAGAAATAGACTATGAATCTCCACCTAGACCCTCCTTTATACCCCCACCCAACTAGGTTGAAATCGGGGAGAGTTCTAGGAGACTCGGAAAGGAGCTAATGGATTATAGATTTGTGAATGGGGCTGGGATAGACTTTTCTAGGAATTTTGGGGGATGGTTGTATGATGCCGACTCTGAGGATTTTGATGAGAATTAGAGAGGCTGGGTTCTGCTAGGCTTAAGACGTTTTGTTTGTCGGTTTCAGTAAAACTCCTGTACTAAGGAGTCTATTCATGTTTATTGCTTTATTTTAAAATTTGTGCAAATAAGAGTACTTGGAGTACTCTAAATCATGAGAAAAAATCTATATGCAATTCTTTATACACAAATGTGCATATGATTTTCTTTTACTTAAACCTGAATGTGAATGCATGCTCAATTGAAATGTTTTAAACTTTAATGCATAAACTCATTATCTGGGGTATGGTTTAGATTGGCACCCAAGCGTCGTGTAGCCACATCCAGTAGAAGAGTTCTTGAGGCAGAGCCTGTGACATTGGAGTTTGAAACAACTCAAATGCCATCACCCAACCAAAGGGATGAGAACCAACCGGAACTAGAAATAGGGTTGGAAGAACCTGTCAGCGTAACAATGGGGTAAGCATTCCACAAAATGACCGAGATTCTACAAACTCTGATTGAGCATAGGAATCCAAAGGTGGAAGACGAAGCCTTGGAGAGGTTCCTGAAATTTCAACCTCCTATATTCTTGGGAGAAGTTGAGTAAGATCAGAAGGTAGAGCAGTGGGTAGAATAGACGGAGGACATCTTCGCTACACTTCATTATACTGAGAAGCAAATAGTGAAGTTTATTGCATTCCAATTGAGGGGCCCAGCTCGAGCATGGTGGCAATGAGTCCAAGATGACTGGGAGATGATTGATCAAGATTGGACATGGGCCAATTTCATGGAGGCATTCAGAGCTGAATATATCCCTTAGTGGATAGTAGAGAAAAGGGAAGACGAGTTCCAGAATCTAAAGCAGGAAGGTATAACTGTGGCACAGTATGTGGCACATTTTACTTAGTTGTCAAAGTACTGCAAGAGGCTGATGGATACCGAACAGAATAGAATGAGGCAATTTGTCAAGGGATTAAGGCAGGAGTTAAAAAGGGCATTGGCACCTTCTCCGCCAACGACCTATTCAGGGGCCATGGAAGCAGCTACCCAGACTGAGAATGAGGATCGTAACAGGATGGTACCAAGACCTTTCCTGCCACCAAGACAACCGCCTTGACCTTTCCAAAAGCAGCAAACCAACAAGCTCCTTGCATTCCAACAATGGTAGAACCGGGGAAAGTAAGCACAAACAACACCAGTTGGTTCTACGCAAAATCTTCTATTATGTCAACACTGAGGGAAGAGAGGCCATATAGAGAAAAATTATTAGTCCAGAAGAGTTGAACGGAAATGCTACTACTGTGAAGACCCGAACCATCTGCGAAATGCCTACCCTAAACTTCTCTGACTCGGACAAGGAAACCTGACTCAGATTGCGGGAGCCAATTGAGCCAATGCTATAGTAGCTTCCAGAAGTGGAACACAGAAGCCACATGTGAAAGAAAAAGTTTTCGCACTTAACCGGGAGGAGATTAGGGTTGATGAAGTGGTAGTGGCAGGTACGTTTACTATCTAAGGTTGTTCCGTTAATGCATTGATAGACCCTAGATCTACCCATTACTATTTAAACAAGAATTGTGCATATCATTTGGGTTGGGATAGAGTAGAACTACTTTTTACTTTGTTGGTGAGTACGCCTTTAGGAAAAATGGTGCAAGTGGATCGGTATGTGTGGAATTGTGAAATTGAAGTGGGGAGAGAAAGCTTGGCGAGAGATTTGATAGTCTTAGCTATTGATGATTATGACTTGATTTTGGAAATGGATTGGCTAGCTAAGCATAGGGCTACAGTAGACTGTAAGAATAAATTGGTTTAGTTCATTAGACCGGGATGCGATGTGTTGGAGTTCAATGGCAAGAGAGTAAAAGAGTTGAAGTTTTTGATAGCTGGAGCAAAAGCCCGAAAATTGTTGAAGCAAGGATGTTAAGGAAATTTGGCCTATGCGATAAATAAGCCGAATGACCAGTGCACCTTCGAGGATACTGAGGTGGTAAAAGATTTTCCCAACGTGTTCCCTATGGAACTCACTTCTTTACCACCTAACCAAGAAGTTTAGTTCACTATTGATCTAGTTCCAGGAGCGGAACCAGTGTCCTGATCTCCGTATTGGATGGCACCGGCGGAGCTAAAAGAATTGAAAGAGCAGCTAGAAGAGTTGGAGAGGAAAGGCTACATCAGACCTCGCATGTCACCGTGGGGAGCACCAGTGTTATTTGTGAAGAAGAAGGATGGGACCTTGAGATTATGCATCGACTACCGAGGCTTGAACAACATAACTATCAAGAATAAGTATCATCTACCGTTAATTGACGAGCTGTTCGACCAGTTGCAAGGATCCAATTGTTACTCAAAATTTGATTTAAGGCAAGGATACTATCAAGTGAGGATAAATGAGGAAGATATTCCTAAGACGCCCTTCAACATAAGATATGGCCATTATGAGTTTGTGGTGATGCCCTTTGGAGTAACCAATGTACTAGTGGTATTTAGGGATTTGATGCATCGAGTTTTCCAACCCTACTTAGACAAGTTTGTGGTTGTCTTCATCGACGACATAATTATACACTCCAACAGCCCTGAGGATCATGTAGAATATTTGAAGCTGGCATTGGAAAAGCTAAGAGAGCACAAGATTTACGCCAAATTTAGCAAGCGTGAGTTTTAACTGGATAGTGTTGCATTTCTTGGCCATGTGGTAACTAAGGATGGAATCAAGGTGGACCCAGCAAAAGATGAAGCAGTCTCAGATTAGAAGCAACCAAAGAACATCACGGAGATTCGAAACTTCTTGGGATTGGCCAGCTACTCTAGGAGGTTTATTAATGGATTTTCAATGCTAGCATTGCCTATGACCCAGCTACTGAGAAAGGACGTACCTTTTGTCTAGAATGAGAAATGCGAAAAGAGTTTCCAGGAGCTGAAGCAGAGGTTAATGACGCACCTGTGTTAAGTCTGCTAGAGGAAGATATGCCTTATGCACTGTATACTGATGCTTTGACGGAAGGATTGGGAGTAAGGTTGATGCAGGATAGGAAGGTGATCACCTATGCTTCTCGAAAGTTGAAGCGTCATGAAGTCAATTATCCCATACAAGATTTAGAGTTAGCTGCCATTTTATTTACTTTAAAAAAATGGCGGCACTAATTATATAGAGTTGAATACGAGGTGTTTACGTATCACAAGAGCCTGAAATACATCTTCACCCAAAAGGACTTGAATTGGAGGCAGCGAAGGTGGATGGAATTTCTAGAAGATTACCGTTGTCCTATCAACTACCACCCCGGAAAGGCCAACGTTGTTGCTGATGCCCTGAGTCGGAAAGTCAAAATGGCCAGGCTGAGAGTGCTGGAGATTCAAGCAGTTCAGGATGTGTTGGATAGAAGAGCAGAAGTGCAAGAGGAGAAGATTATTGTTAGCAACCTAAGATTAATACCAGACCTAAGACGGGAAATCATTGAGGCTCAACAAAGTAATGCAGAATTTCAGCTTTTCAAGGACAAGAAGCTTAAACGAAATGACAATAAATTCTGATGGGACGAAGCAGGAGTGATGTATTTCTAAGATCGTCTGTATGTACTCGATGAGCACCAGTTGAAGGACAAGATTTTGGAAGAGGCGCATAAGAGTAGGTACGCCATTCATCTAGGAGAAGTAAAAATGTATCAAGATCTAAAAAAGGCTTATTGGTGGCCCAAGATGAAGAGGAACGTGTTTAAGTATGTCTCAACGTGTCCAACCTGTCAGAAAATCAAAGCGGAGCACAAAAAGTTGGTAGAATTGTTGCAACCGTTACCAGTACCGAAATGAAAATGGGAAGAGGTGACCATGGACTTCATTACCGTACTCCCTATGGCAAGGACTCAAAAGGACACCATATGGGTAGTGGTGGATCGATTGACCAAGTCAGCATATTTTATACCGGTGAATTTAAGGGATTTAATGGATAAGTTAGCTCAGACCTATGTTCGAGAAATAGTCAAACTTGCATGGAGTACCTTCGAGTATTGTGTCCGATCGAGACTCGAGATTTACATCTCGATTTTAGGGCAAGTTTCAAGAATCGATGGGTTCTAGTCTAAAGTTCAGTACAACGGCGTATCCGCAAACTGATGGATAGTCAGAAAGGGTTATTCAAATATTAAAAGATATGCTGAGAACTTACGTAATGGAATTTGGGGATAAATGGATTGAATGTGTACCATATGCAGAATTAGCGTACAATAATAGCTATCAGTCTTCGATTGGAATAGTTCCGTATGAAGCATTGTATGGGCATAAATGTTAAGTACCACTATACTGGAGTTGGTCGGAGGACGGCCACATAAGCAAGTCTGGAGAAGTCTGCGTTCAGGAAATGATAGACAAGGTTAGGCTGATTAGGGAAAGGTTGAAAACAGCCCAGAGGCAATAAAAGAGTTATGTAGACAATCGGCAAAGAGAGTTACAATTTCAGGTAGAAGACAGTGTGTTCCTAAGATTGACACCAAATAGATGAATTCTGAAGCATCCAAAAGGTGGGAAGCTGAATCTGAGGTATTTGGGACCATTTTTGATAAAGAAGAGAATGGGCCAGTGGCGTATCGATTGGATTTGCCATATGGGTTAACAGGAATACACGATGTGTTTCATGTGTCTCAGTTAAAGAAGTACAATGCCGATCCCGGACATGTTTTTAATGATGAGCTATTAGTGTTGCAACCCGACCTGAGCTATGTGGAGAAACCTATGAAAATTCTAGACTAAGTATCAAGCCTCTTTGGAACAGGCAGATTTCGATGGTAAAGGCACAATGGGAGCATCATGGCACGTGAGACGTCACATGGGAAACAAAAGAGTAGGTATAGCGGAGGTATCCCGATTTGAGATAAAGGTATGCTTGAATTTCAGAACGAAATTCTTCTAAGGAGGGGAGGATGTGAAACCCCACCTAAAGCCAACCTTAGAGTAAGGGAGTCGAGATGCATGTCATATTATTCTGCATAAAAATATACTTTTTAAATGATTTTATGTGCATTGGAATTATGATTTATAGGTTAGATGGCTTATCGATGCTTATTGAGTAGGAAGGGTAAAAAGGTAATTTTGCTTGAGGTTGAAACAGGAAGATGGCTTGAGGTTTAGATAAGAAGAATATTTGGGTGAGAAAATAAGCACAAGAGTTAGTATGGTTAAGTGGTTAGAGCTTTGTGAATTAATCTTTAAGATCATGAGTTCAAATCCCATCACTTAAGTTTTATTCATGATTATCTTAGTTATGTTTGAATTTTTGTTTTTCTTACATTCCTTAAAGATAGGAATGTTGTCTTAGGTGACACATAAAGATAATGTCTTGACCATATGACATGTCTTAAAAAGAATTTTAGAGGAATTCTTATCCTTTCATTACCTCTAGCTTTGTCCTAACATCCTCATAATTTAAATAATCCAAAATCCATTAAATCTCTTCTTTTAATTCTGAAAATTCTGTGATAATTCTTTGGCCTTGAATTTCGAAAATCAGTCTTGAGGGATAGGGGATTGGCCGAAAATAGGAGAGAAATTAGGATGGGTTTCCAAGAGAAATAAATCACCATGATTAAACCTTCAATCCTACCTTCATGTTGTTCATGGTTTTAATAAAGAAAAATCTAGAAATTTTATAGAATAGCTTTCAAAAAATTCTACCTGTAATCCTACTCATTTGCTGCCAGAAAAATGGTCATTTCATGTGGCTTGAAGACTGAAAATTCTGTGTAAATTTTCGGACTGCACAAACTGCACAAAACTAGAAACATTTCCTGCACAATTCGCTGCATTCTAAGCTGGAATTGAAGCTATCTTTTTGTCATCAATTCAGAAAGACCACTCACTGTTTTTCTCCAGAAAGAAGGCTGGAAAATCACCCTTGAAAGACCTTCAAATCCCCTCAAAACCAGCTACAAATCAGGTTGAAGAAATGCAGAAAATTCTGCACCAAAAGCCACTAACCTTCGAAACCTTGAACAAGTTGAAACCAGAAAAATTTCCAATTTTGTCTCTCCATGCCTAGGGTGAAAAACACCTTCAAACCTCTGCAAATTGGACCTTGTTCAGCCATAGATTGAACACCATTAACCTCCAGACTTACCTTGAGTATTTGGACTCCATGAACACACCTCAAAAAACTCCTAAGATTACCCTATTCAAACTCTTTTGAACTTCAAAAAAATTCCAGAATTCTTACTTCATTAAATCACTCTTGTATCTTGCTAACAAACCATAATTTTCTCTGCCATTGTACACTGAATTTCAGCCAGCAATAAAGATTGAACATCCTTCATTCTTTGCCTTAAACCTGATCAGTCCAGCCGGCACCATTAAAGAGCAAAGAAACTTTCCTTCACAAATCACCATTATCTAATCTTCTACCTCAAACAACTTCTTAATTTCCTCCATTTGAATTTCAAAAAAATCTTATCACTCTCTCTCCATCTTGCTAAAGACCAAAACTCCTAATTGCTCTACACATTCAGCCAATAGCATTCCAGAAAATCGTGCAAGCCTTTTCTCTCAAATTCTCTTAAACACACTAAAAACACCAATAACACAGACTATACCTTTTCAAGCCTAAACCTACCCTAAACACCTCCAATCATTCTCAAATACTCCAGATCACTTTTACTTAATCCCTAGACTTCATTTCTAGCCTTTATAACATAAGATCACACAAACTAAAATTTTCAATCGGATCAAAATCAGTTTTTTTTTCTTGAAGGTCTCAAGAACATCATCAAGGTAAATCAAGAACAACCTTCTTGTTCATCCTCTTCCATTAAATTTTCAATATACCATACTAATGCTCTCTCTCTCGCGCGCGCTCTCTCTCTCTCTCTCTCTCTCTCTCTCTCTCTCTCGGCTGAAATGGTTGATCAACCATCAACCATGGCTGTTTTTTTTCGTTGGACGACTAAAGGCTCTCAATCGCGTGGAACTTCTTTAGCCTTCATTAAGTGATCGACTATCAAGTATTTTTTCTTAAATTCTCCTTTTTTATTTTTGAATTCATGTCTCTTAGATGTTGAGAGGAAGAATGGATATGAATGAAGAATTGAGTATATGTATGTGGATGAAGGTAATGGGGTTAGGACATAGGGTTGTTGTATATGACTAAGTTATATGGATTTTCTTTGGAATCAATGTATGTTCATCATGCTTAATGAAATTTATGGATGTTTGAAGCATGTTAGATATTATGACACCAAAGGTGATTAGGCTCTTATATTCCTATTTTCCATTGAAGCCATGAACGAAGATTATGCCTAGAAGGAAATTAGCCTTGTCATAGTATGTAATAATTCAAGCATATTTTTATGAATGGATTAGTTTATTATTTGATGTTGGAGAATGTGCTCACGAATCTTTTCTAGCAATAGGAAAATCATGGTGAAAGATTATTTTCTTGTTAATTCTAGGTTATTTTTATTAACAAATTTTATTACTTTAATTAGAATTACTACTATATTTTTCTCCATAAAATTCGAAACTCTAGGAATATTTGGATTGGAATATTAATAAAAATATTAATATTTTATTAATCAAATAAATAAAATCCTTTATTAAAAATAATATATATAATAAATAAATCTTTTACATAAATAAAATATTAGAAATAATTAATGACCTTGTAGACCCTAGTTAAAACTTTTACCTATATTCTTAAATATTATTTATACTAAAACTTATTTTTTATTTGTTAATTAAAAATTTAATATAATTAATTTCTTATTAATTTTATTATTTATTACTAATTATTTATTATCTATTAATTATTAATTAAAAATTAAGTGTAATTTATTATTTATTTATTTACAATAATACTATTTAAAAATTACTATTTACCAATATTACATATAGGATTTAGTAATATTCAATATTTAACACTAGTTTATTTATTAGCTTTAATACTCAAAATTTATTATTTAAAACCATAACTTATTAGTAATTATTTTAGAACCCCTAGTTATTTTAACTTATCAAGCTAGACTTATTTTATAAAATACTTCATCATCTAGCCTTAAAGCTTAGGACATTAAGGTCATAGTTAGTCATGGTTGTAACTAGTTGAGATAGGAATTATTTATTTTTGGCGGATAAAGTTCGAATGTAACCTTTTGCCTTGTGTTTATCCCGGGCGGGGTTAGGTTGACCTTGGAGGATTTTTGGGTTCATGAAGAGCAAAGGATTAGGTAAGCTCCTGCATGGAGTCATTTGAAGATCAAAATTATTGTGGCAAGCCAAATTCAATATGTATGAACATTCATTTCGTAAAGGCAGTTAAAGATAGTTTTTCCGTTTTATTTCAATCAAGCATACTATTTGAAAATTAAACAAGTAGTTTTACACAAAATACTAAACTCTTTCTAAAATCCAACTTTGACAAGAATTTTAGAAACCCCCTTAATTTCTATTTCCAAGTACAACACTGGATGATCAATTTTCTCCCAAGTGGGACAAGCAACGTTGAGTATTCAATAAGGGTAGACTACTAGGACTAGTCTTTAAAGGGTTATGGTAAGTCTCTCAGTAGGTGGCCACCTCTGAGGGGAGAGTCCTTCCCAGATAGGATGCCAGTCCGGTAGGTCATACCGGTCCGAGCTAGCAAGTTTTAGCCAAGTAGACTCTGTATTTCTAGAGTGGACAATCGATAAGTTTGGGGTGTAGAGATGGAGAAGTATCTCACCCGGTAGGCCGTACACCTACCTTCTGTCAGCATGCTCAACGTATGGAATTCTGACCGACAGCATGCTCAACTTGTGGCATTCTGACCGTTATATTGTCATGGGGCCCAACGTGTGGTGTCTTGGCTACCACTTTAGGTGGTTGTATTTATTGTGCACATGTATATTTGGAAAGCAAAACACCACTCTTCATTTTTAACATTTATTTAATACTTGCTAGCACTTTCTCTTATGAAATTTTTACAACTTGCATACATGAAGTGTTTTACCTGAAACATTCAAAGAACACACGGCCTTACTGAGATTTTTAACTCACTACTATTTATACCATGTTTTCAGGTCGATCCTGCCATGAAGGTCATTAGGTAGATTGTTGCCTATGAATTTGAAGACTCTCCATTATTTATATTATGTATTATTTTTGAGAGATTGTAGCAAGCAATTATTATTATTTTTTAATTTTGTTCATGCATTGTTGGGTTGTAATAAATTTAATTTTGAAGTATTTATTTTATTTTATTTTATATGACCTAGTTATAAAGACCCCTTGTCCTGTGGACGGGGCGACATCCCTTGACCTCATAGGCCTAGGTAGTGGGGTGTTACAAATAGTGGGGGCTATTGATTTAAGTAAAATAGTAGAAGAAAATTGCGTTTAATTAAAGACCTAATTACTTGCATATCATGAGCATATACATGTTCTAGTTACTCTATCTTTACATCTAGGTCACTTGCATCATGTTGACAAACCTAAACCTACGTAGCATCTTGGAAACAAATAAGTTTACCCAATCAAACTATGTGGACTGGTATAAAAACTTGAGAATCGTTCTCAAGTTGGAAAAGTTGCTCTACATGCTAAATACTCCTATTTCGCCACCTCTAGCCTAAGATGCTCCTACTAATGAGCATGCTATCCACAAGAAGCACAAGGAGGATAGTGACACTGCATCATGTATTATGCTTGTTTCAATGACTCTTGAGTTACAAAAACAGCATGAGCATATCGATGCGCAAACCATTATCTTCCATCTCAAATAGTTGTTTGATAAACAAGCTAGAATTGAGAGATATGAGATCTCTAAGCAACTATTTAGTTCTAAGATGGTTGAGGGCACTTCAGTGGCCACTCATAGGCTGCAGATGTTCGGCTATATTGAAAAGTTTGGGTCTTTTGGTTTCCTAATGGATCACAATTTAAGTATTAACTTAATTCTACAATCCTTAACAATTAGTTTTTCACAATTTGTGATTAACTACCACTCGAACAATACTGAGACCACCATACCTAAGCTTATCAATCCACTTAAGACTATTGAATCATCCATGAAGAAGGATGATAATGCAATTTGCTAGTAGGTTCTTCGTTTTCTAAAAAAAATGTTCCCAAGAAGAAAAAGAAAAATCCAACCAAGCCCAAATGAGGCGTGAAGAAGAATGAAGCAGCCACTAAAGGCCCATGTCATCATTATGGCAGGATAGGCCATTAGAGGTGCAACTGCAAAGCCTACTTAGAGACCGTGAAGGAAAAAAAGAAGAAGGAGAAGCGTGAAAGCACTTCTACTTCTGCTCCCAGTATATTTATGATTGAAATTAATACTGCCTTTAGTAATGAGATATGGGTATTAGATACTGGTTGTGGATCTTATTTATGCAATAATTTATAGGGAGAAAAGGGAAGTAAAAGGCTAGAAAAGGGCGATGTGGACTTGCGAGCTGCAAATGGAGTAAACGTTGCTACACTAACTGTGGGGACTTATCATCTTAAACTACCTTTCGGATTAATTTCAGTGCCTCAAAATTGTTATTCTATACCAGTTTTATTGACAAACATTAACTCAATTGCTTGTTTAGAATTATTTAGATTTCATTTAAATTTTAAGAATAAACGTTGTTCTTTTTCATTAAATGATATCCATTATGGTTTTGCAACTTTAGTTAATGGTTTATATGTTCTAGACATGGATAATCTGATTCTCAATATAAATGAAAAGAAACAAAGAAAAGATAACTCAATCTCATCTTACTTATGGCATTATCGTTTAGGCCATGTAAATGAAAAATGCGTGTCTAAGTTATACAAACTAGGTGACTTGGGGTCGTTTGATTATGAATCATATGACACATGCAAATCTTATTTACTTGGTAAAATGGCTAAAACTCCATTTTCTAGAAAAGGAGAAAGTGCTAAAGAGTTATTAGAACTAATACATACAGATGTATGTGGCCCAACGTCTATACATGATAGAGGAGGTTATCACTACTCTATAACCTTCATCGATGACTATTCATGATATGGGTATTCATATTAAATCCAATACAAGTCTGAAGCATTTGACAAGTTTAAAAGCTTCTAGAATGAAATAGAGAAATAACTTAGCAAAAGTATTAAAACTCTTAGATCTAATCGAGGAGATGAATACTTTAGCCAAGAGTTTCTGAGTTATCGTAGAGATAATGGGATATTATCTCAATGGACTCTACCACATACACCTCAACATAATGGTGCCACGGAGAGAAGATATCGAACACTTCTAGATATGGTACGGACCATGATGGCTTTTGCAGAGTTACCAAAATCATTTTAGGGATATGCTGTGGAGACTGCTATTTATATATTAAACAGAGTTCCATAAAAAATGGTTAATACCACTCCTTCTGAGTTATTCTTTGGTACGAGACCAAAGTTATCTCATTTAAAGATTTGGGGTGGCCCTACTTCTGTTAAAAGGCTAATGTCAGTCAAACTTGAATGTAAGTCAAACAATTGTTTGTTTGTTGGATATCCAAAAGAATCCTTTGGATATTACTTCTATCTTCCTTCTAAAAATAATGTTTTTGTTTTGAAATATGCTGTCTTTTTAAAGAAGGAGCACATGTTCAAAGCAGATAGTAGGAGCAAGCTTGAACTTAGTAAAGTTCAAGAAGAACAAACAAATATAGGTCAACTGTCTGAACCTACACCTATTGATGAACTTTCTAACACAAAAGAGCTTCATAGCTCGAGTAGGATGTTAGAATTCGTGGACTCCTAAATGCGAAAAACATCCACGAATCCCTTTCGAGGATCCAAGTAAACGATTAAGAAGATCGTAGGTTTGCAAAATTACCTCTGTTAGGTGTAATTGATATCCTTCGATTCTGATTGTGCTGATGTACGTGCAACCCGAACGATCACTAGACACTGCAATATGCAAACGTCCTTTATTGGATACACACCGCGAACTCACTCGTCACCCAGGAAGTGCTAGTGCCTAGGGTTTGAGAGGCTTATTTATTTATTTTTTTTTGGTGGATGAAGGCACGAATATTCTTAACAGAAGAGCTCTCTAGAGAAGACGACTAAGGTTTTCTTAAAAACCCCTCCGAACCTTTTAGAGTCCAATCCTAATAATATCTTATCGTATTTTAATTTTAATTTAAATTAAATTAAAATTGACATGATAAGATTCTGCCATTATCTCGGTAATTTAACTAATTAATTTATCGAGTCAGATTCTTATAATCTGGACATTATCCAGATACATCGAATGTGGACATATTTCCAAATTCATTATATTTGGTAAATTTTCTAAGTTCGATTAACTTAGACATATTTCCAAATTCATTGAATCTGGTTACCGAAAAAATAACCTAACAAGTTCGCTTATTATGTGACCCTATAGGTTCATTTAACACTGGCAGTGTGTCCAAATCATATTTAAATGGCCCACAAGTTATAAGTGGTTTCTAGCAAAATATTATAACTATCCAAGTTAAATGAAGATCGGTGATCTCTTTGAACCAAACCATAATTTTATATTTAGTCCTTTTATCACACGATATCTATATTAAGCATAAGGCACAAAACATGTCATCCTTATTAAGTTTAATCAATTATTTCTTGATTTTATAGTAGACTGTTCAAACAAATGATATCAATATCTTAGATTAATATATTTGAGCACGGCCATGTATTTTAACAGTCTAACTTATCAAGGGGCCCATGGATATCTCTCCAATAATTGAGAGCAACAAATTCCTTCACTATAAATCATATTCTTCTCATTAATTTATTCTATATCCAACAGTAGTCTAATTTATTATCTGATTAAAGAAAACTTTGGACAACGTCAAAATATAGAATTTATCAAGTAGGAAACTATGATGAATTTAGGTCGAAGGACTTTTAATATTATTATGGCTAGAAAGTACTTATGACGTATTCCATGAAGTACTCTCACAGTGGGTCATGTCCAATACAATGTTCTCTAACATTTATTTATGTTTTGACTCAATATCACAAATATCTATGACTAGTAAAACATAACCATCAAGTCACAAACATACTAATCTTAATTTATTATTGTTCCTATAATAATAATCGATCAGGGACCGTTTTAGAATAGTCATTATATTCATTGTTGGGTTTTACTATCAAGTCACGTACTTGATGACCACAAAACAAAATACACTATTCATGGAAAGGAAAACCTCATATTATTATATAAAACATAACGACAATAGTATAAGTACAAATTGACTCTATGGCATATAACTAACAGTCTCCCACTTGCACTAAGAGCAATTTGGCATAAGCTGTAATCCCATTGATCTAGTATGACTATCATGTTTAGACGATGGGAAAGGCTTTGTCAGTGAATCTGCAACATTGTCATCAGTTGATACCTTGCATACTTTGACATCTCCTCTATCAACAATTTCTCGAATGAGATGAAAACATCTAAGTATATGTTTGGATCACTGATGTGCTCTTAGTTCCTTAGCTTGTGCAATGGCTTCATTGTTGTCACAATAGAGATCCACTACGTTCACAATACTCGGAACTACATCTAGTTTTGTAATGAACTTTTTAATCCAAACTGCTTCTTTAGCTGCAGCTGAGGCAGCTACATACTGAGCTTCTGTAGTAGAATCGGCCATGGTGTCTTAATTTGAACTTTTCTAGCTTACAGCACCCCATTCAAACAAAATAGAAAACCTGATTGCGTTCTGTAATTATCTATGTCGGACTGAAAACTAGCATCAGTGTAACCATTTACAACTAGCTCGCCTTCTTGTCCTCTATAAACTAAGAACATATCTTTAGTTCTTCATAAGTACTTCAGTATGTTATTGACAGCAGTCCAGTGTGCCTCTCCAAGATTTGACTGGAACCTACTCGTCATGCTCAATGCATATGATACATCGAGTCGAGTACATAACATGGCATACATGATAGACCCTATAGCGGAAGCATATGGTATCTTGTTCATGTGCTCTTCTTCATCCTTCGTAGAAGGACTTTGACTTTTGCTGAGCTTAATGCCATATGACATTAGCAAGAATCCTCTCTTAGAGTCTTACATACTGAACCTTTTCAGTATCTTGTCAACGTATGTACTTTGACTTAGTCCAATTAGCTTTCTAGATCTATCTCTATAGATCCTTACACCTAGAATATAGGCAGCTTCACCTAAGTCTTTCATTGAAAAACAATTTCCTAAACATATCTTTACACTTTGTAGAGTTGGGATGTCGTTTCCAATGAGTAAGATGTCATCAACATAAAGTACCAAAAAGACTATTGCATTCCCACTTGTTTTCTTATAGACATAAGGCACATCTTCATTTTTGATAAAGTTAAATTCTTTAATTGCTTCATCAAAATGAAGATTCCAGCTTCAAGATGCTTGCTTCAATCCATAAATGGATCTTTGAAGCTTGCACACTTTATTAGAATTCAAAGGATCACCAAACCCTCAGGTTGTGTCATGTACACATCCTTGAGTATGTTTCCATTGAGAAATGCAGTTTTGACATCCATTGGCCAAATCTCATAATCATAATATGCTGCTATAGCAAGAAGAATTCTAATAGACTTAAGCATTACAGCTGGTGAAAAGGTTTCATCATAGTTCATACCATAAGTTTGTCTATAACCTTTTGCTACCAGTCGTGCTTTGTAAGTATGCACATTTCCCTCCATGTCTGTTTTCTTTTTGAAAACCCACTTACACCCAATGGTTTTTGAATCATTAGGTGGATTAACCAAACTCCAGACTTGGTTATCATACATAGATTGCATCTCAGACTTCAAAGCCTCTAACCATTTTCCAGAGTCAGAACTCTTAATGGCTTCTTGATAGGAAGTGGGCTCATCATTAACCATAAGCTCCACATTGTGATCGTCAGTGATGAGGAATCCATATCTCTCAGGTCGTTGATGAACCCTATCAGATCTTCAAGGTCCTTGTTCTATAGAAGTAGGCTCATCTTGGACTTGTGAGCTATCTAATCAAGGTTCATAATTTGGTTCAGGCACTAATTGTGGCTCTTGAATCTCATCTTGATAAGGTTTAGGCACTAATTGAAATTCCTTTTCAAGAAAGAATCCATTTCGAGCAATAATTACTCTATTTTCTTTTGGGAGATAAAATTGATATTCTTTAGTTTCTTTAGGATACCCCACAAATATGCATTTATCCGATTTAGGTGCAAGTTTATTAGATAATAAACACTTTACATAAACTTCACAACCCCAAATCTTCAGAAATAACAAACTAGGTTGTCTCCCAATCCATATCTCATATGGCATTTTCTGAACCGATTTAGATGGAACTCGATTTAGTATGAATACCGCAGTCTCTAAGGCATGACCCCAAAAGGAGATTAGAAGATCAGTTTCTCATCATTGATCGAATCATATCTAATAAAGTCCGATTTCTCCGTTTAGATACACCATTCCATTGAGGTGTTCCAGGTGGAGTTAATTGGGATATAATTCCATAATTTTTAAGATGCTCGTCAAACTCGTGACTTAAGTATTCACCACCTCGATTTGATCGAAGTGTTTTGATACTTTTGCCAAGCTAATTTTGTACTTCATTTTGAAATTCTTTGAATTTCTAGAACGATTCAAATTTGTGTTTCATTAGATACACGTAGCCATATTTGCTGAAATCATCTGTAAATGTAATGAAGTACTGAAATCCTCCTCTAGCATGTGTATTCATTAGTCCACATACATCAGTATGTATTAGGCCCAATAAATCAGTTGCCCTTTCCTTTTGTCTCTTAAAAGGCACTTTAGTCATTTTGCCTAATAAACAAGAATCACACGTTTCGTAAGATTCTAAATCAAACGATTTTAGAAGCTCATCATTATGAAGCCTTGTTATGTGTTTCTCATTTATATGGCCCAAACGACAATGCCAGAAGTAAGTTTGATTTAAATCATTGGATTTCAATCTCTTAGTATTAATATTATAGATAGACTTGTTTGAAGATCCACGAAGATTGAGAATATAGAGCCCATTTGATAATGAAGCATCTCCATAAAAAATGCCATTTTTATTAATGGAGAAAATGTTATTCCTAATAACAAATTCAAAACCTTCTAAATCTAAACAAAAAACTAAAATAATATTCCTACTCATAGCAGAAATATAAAAACAATCATTCAGTTCTAAGACAAGCCCACTAGGTAGAATTAATTCAAAAGTTCCTACAGCTCCTGCAGCAACTTTTGCTCCATTCGCAACTTGTAGGTCCACATCGCCTTTTGCCAAGGCTCTACTCCTTTTTAGACCCTGCACATTTATACAAATGTGAGATCTACAATCGGTATCCAATACCCATGAATCAGAAGTAGATAAATTAATTTCTGTAACATAAATACCTGAAGCGGCAGTCTCACTATCCTTCTTTTTCTTTGCTTCCAAATAGAGCTTGCAATTTCTTAACCAATGTCCTTGTTCTCTACAACGGTGGCAAGTTCCCTCCTTTGGTGTCTTAGTCTTAGGTTTGGGCTTGAACTTGGACTTTGCCTTGTCATTATCCTTACTAGCCATGACTTTGCCCTTTTGGTTGTTCTTTTTCTCTTTCCCTTTTTGAACTATTAGAACACTACGGGTACTCTTCTTAATGTTCAGTTCAGCTTGTTTTAGCATCCCATGCAATTCAATAATGGATTTCTCCATATTATGCATGTTAAAATTCATGACAAACTGGTCATACTCAGGAGGTAATGAGCCCAAGATCAAATCCGTAGCCATGCCATGATTAACAGGAGCACCAAGCTTATCAAGATGATCAAGATAGCCCTTCATTTTAAGGACATGAGTACTTACCGAGGTGCCAGAAACCATCTTACATGCATTTAACGCCTTGTGAGTTTCAAATCTCTCTTTTCGTGCTTGCTCTTGGAACATTTCCTTGAGATGCACAATCATGTCATATGCCTCTGCATCTTCAAAATATTTTTGAAGTTTAGAGTTCATGGTTGCTAGCATGAGGCAAGTATCATCGTTGGAGTCATCTTTATGCTTACTGTAAGCACCTTTTTCATCTTTTGAGGCATTATTTGCTGGAGCAGGGGGAATAGGATTTTTAAGAACATAGAGCTTTTTTTCTTGCTTAAGAACGATTCTTAAGTTTCGTGCCCAATCAAGAAAGTTAGTCCCACTAAGCCTGTCTTTGTCGAGCACAGATCACAATGAGTTATTCCAACTGTTTGTTGCCATTATCTACATACAAAATATGCAAAATAATTAATTTTTTAGGCTTTACTGAAAAACTCCCACTAAAAGCATTTAAACTTTTGAAACTTCAACATTTTGATGTTTCGTAGTGGGTAAAAAAAAATTTCTCATAAATATTTTATTTTAATCATAAGTAAGCTTTGGCTTTAATCTTAAAATTAAATAAAACTCAAAATTTAAATGAGATAGGCATCAAATGTCCCTAGGCCCAAAACCATTTTGGTAGCCCAATTAAGTCAAACCATATCAAACATATGGAAAACTATTTTCCATCTTGTTTCACTTAGATAATCAAAAGCATCCTACTTTGGCAGGAATGGGCATATGATGATCTAAGTAATAATAAGTGTTTGATTTTGGAAGGCATTAAACACTTAATT
The DNA here is from genome assembly GCA_026120185.1 of Voacanga thouarsii. Classification (NCBI taxonomy): domain Eukaryota; kingdom Viridiplantae; phylum Streptophyta; class Magnoliopsida; order Gentianales; family Apocynaceae; genus Voacanga; species Voacanga thouarsii. Next base: position 4,429,216 of record JANUWF010001643.1, read on the forward strand.
TTTTTTATTTTTAAATAAAAATTTGATTGTATTAAGCATGAAATAAACATATCAAATATGCATGCAAGACATAAATAAATGTGACATAGCATGGCCCATAACCTATGTTGATCATCACGAGCAAAGTGAAGATCAAGGTGGTCAATCTAGGTATATGAACTCCTTCAACATTCTCTAATGCCTTGAGCATACTCCTCCTTGGTTGTAAATGTAGGCTGCCATCTTCTTTTACATTGGATAGTAAAATTAAAATAATTCCTATTCTAGGAAAGCAATACAATTTTATAACAATGAAAAACGACACGCAGGCCGTATTTAAAAATTACAACTTAAAACAACCGTAATGTAACATGCTAATCACATTGGGATAAAATGGGCCATGCTATGCACTATTAAAAATAATCCACAACTACAATCAAAAAACTAATGAATAACACACAACGAACAGTTGTTGGGGTTCCAAGGGGCAGCGCCCCCTGGCGGGGGTCTCTGGGGGCGGTGCCCCCGAAAGGAAAAATAATTTTTCCTTCTCTCATTAAATGAGATTTCGCCTTCCAATTTCCTAATATTAATCAGATTAACACTCGAACCCCCTAGTGACCATCGCCGTGAAATTTCATATTACAGACAATCTGCGTTCCCTTTGAATCATATTCATACATATAACATATTATCATGGCCGATTAATACAAACAATTCGCAAATATAGAATGACGGATAGAATGCTTATGATACCATATCATATTAAAACAAACAATTTTACAGACAATCTGCAACTAATCTGGTCTGATCTGACAACTAAGACGCATATATTAAACCTAATTCAGGCAGTCTGCATGCTAAGTATTCTAAAATCATAATCATGAGAACATGCTGATATACACCATTTAAATTCACATATATACATAATATACATATCCACAACAATACGATTAACATAGATGAATCAACCAAATCGTTTAGCAAGTTGCTCTGATACCACTGTTAGGATTCGTGGACTCCTAAATGCGGAAAACATCCACGACTCCCTTCCGAGGATCCAAGTAAATGATTAAGAAGATCGTAGGTTTGCAAAATTACCTTTGTTAGGTGTAATCGATATCATTCGATTCCAATTGTGCTGATGTACGTGCAACCCGAACGATTACTAGATGCTGCAATATGCGAACGTCCTCTATCGGATACACACCGCGAACTCACTCGTCACTCGGGGAGTGCTAGCACCTAGGGTTTGAGAGGCTTATTTTTTCTGGTGGATGAAGGCACAAATATTCTTAACAGAAGAGCTCTCTAGAGAAGACAGCTAGGGTTTTCTTAAAAATCCCTCCGAACCTTTTAGAGTCCAACCCTAATAATATCTTATCGTATTTTAATTTAAATTCAAATTAAATTAAAATTGACATGATAAGATTTTGTCATTATCTCAGTAATTTAACTACTTAATTTACTGAGTCAAATTCTTATAATCTGGACATTATCCAGATATATCGAATGTGGACATATTTCCAAATTCATTGTATCTGGTAAATTTTCTAAGTTTGATTAACTTAGACATATTTCCAAATTCATCCAATCTAATTACCAGAAAAATAACCTAACAAGTTCGCGTATTGTGTGACCCTATAGGTTCATTTAACACTGACAGTGTGTCCAAATCATATTTAAATGGCGCACAAGTTATAAGTGGTTTCTAGCAAAATATTATAACTATCCAAGTTAAATGAAGATCGGTGATCTCTTTGAACCAAACCATAATTTAATATATAGTCCTTTTGCCACACGATATCCCAATTAAGCATAAGGCACGGAGCATGTCATCCTTATTAAGCTTAATCAATTATTTCTTGATTTCATAGTAAACTATTCAAACAAATTATATCAATATCTTAGATTGATATATTTGACCATGTCCATGCATTTTAACAGTCTAACTTATCAAGGGGCCCATGGATATCTCTCCCATAATTGAGAGCAACAAATTCAATCACTATAAATCATATTCCTCTCATTGATTTATTCTATATCCAACAGTAGTCTAATTTATTATCTGATTAAAGAAAACTTTTGACAACGTCAAAATATAGAATTTATCAAGTAGGAAGCTATGATGAATTTAGGTCGAAGGACTTTTAATTTATTATGGCTAGAAAGTACTTATGACGTATTCCATGAAGTACTCTTACAGTGGGTCATGTCCAATACAATGTTCTCTAATATTTATTTATGTTTTAACTCGATATCACAAATATCCATGACCAGTAAAACATAGCCATCAAGTCACAAACACACTAATCTTAATTTATTATTGTTCCAATAATAATAATCGATTAGGGACAGTTTAGAATAGTCATTGTATTCATTGTTGGGTTTTACTATCAAGTCACGTACTTGATGACCACAAAATAAAATGCACTATTCATGGAAAGGAAAACCTCATATTATTATATAAAACATAACGACAATAGTATAAGTATAAATTGACTCTAGGGCATATCCCTAACATAGGATATGATTGGCGCCTAAGAGATATGGATTTCTCAAACGTGACCACAATGACGTATTGCTCATAGAAGAAGATGAGCCTACTACTTACAAGGACATTCTAAATAGTTCAAAATCTAACAAATGGTTTGAAGCCATGAAGTCAAAAATGGATTCCATGTATGATAACCAAGTATGGACTTTAGTTGATCCACCCAAAGGAATCAAGCCTTTAGGGTACAAATGGGTTTTCAAGAAGAAAACCGATATGGATGGTAATGTGGTTACCTATAAGCTTTTGAGTGTCAGTGATAGAATCTCATTATAGTAAGTGTGTAAGTATCTTTAGACTTGAGATCTCTAAGGTATTTTGTTTATCGAGCGTTGTACTTTGATTCTAATTTTTGGATTCGTATAAGGATTGCCTATAGGATGGATATTGTGTACAATGTAAAGTAAAAGAGTAGATAAGAGGGAAAATGAAGGATTTACCAATCATAATAGTAGAAAAGTATATCTCAGGGCCACTTGTAGAAATTATTACTCATGAAGTCCTTATCCAAGGCGACTATGTGATGGAAATGGTTCCAAATTTGGTACACACATCGAGTAATGGATTTCTTAAACAAGTACTAAAATAGTCGGGCCAGAATGAATACTATTGTGGATGGAGTTGGCACTAATTCCATGCTCTAGACCGAATGAGGTACAGTATGGTGAAAGGAATTTATTGTACTAGTTATTTACTATTAAAAGGTTAATGTTAAGCCACTTGACATTCTGGACTTTTGGGTGATCAAAAGTCAATTCTAGATATCGCTCTAGATATGCTAAATAGGAATTTATTAATTATAGAATTAATAAATTAATCCTATATTTTATTTAGGATTATTAATTCTAAAGCTATTAAAATTAATTCATATTTGCTACCAATAAGACCTGGAAACCTAATGGGTCACATACAATCAAGGTTTGAATGCTCAATATATATATATATATATATATATATATATATTATTTGATAATACTATGGGTTAATTAAGAGAAGAAAATATGTTTATAGGTGAATTATAAGTTTGTTATAATTCATGGGACTTGGTTGCAATTATAGAAACTTTAATGGCCTAATTGTAGACATTAGATCTTGGAGGACTTATTGTAATTATCACAAATCCAAAAACCTATAAATATGGAAATCATTCCCGTTTTCTATAGGGAGTTGGACAATAAAAAATAGAGGGATTTAGACGTTCCCTCTTCGCCTTATTCTTCTCAAATTAAACCTAGCCACTCCTATTCTACTAGCATAGTTTTGAGCGGGCTTTGTGAGGAATTCAACTTTGTGTGGATTACTACTAGAGATAATCCTACTCTTGGATTGTAGTGGGGTGATTGGACGATCAAAACAAGGGAATTGGTTCCTGGTTTGGCGCAAGAAAGTTTTTGTTTTTCTGCTATAAAAGGTAATCTCTGTTTCCTTCCTTTATTCCCATTTTAATTGCAAACACGTGATCCTTGGGCATGGATTTCATGGTCATTTCAATTGTGTTCTTATTTGATAAGCATGATGAAATTCGAACGTTTATCATATAATATCTTGATTACCAATTCCTTTATTGTGTGTGACCTATTAGGTTTTCTAGTTAATTAATTCTATCGCAATAGAATTAATAATCCTTTTATTAATTAGAATTAATTTATTAATTGCAATTCAAAATAAATATATTAATTCTCTAATTAATAAATCCATATTTAACATATGATGAGCGATATCTAGCAATATATCATGACCACCCAAAAGTCCAAAAAGTCAAATGGCTTGACATGACCCTTTCAATAGCAAAATATCAGCGCAATATACTTCTTTCACTATACAATATCTCATTCGGTTTTAGAGTATAGAATTATTGCCAACTCCTTCCATAACATTAATTAATTATTGCCTGAATTTTTAGTACCTGTTTCCGCTCAACATGTGTATTAATTGGAACAATTTTCAACACATAGTCACCTTTGTCAAGGACTTCTTGAGTAATGATTCTTACAGGTGGACGTGAGAATCCCTTATTTACCCTCTCAACTACTTTTGTTTACTTTATATTGTACTTAGTATCTATCTTACAGGCAGCCCTCGATCTAACACTAAATATTAGAATCAAAGTACAATACTCAGCAAATAAAGTACTTTGGGTATTTGCACATTTGATATAATGAGATTCTATCACTGATACTAAATAGTTATCCTTCTGATTATCTCATAATTAGGTCATCTAATATACTTGTTCATGTAACAAATATCCACGTGTTAACTTTTAGTATCACAATACTCACGGATATAAGAACAACTACTTGATCAAATCTAGAAGTATAACAAGTTATAGTCTTATCACATTAATGATGTCCCATCTCATTAATAATATGACTAGAGATAATTTAAGAACAAACATAATACAGTGTAGTAGGAACCTCACATCACAATCTCTACCATGATATCCTTAACATAGTATTGTACTGGGACTTTATCTAACAATTTTATATGCATAAACATATAAAACAAAGAAATTGAAGGATGAAGAATGAATTTAATTGATTTAATGTGAAAAATACAATGTACAAATGATTGCTTCTAGGGTACAATCATAACAATCCATCAATTGCATTAGAGCTAATCATTCATGTATCTAATACCAAATGATTGAACATGACTATCAAGTTACTTTTGGAATAATACCTTTGTTAATAGATTAGCTATGTTCTGATGAATGAGAACTCTTTCTATCTTTTATATCTTTTCTTTCAATGATTTCATAAATCAAGTGTACAATTCAAATTTTACACTTTGCATGATTGCGACTCGGAGTCATCATTATCAGTATGGAAACTTTCATCAGTATACCATTTTAACTCATGCTAAACCTTTTAGCACATTGTCTATGTATGTCAACTACGAAAGACTTAGCAAACTGATAGGAGCTAAATTAGTCATATTTTTTCTAGTTATTTGAGGTTCTTTTGTGATACATTTTATTCAATAACTAGTTATATTCCTTCAAATTTGAGATTTTATCCTTGGAAAGGTATTTTGTTCAATATTGGAGATTTTTGGGGTAAAACGAAACAAAAATATCACAAAAAAAGGAGTGGTGGCGTCAGCTAGGGCCCTAGAACTGGCGCCGGCCATGCACTGTTGACACGAACTTCGAAGTGATGGAAAAATTAGTGAAATAGAGCAAAATAAAGTGGAACCAGCACCGGCTCCAAGAGTCAAGGCGGCGCCAGCTGCATTCTAGTCTTTATTGTGCGAAATTCGAAAAAAAATCGGCGAACAAGTAGAAAACTAGAACACAACCAGTGCCGGCTCCGAGAGCCATGGCGGCGCCGGCTGTGCCCTGAAGTTAAGGCGGTGCTTAATTTTTTCTGTGCGGTTTTTGGTAATCTGTGGAGTTTTAGTATCTTCCAACTATCTACTCGGCCAAGAACATTGTACCTATGAGTTTAGGCACTTTCTAAGCCTATAAATAGATTAAAAACACAAGGAAAAATGGGAGAATTCATTAATCATCATAGAAAATCACTTTGATTCTTCAATTCGAGGAGGGTTGTGCAAGAAAGCCTTCAAAGGAAGAAAAATGTGGCTTGTCTATGAGTGCTTTCTTTTACTTTGTTTTCTTTGTCTTGAACAATGAAATGTTAATTGTGTTATTGTCATTTGACATTGTTGTATATATTCATGATTTTTAGAGTTATTTGACCTTTTGATTAATTGACTGTTATTCTTGGTATTTGATTACTTGTGCGTATTATGAGATTAATTAGTTAGGTCTTCCCATTAACTTGCTTGGACAAAGGGGTTGATGATGGTCTCGATTCATTAGTTTCATATTTGTTGGCTCTTAACTTGCTTGGACAAAGGGGTTAAGAGTAGGGGCAAAGTAATTAAAGGTTAATTGATGTCTACCAGGATATGGATTCATTAGTTAATTTCATGCATAATTTGCCAGAAATGGGAATTAAATCAAGGACTATGGTTAATGCATCTTTTGGGTAAGACTGGTTGAGACAGGATATGTGATGCTAGGTTACCTAGAAGATAGGGATTCATTGATTGGACAAAGAAGGGAATCTATATTATCCTTTATGATGCCAAGAGAATAATTAGTTACGATAAAGATTAAGTACTTTAGGTCATGTATATCAAGATAATGGTTTAAGTTTTATAATTCTACATCCTTGACATGTAAATATTCTTATTTTATTTTTATTTATTTTTACTTTATCGAGTCGGTTAAACAATGAAAGAAATGTGATTAATGTCTACTTGTTCCTGGAGGATCAACACTTATTTGGACCCTATGCTCGGTTAATGATGAGTACTCTTGCTCATATGTGTAGTTTGGGATTAACGTTTTAATTTAAACTTGATTGGGAATGTGCTTATTCTTTATACGATTTTTATACCCAAATCCATATGCATCAAGTTTTTGGCGCTGTTGCCGTGGAACAATAGCATGAAAGCTTGGATTTTGTTGATATAACCATGTGAATATGTAAATATGTAAATATGTAAGATAGGTTTAATTGTTCTTTTTACAAAAAAGTGCTATATTTTGTATTTCATGTATTCTTGTATACCCTTGTAACCTAACTTACTAACTTTAACTATGTTCTTTTAACTAACTTTGTAACCTTGTAATGCTATTTTTATTATTAATTCTATATCTAACTCACTTCTATGTGTAGAAGAAATGGCGAATTGGAATCCGAGGAAGTCTAATGAGGGGCAATACCTCCATTGCACTCCGAAGATGACACTCACAGCACCAGAATCAACAGAGCTTGAAACCTTAATTGGGAAAATTGTTGTTCATGTCACGAGGCGTTTCCAAGACATTGATTCCATAATTGAGAAATTTGAAGCAATGATCCGCAATGTGGAACGACAAATTTGGTTTTTACGGACATGGTGATAAAATTCCATGACCTAACCCCAATAGCAAGTGAGGAAATAGCTGCTGTCACATTGCGAAGTGGAAAAGAATTACCAGGCAGTCCAGCTGACAACCGGAGCCAGTTGGAAGAGGAGAATCGGCACCGACTATCCGGAAAACCAGAGACAACACAACACAAAATTGAACTGGCGCCGGCTAAAGAACTGGAACCGACGCCGGCTATCCCCTATCCACCTCCTAAAAACCTACTTTTTAGCCTTACATACCGTACCCTACTCATCTACATAAGGCCCAAAAAGATGCTCAATTCAACAAATTCCTTGAGGTATTTAAACAACTGCACATAAACATCCCTATGGGTGAAGCTTTAATTTACATGCCCAAATATGCCAAATTCCTCAAAAGCATGCTCATCAACAAAAAGTGATTGGAAGAGTTGTCCACAGTAGTCCTCTACGAAGAATGCTCCGCCATCCTACAGGACAACTCGAATTTTCCACATAAAGTAAAAGATCCAGGGAGTTTCTCTATCCCATGTCTAATAGGTACTCTTCATGTCTGTAATGCATTAGCTGCCTAGGTTATAGCATTAATTTATTACCATATAAAACATTCAAAAGGCTAGGCCTAGGAGAACTATAGCCCACTAGGTTGAGTATTCAACTTGTAGATAGATCTATCAAATATGCTAAGGGCATAATAGAAGATGTGTTGGTGAAAGTTGATAAATTCATATTTCAAGTGGATTTTGTTATTCTTAATGTGGATGAAGATTCCAAAGTTCCGTTAATCCTAGGTAGACCTTTCATAGCTACAGCAAAAGCATTAATCAATGCTTATGGGGGAACATTGACACTTAGGGTTGGGGATGAGGAAGCTGTTATTCAAATCCACAAAAACATGCGACACCCTTTATCTTCTGATGATTCATATTTAAGAGTTGATATTCTTGATGAACCTATTTTTGAGTTGATACAGGAATCCATTGAGGAAGGGTTAAGGGAAATAGCAATGGCATATCCGGAGGAAGTTCACAATGAAGATGGGAAGAATAAGTTGGAAATCGAGAAAATCAGTATAGGGAGAATGAAATCATCTATAGAAGATCCTCCCGAACTGGACTTAAAAGACCAACCCGAGCAATTGGAATATGTGTTCTTGGCTAAAGAACATAAGTTACCTATCATCATTGCCAAAGATCTCGATCCAGAACAAAAGACCAAGTTGGTAAGTATGTTGGGAAAATATAAGGAAGTGATAGCTTGGAAGATCACTGATATTAAAGGCATTAGTCCATCCTTTTACATGCACAAGATTTTGATGGAGGAATGTGTAAAACCGTAGTGCAACCCCAACATAGGTTGAACCCACATACGAGTGAAGTAGTAAAAGGTGTGGTGGTTAAGCTCTTAGATTAAGGCATCATTTTCCTATTTCTAATATTGTTTGGGTGAGTCCTACTCAAGTAGTACCAAAGAATGGAAGAATAACGGTGAGCCCGAATGATAAAAATGAGTTAGTCCCTATGAGATTGGTCACGGGTTGGAGATTTTGCATAGATTATAGGATGCTAAACAAAGCCACTAGAAAAGATCACTTCCCTCTCCCTTTTACTGACCAAATGTTGGAAAGGTTAGCCGGACATGAGTATTATTATTTCTTAGATGAATTTTTTAGCTACCTACAAATTCCCATAGCATCGGAGGACCAAGAAAAAACTACTTTCACGTGTCTATATGGTACTTTTGAATATCGTCAGATGCCATTTGGTCTTTGCAATGGCCCCGGAACATTCCAAATATGCATGACAACTATATTTAAAGGACTCGTGGGGGACATCATTGAGGTATTTATGGATGATTTTTTAGTTTTTGTTGATTCATTTGATTCGTGTTTATGTAATCTCGAAAGGGTGCTAGCAAGATGTGAAGAGACTAACCTCATGTATAATTGGGAAAAACGCCACTTTTTGGTGCAAGAAGGTATTGTGTTGGGGTAAAAAATTTCAAAAAATGGTATAGAGGTCGATAGGGCCAAAATTGAAGCAATTGAGAAGGTGCCTCCCCCTACTTTCTTGGTCATGCAGGTTTCTACAGGAGGTTCATCTTAGACTTCTCAAAACTTTCAAAACCTCTTACCTCTTTACTTGAAAAGGATGCTATGTTTAATTTTGATGATAAATGTCTCAACGATTTTACCATACTTAAAGAGAAATTGATTAATTCACCCATTCTAATTGCACCTGATTGGTCTCTTCCGTTTGAACTAATGTGTGATGCAAGTGATTTTGCAGTTGGTGTAGTATTGGGACAAAGACGGAATAAGCACTTCCAACCTATATACTATGCAAGTAAGACTTTAACAGATGCACAGGAAAACTACACAACAACAGAGAAAGAACTGCTTGCCATAGTGTTTGCCTTTCATAAATTACGTTCTTATCTTATTCTGTCCAAAGTCATTTTTTATACGAACTGTTCGGCCCTGAAGTACCTACTAACCAAACATGATTCCAAACCAAGGTTGATAAGATGGATTCTATTATTGTAGGAATTTGATTTGAAAATTAGGGATAAAAAGGCTACGAAAAACTTGGCTGCAGATCACTTGATCAAGATTGGATAATCCAAATTTGGAATCCTTCATAGAAGAAGACATCGATGACGCTTTTCTGGATGAGCAACTCTTGCTCATAGAAGGTCAGATTCCAAACACCCCATGGTTCACCGACTTTGCTAACTACTTGGTTGCAGGAATTACTCCAAAAGATCTCACAATGCAACAAAAGAAGAAATTCCTCTCCGAAGCATGGCATTACTTTTGGAAAGACCCATATTTATTTAAGTGTTGTGCGGATCAAATCATTCGTAGATGCGTGGACTCTAAGGAAGGAGAGGATATTCTAAGACATTGTCATGAAGGACTTGCTAGAGGCTACTACCAAGCCAACAACATTGCACGAAAGGTGATTGACTCCAGATTCTATTGGCCCATATTGTTCAAAGATGCCTACCAATTTGTCCAAAGTTGTGATAGGTATCAACATATATGTAACATCTCTAAATCTAATGAGATGCCATTACAAATTTTTCAAACTTGTGAAGTATTTGATTATTGGGGGATAGACTTTATGGGACCGTTCCCTAGTTCTTTGGGGAATAAATATATTTTGATAGCAGTGGATTATGTTTCTAAATGGGTGGAAGCCCAAGCATTATCCACTAATGATACAAGGGTTGTGGTAAAATTTCTGAAAAAGTTTTTTACCCGTTTTGGTGTGCCTAAGGTACTCATTAGTGATAGGGGGACTCATTTTTGTAATGCACAAATGGAAAAAGTTCTCAAACACCTAGGTGTGAACCATAGGTTAGCTACCCCCTATCACCCCCAAACAAGTAGGCATGTTGAAGTGGTTAATAGAGAACTTAAACGAATCATGGAAAAGTTGTTAACTATACTCAGAAGGATTGGAGCCTAAAATTAGACAACACTCTTTGGGCATGTAGGATAACCTTTACGACACCAATTGGCACGACTTCGTTTCGGTTAGTTTATGGCAAAGCGTGTCACTTACCAGTTGAAATTGAGCATAAAGCTTATTGGGCTATTAAATTTGTTAACACTGATCTTAAGTCAGCTGGTAAGTCCAGGTCGCTTCAACTAACCACCTTGGAAGAATTGCGAGCAAAGGCTTATGATAGTTCAATACAATATAAGGAACGGGTCAAAAGATGGCATGATAAGCATATCACTCAACAACATAAATTTGAGAAAGGCGATCAAGTGGTGTTATTCAACTCTCGGTTGCGAATTTTTCCTGGTAAGCTCAAATCCAGGTGGACGGGACCATATGCGGTCAGCCAAGTTTTCCCATTTGGAACCCTTGAACAACCTCACCCCACAGGGCACACTTTCAAGTTCAATGGTAATCTGTGAAACGCTATGTCGGTGAGGCTCTAAGAAACATGGAACACGTGGAAATGCTCTTAGAAACTGCCTAATAGACCCTCGAGTTGGTTGATCTTGCTTTTGTTTCGATTTATTTTCTTTTCTTGTTTTTATGCTTTGCTGTGTTTTTTTCTTCTTTTTCGGTACTTTGCGAATGCCTCGTTCTTTAAAGCATTCAGCTCTTGTACAGCACAATGCATAATGAATGGAAGTTTGTTTTTCTTATCGCTTCTCCTTTATATTTTTTGTTCTATGGCATTGTTTAGTTCTTGTTATATTTCTTTGGCCATTGAGGACAATGTCTAGTTTAAGTGTGGGGGAGTGATTTGATTGACAAGTCTTTTATACACATACTTTTGTCTTCTTAGGAGCAAATTTTGAGCGAAAATTTTCAAATTTTTCTGAAATTCTTGAGATTTCAAGCTATATTTTTAATGCATGTCTTTATGATGGATTATAGAGCATATGTTCTAGATCGTTTATGGCTTGTGCATGACTTTTTGCACGCACTTGGATGAAGTAGTTCTTGATCTAATGTTTTGCATTGTTCTTAAACCTGGTTTTATACTAAAATTCATGGAGCATTCTAGAGCCTACTTGAATACCTCTCGAGGTGAAATAAGAAAGTCAATCATGATTTAACTTAAGGATGACAGTAATAGGCTTTCTTTGGATAGTTTGAGCTTTTCATGCCTACCTATTGTTATATTATCCCTAGTGCCTATTTTGAGCCTAAATGTATAGCAATTACAACTCCACTCAAGCAAATCCTGTATTTTTTTTCTCAATGCTTCTCATTAACTCTTCTTTATTTTTTACACAAGATCACTCAAATTTCCAGCAATGTTGTCAAGTACTTTATATGAACATAACTTTTTGCAGCTCAATCACTATTCCTTTTGTGATCTTTTCTTTCTTTCTCTTTCAATTTGTCTTTTCTTTCACTACTGCTGTTTTTGTTTTTTTCTCACTTCTTTTCTTCATTCTATTCTTTCTAACATCTTTTTTCTTCTTCTTTTTTTTTTCTTTTTCAACTTCTTTCATTCTTTTTCTTTTTCAACTCCTTTTTTCTCACTCTTACTGGTGCTCGTCTTTTCTTTTCTTGTTTTCAATCTCTCTTTTCTTTTTCTTCCCTTTCTTTTCTTTCCTTTTCCTTTCCAACTCAACTTGTTATTGATCCATGGCTTAAAGTAACAAGTCATGATCGTTATCCCTACATTCTTCCTCAACACTTTCTTACATATAGTTTCATCCATCAAGAGCATAAAGATTTGGAAAATTATTCAAACTCTTACCAACAAGCAATGGACAAAATATTTTGATGGGTTTTAAAGAAAGAAAGACTACCAGGACTAGTCTTTGAAGGGTTAGGGTAAGTCTCTCAGTAGGTGGCCACCTCTGAAGGGTGAGTCCTTTCTGGATAGGATTCCAGTCCGGTAGGTCATGCCAGTCCGAGCTAGCAAGTTTCAGTCTTGTGGATTGTGTGTTTCCGGAGTGTTCAACCGGTAAGTTTGGGTGTAGAGATGGAGGAGTATCTCACCCGGTAGGCCGTACACCTACCTTTTGTCAGCTTGCACAAAGTGTGCCATTCTGACCGTTGCTTAGTCATGGGGCCTAACGTGTGGTAACCCATGGCTTCCCATTTGAGTGGTTGAATTTATTGTGCACATGTGTGGATTAAAAAGCAAAACACCACTCCTTATTTTCAATACTTATTTAATGCTTGCCAGCACTTTCTCTTATGAAACTGTTACAACTTGCATACATGAATTATTTTACCCGAAACACTCAAAGCACATACGGGCTTACTGAGATTTTTATCTCATCATCTTTTATACCATGTTTTCAGGTTGATCCGGCTGTGGCGGTCAATAGCTAGACTTGTTGCCTATGTTTTGAAGACTTTATGTTGTTTTCTTTATGGATGTTCTGAGAGAGTGTAGCAAACAATTTATTTTGGATTTATTCCTGTATTTATCTTTTGGGTTGTAATAAGTTTAATTTTAAAGTATTTATTTTATTTTATTATATGTGACCTAGTTATAAAGACCCCTTGTCCATTGGACGGGGCGACATCCCCGGCCCTATTGGGCCTAGGTAGTGTGGTGTTACATTTACTGCAAAAATTTTTCGCTAAAAAAGAATCTCGAAACTCATTTTCAGGCTAAATTTGGGAGCTATAAAACTTATGTTTTTTACTTCTACTTGTTGAGTAATTATTCATTGTTGTTAGTATAATTATTGGGGATTAATTTTTCTTATGATTCTTGAGTTTTTGGGTTGTTATAAGCATGAAAATTTTGAAACCCCTTGAGTTAAGAGGTTGCACCTGAAATGTTTGATATTTTACTTGAGTGACCTTTAAACTTAAAATTGTGGCTAAAACTTTTTTGTACACTATCTATAGTTGATTATCTATCATTTTCAAGTAATTAGGGGTCATTGATTGTCTACTTGAGATTATCTTAGTTGTTAAATTCTTACTCTTGTTATTGAATTCTATATTCCTTGAACTTCTAGTACCACATTGAAAATCTTGTTAGGTCTTGTCAATTCACCCACTCCCTGATCTATTTTGTTGAAGCTTCTAGAATTCTTTGAATCTACTTGGTTGATATAAACTCTTTGAGGCTCGTTGTTGTGTGTTGATCAACTTCCACCATTAGTCATGTAGTTTGGTAGCCTAAGAGAGTTAGTGGGCTTGTCAAAGTTTAGACTAATTCCTGAGCAATTGGGGAGACTTGTGAGGGAAGAACTTGTTGAGAACTTGCATAAATTGAAAAGGTAAGAGGGTGAGCCTATTGATATTAAAGTGAAAAAGAGTTAAACATAAGGATGAGTGCGTACACAAGAGGAAGTTCTTGTGAAACCCCAATAAAATATCTGAAGTCTCTTTTGATATTTGAGTCGCTTTTAAAACTCTCAATGCAAAAATAGATGAGATGAGTTGAGATATAATCGAATTGCATACCAACCAAGGCCGAACCCCAATCGTTGCACAAAGAATAGGTTACAGGGAACAACATAGCCCTAGGATGAGAGAAGGAAACAATGTCACATGCCTATTGTATGACCAATGAAAGGATTTGATGAAACTCCGCTTTATCATGGAGGTCAAAATCAAGGAGGGTGAGGTGTGACCGTGCACGAACAAGGACCGATGACAAGATTTATGACCAAAAAGCTTCAAGATGAGTTTCAATTACTTATAAAACCATGCTTGTGGATGGAAGAAGGTTGGAAAGTTGAGGAAGCTAGCCAAGAGCTCATTTTGATGACTATCCAAGAAGGACCCCAACAAGAACTTAAGCCGACAACAAAGACAAACGAAATTTGACAAAAAAGTGGCCTTCCAGCGGGCAACCGGCACCTGCCCAAGTAGCCTAACTGGCACCGGCTTTAACCTGCATCAACTGCCCGAAGAACAGCACGCAACCAGCGCCAGCTGTAGAAGTCCTAGTCGGCGCCGGCTCCAGCCTGGGCAGTTGACGGCTGCCTCGCGTTTTTTATGTTTTCTCCAGTTTTTCTCCATTTTAAATGTTTTGTAAAGACCTATTTAGGCCCTAAATTGTATTAGAACCTCAGGGATCACTTATCTAGGGTTACAGTAGTATAAATACAACTTTTAGTGATTTGACAAGACAATTTCACATACTTTATTCAAATTTGAAGAGAGAATCTTGTGAAGCCCTAGCTTCCTTGCTCATCTTATTCAAGACCATGCTTAAGGCCTTGTCCTCCTTATGAATGAATCTATAAAATCTTTTGGATAATTCAATGTGGTTTTTTTCAATGGGTCTTAGTTGCTTTGCTCTTCTAAGGTTTATTTGAATTCCATTACTTGGGTGCCTATTTTCTATATTCTTTTGTTCTTGTTTGCCTTTGTTACTTTAAGGATATTGGGGTAAGATTATAGTAGAACTTTCTACTATTCTTGAGGGTCTTTGAAGCCTAGTTCTTCAAGGGTTTGATAGAGGGTAGGTTGTTAGTTTAATTTCTCCTTTTTGTCTCAATAAATTCACTATTTTGGTCCTATGGGAAGAGCTAAACTCATAATCAATTAAACCACCCATATCACCAAGAAAAGCCCACTCAAGATCATATAAAAGAGTTTTGGTATTAGAGCAAGGAAAGCATTGATTCCAAAGCTTGGAAGCAAGAAAATGAGCCCTGCAAAATTGAAGGAAAACAAGAGAAATCCAGGAACTTAAAAACATGCGCCAAAAAGGTCATGAAATCTTTGTTATACCTTGAATATTCGTTGGGGAAATTGCTTCTTGATGTTAATATAATCATTGGAAACAAATTTCTCTTGTGTTTGTGGTGAAAATTAGCTTGAATATAGGTGAAAATGTTGGTTGTTCTTATGTGACGAGATTGCAGCCAAGGTGTTTGATAGATGTTCCATAAGAATGCTTTAAGCTATAGTTGGGAACTTTGATTCTTAATTTTCATTGCTTGGGATATTGGGACTTAGTATATCACTCTATTTTTGAATTCCATACTTATTAAACCCAATTTTACTATAGCACACTTGTAATCATCTTGTTCTTCATAATCCTTCATATTTGACATTTTATCCTTGGAAAGGTATTTTGTTCATTATTTCAGATTTTTAGGGTAAAATGAAACAAAAACTTCGCAAAATAGAGGAGAGGCGGCACCAGCTAGGGCCCTAGAACCGGCACTGGCCATGCACTGTTGATGCAAACTTCGAAGAGACGAAAAAATTGGCGAAACAGAGCAAAACAGAGTTAAACCGGCGCCGAATCCAAGAGTCAAGGCTGCCGGCTGCATTCTGGTCTTCATCGTGCGAAATTCGGAGAAAAATCGACAAACAAGTAGAGAAGCAGAACACAACCGGCACTGGCTCTGAGAGCCAAGGCAGCACTAGCTGTGCCCTGAAGCTAAGGCAGTGCTTGATTTTTTCTACGTAGTTTTTGGTAATCTGTGGAGTTTTAGTATCTTCCAACTTTTACTCGGCCAAGAACACTGTACCTATGAGTTTAGGCACTTCCTAAGCCTATAAATAGATGAAAAACATAAGGGAAAATGAGAGAATTCATTGATCATCATAGAAAATCACTCAATTAAAGGAGGAATTCTTTAATTCAAGGAGGATTGTACAAAAAGGTCTTTAAAGAAGAAAAATGAGGCTTGTCTATGAATGATTTCTTTTACCTTATTTTCTTTTTCTTGAATAATATATGTTAATTGTTTTATTGTAATTTGACATTGTTTTAGATATTCATGATTTTTAGAGGTATTTGATCTTTTGATTAATTGATTGTTACTCTTGGCATTTAATTACTTGGGTTGATTGCAAGATTAATTAATTGTTTTCCATTAACTTGCTTGAGAATAGGGTTGATGGTGTCAATTTATTTATTTCATAGTTGTTGTCTTTTAACTTGCCTGAGAATGGGGTTAATTACTAAGGACGGAGTAATTAAAGGTTAATTGATGTCTGCTAGAGTATGGTTTCATTGGTTAATTTCATGTTTTAAGTTTGCATGAGAATGGAACTTGAATTAAGGATTGTGGTTAACGCATCTTTTGGGTAAGATTGGTTGAGATAGAGTATGTGATTCCAAGTTACCTAGAAGATAGGAGTTTATGGATTGGAAAAGAAGTGAGTCTACTTTAATCCTTCATGATGCCAAAAGAATGATTAGTTATGATAATAATTGGGTTTTTTAAGATCATGGTTGTCTAACAGTGGTTTGAATTACATAATTCTACATCTTTGACATGTATATATTTTTAATTTTATTTTCTTTTATTTTTCTTTTTATTTATTTTTTTCACTTTATCGAGTTAGTTAAACAATGAAAGAAAGGTGATTAATGTCTACTTGTTCCTTGAGGATCGACACTCGTTTGAACACTATACTTGGTTAATGATGAGTACGCTTGTTCATATGTGTGATTTGGGTTGAACATTTTAATTTAAACTTAATTGGGAATATGCTTAGGTTTTGTATAATTTTTACACCCAAGTCCAAACACATCAGATATCCTAGGTCCAAGGGGGGTAAGGACTCCATATTTGTGATTGTTGATCGATTCTCTAAAATGGCTTATTTTGTGGTTTGTTTCAAGATTAATGATGCATCCTAAGTTACAGATTTATTCGTTAAGGAAGTGGTGAGAATGCACGGGAACCCAAGCACTAATATCTCGGATAGGGATACTAAATTCCTTTGCCACTTTTGGAGAGTATTATGGAACAAACTTGGTACTAATCTCTTGTTTTTCATAGCTTGTCATCCTCAAATGGATGGACAAATGGAGGTGGTCAACCGAACACTCACCCAATTCTTGTGGACCATAATCAAGAAAAACTTGAAAAATTGGGAGTTACGCTTGCCACACATTGAGTTTGCTTACAATAGGACTATTCACTCTACCACTTCTTACTCTCCTTTTGAAATTGTGTATGGCTTTAATCCTCTAACTCCTTTAGATTAGTTCCCATGCCTATAAGTGAATGGATGAACCTCGATGGAGCTAAGAAGGCGGAAATGGTGAAGGCACTCCATGAGAAGGTGAAAGCAACCATCGCAAAACGAAATGAAGAGATCGCCCATAAGCGTAATCAAGGAAAGAAAAAAGTGTCATTTGAGCCAGGCGATTGGGTATGGGTGCACCTTCGCAAGGAGAGATTTCCCACTCAACGATGAAGAAAACTAAATCTAAGGGGGGATGGTCCATTTCAAGTTCTCGCCAAAGTTGGAGAAAACACTTATAAGATAGATTTACCCAGTGAGTATTATGTTAGCGCCCCTTTTAATATTAGTGATCTCTCTCCCTTTGTTATATATGATGGCAATGATTCGAAGATGAATCCTTTCCAAGGAGGGGGAGATGATGAGACACCACTTTATCATGAAGGTCAAGATCAAGGAGGAGGTGGTGTGATCGTGCAAGGAGAAGGACCGATGACAAGATCTAGAACCAAAAAGCTTCAAGATAAGTTTTAATTGCACATAAAACCATGCTTAAGGATGGAAGAGGGTTAGAAGGTTGAGGAAGATAGCCAAGAGCTCATTTTGATGACTATCCAAGAAGGACTCCAACAAGAACTCAAGCCGGCAATAAAGATGGACGAAATTTGACTAAAAGGTGGCCTTCTAGCAGACAACCAGCACCGGCCCAAGTAGCCTAATCGGCACCAGCTTCAACCTGCACTGATGGCCCGAAGAACAGCATGCAACCGATGCTAACTGTAAAAGCCTTAGCTGGCACCGACTCTAGCATGGTCGGCTGCCTCGTGTTTTTTATGTTTTTTTCAGGTTTTCCTGAATTTTAAATATTTTGTAAAGACCTATTATGGCTCTAAATTGTATTAGAACCTCAGGGATCACCTAGCTAGGGTTAGGGTAATATAAATACAACTTTTAGTGATATGACAAAACAATTTCACACACATTATTCAAATTTGAAGAGAGAATCTTGAGAGGCCCTAGCCTCCTTATTCATCTTGTTCAAGACCATTCTTAAGGCCTTGTCCTCCTTATGAATCAGTCTATAAAATCTTTTGGATAATCCAATGTGGTTTCTTTCAATGGGTCTTAGTTGTTTTGATCTTCTAAGGTTTGTTTGAATTCCATTACTTGGGTACCTACTTTCTCTATTCTTTTGTTCTTGTTTACCTTTGTTGCTTCAAGGATATAGGGGTGAGATTATAGGAGAACTTTCTACTATTCTTGAAGTTCTTTGATATAACACCCCGCTACCTAGGCCCACCAGGGCCGGGGATGTCACCCCGTCCAAAGGACAAGGGGTCTTTATAACTAGATCATACAAATAAAATAGCGGAAATAAATCACACTTGAACTTAAATATTTATTACATCCCAAAATAAACATCTATCCAAAATAAATCCGAGAATACCAAAAACAAATCCATAATAAAAATTCATCCACTCTCATCTCTCCATAACTTTACACAAACATAAATCATCATAAAATCTCCCAAAGCGGGTATAATCTAGCTACTCGTCCCCACAGCAGGACCGACCTGAAAACATGGTAAAAAGGTGGTGAGACAGAAATCTCAGTAAGTCCGTGTGTGTTTATGTGTCAGGTGAAAACATTTCGTGAATGAAAAGTATAAAATTCTTTATGAGAGATCACTGGCAAGCAATAAACATCCGTAAAAAACAAGAGTGGTGTTTTGGCATTTCCAGCCACACATAATTTATAAAATCAACCACTCGAAAGAAAGGATTACGGGTTACCACACGTTGGGCTCCATAACCGAATGGTCAGCATGCCACACTTTGTGCATACCGCCAGTCAGAATGCCACACTTTGTGCAGACTGACAAAAGTAGGTGATCGGCCTACTGGTCAAGATACTCCTCCTTCTCTATACCCAAACAACAACCGGGTGTCCATTCCGGCATAACACAGTCATTTGACTGAAGAGAACACTGCTACCTCGAGCAGGCACGACCTACTGGACTGACGTCCTATTTAGGAAGGACTCACCCCTCAGAGGTGGCCACCTACTGAGAGACTTACCCTAACCCCTCAACGACTAGTCCTAGTAGTCCACCCTTATTGAGTACTCAACGACGTTTCCCACTTGGGATAAAATGAACAAAGCATTGCTCTTTATGAAAATGGCAATTTAAGGGTTTCCAAAGTTTTGGGAGAAATCAGTTTTAGAAAGAGTTTTAAGTTTGAAAAATCTGCTCATTAACTTTTAAATAATTTAAGTGTTGGAAATAAGAACGAATTCAACCCTCAATTGCCTTCAAATAAACGAGTGTCCATACACTCCATATTCGGCTTGCCATAAGGAAAATATTTCACATCGATCAGGTTTTATGTAGGAGCTTACCTGATTCTTGCTCACAACAACAAGGTCTCCAACATCTGACCTAACCCCACATGGGCAAATACAAATCACAATCAATTCCAAGCCACAATCCACTTCCTCAATTTTAAATCAACTCCCCTTACTACTACCATGATCCTAGTGTCCCAAGCTTTAAGGCCAAACAATAAATAAATAGGTATGTAGGTTGAGCCTAATTTGATATTTAAAATAATTAATGGTTTGGGAAATAAATTCTAATAAGTTGAAAGTTTAAATCTTACTAAGAAAAATTCAGAGTTTATTTGATCAAGGGCCCTAGGTAGTAATAAGTAAAACAATGATTTAATAATAGTTTAGTTGTTAGAAAATAATTGGTTGCTAAAACTAGTTGAGATTAAATTTAATGAGTCTTGCTTGGAAAATAATAAGTAAACTTTTAAAAAGGGATTTGATTTAATAAATATTTTACTAATTATAATTATTTCAAAAAAAAGGCTTTCATTGATTTTTTTTATTTTAAATAATATTATTTATTTTATTTTCTAGCAAAAATTATTATTTATTTGACTAAAATATCCTTTATGTATATAATAATCCAAATCTACCCTTCCTAGGGTTTTTCGACATTTACTAGCAAAATTTTATATCCTTAAATATTTTATTTATGAAATAAAATTAGTTTAGGGACAACTAGATCATGGTCAAATTTCTATGGCTAACAACAATCAAGAACATATGCAATCCTTCCATTCATCAAATCATCCAAATCATGCACATAAGTATAGATCTAAATTTATTAAGACATTATCTAACCTCTACTAGCATAAATATGATCATGGCTTCAATAATCTAACATGCATATAAATCCTATTCACCAAAGGTGACATAATCTCTAGCATGCTTTATCTCAAATACTTCATGCATCAAACCTCAAATCATCACACAATCAACCAAGATAATCCTTCCATGCATAAATCCCATCTCCTTCACAATCATACACATATTCATGCTTCAATCTCAATAATACATACTCAAATCCTATCACCATCCACCCACTATCAACATCATCCTAGAGACATGATTCTAGAGTTTAAAAGAAGGATTGAAGGGACTTACTTGATCGATGAATGCTTTGAAGGAGTTTAGAATAGATCTCAACTCCTTGATGCCTAACTTTGTCCAAGGGAGATGGCGAAAACATGGACATGGGGAAAAGGAGCCATCCGGCCAAGAGAGGGAGGTTCAGCCATGAGAGAGAGAGAGAGAGAGAGAGAGAGAGAGAGAGAAATAGAGAGAAAAATAAACCATTAGCATGCTTATACACATAGGTTCTCATCAAGATTGGAGGAGATGAAGTTGTTAGAATAAATTTACCTTGAAGGTGTTCTTGTCCTTCACAAAAATTTCTGGTTTTGATTCGAAGTAGCAAGATGATTTGTGGAGTTTGATGTTAAGAATGGGGTTGATGGACTCACGGCAGTGAGTAGGTCAAATCTGGAAGTTTTAGAGAGATTTGAGATGGTTTGGAGGGGTATTAGGTGAAGGAAAGAGGTAGGTGTTCTTGGTGTAGTGTGTGTGTGTGTGTGTTCTTGGAGGTTGAGAGAATTCGAGAGATTGGATTTGTGTAGCTGCCGAAATTCTGTGAGAGCTAGGGCTAGCCGATTTTCTGTAGGGTTTAGGAAGTTGTTTCTCTGATTTGGAAGGGAAAAAGAAAGGTTAGTTGTTACAATCCTGGAAGAATATTTTTGAGAAGTGAATTTGGAAACTAAATATTCCAAGAATATCTTGATTGTTGGAGAGTTTTGGAAGTCTGCCATGGCCGACTGTTTGAGCAGAATTTCAGTAGGATTAATGCTGGTTTATAGAAGCTTATGGTGGCCAAAAGTAGGGTGCTTAATGGTGAAGAAGAAGTCTGGTTATTTGGGGAATGCATTACAGAAAGTTGCTAAACAAAGGTGGTTGGAATTTTGGAAATCAATCAAGCATAATTGCAGGGATTTGTTGGAGAGATTTTCGGACAGCCATTGCTGAATTTTGTGCAGAAGCTTAAGGGAAACAATGGAGTTCTATTACTGGAGGTTTAAGGAAGGTTCCTGCATAACAAGGTTGGTGTTTCGGCTGGAAGAGAAATAGGAAACAAAGCTGGAATTTGGACTGCCCAGAATTTCGCCAAGCTGAAATTCCTGGACAGCTTTTTCGGCTGCCATTATCCAGCCAACTTGCAGAGAGTTTGAAGGGAAATTTCGGGGGTATTCAAGGCTAGTTTCCAGCCTTCTTCATGGAGGAAAAACATGGCTAAGGTGCTGCACAAAATCTGGAAGAAAACAGCTTGGTTTTGGACTCTCAAAGTGGCGATTTGTAGAGGAATTTTTCCTGTTGTTGTTCCAGCTTGAGCAGTCCGAAAATGGCCAAGAAATTCAGATTGCTAACTGATCCTAAAGATCATTTTTCTGGCAGCATTTGGGAGGGAATGTTAGCTAAGAAACTCGACACTTTCAAGGCACAATAAGCTGAAAATTTTCAGCTCATTCCAAGAAGGAATATGAACTAGGTAGAGTGAATTTTCTGCAAGCTCACTAGAGGGATTTTTTCCTCTTGGAATTTCCCACAACTCTTCCACATTATTTAGACCATAAGAAGTCTTTTACTAAGAAATTTTGATCCTACAAGATCACAGTACTTTACTGAAATTTCTGGAAAGAAAATGGCTAGAATCACTTGATCAAACTAATGAGTTGAGAATTAAGGAAAATCAAATATCAAGGGAAAATGAATTCCCTTTAGGAAATTCGAGTAGGGTAAGGGAGTAGAATGAGGTTACTCCTAACATGTCTCTCTTAGGACATCATCTCTATCTTACTCCAAGCTCATAAGGCCGAAATTATTCTTCCCCAAGCAAAAAAAAAAAAAAAAAAAAAATCAAGCTAAAGCTTCTATGGTGGAATTCGAACCCAAGACCTCAAGAATTGATTCCAAAGCTCTAACAACTAAACCACAACAACTCTTGTTGTTATTTCCATTAGAAAATTAATTCCTATTTAATCCTCAAGCTATCTTCCTATTTTCGCCTCATGCAAAAATTACCATTTTGCCCTTCTCACTCAATACTCACCAACAAGGCTTCAAGACAATAAAACTCAAATCCAAAGCACATAAAAATCATATAAAAATATATTAAATCGTGAAATAAGGCATGATATGCATCCCAACCCTCTTACTCTAAGGTTGGTCTTGACTGGGGTTTCACATTTGAAGCCTAGTTCTTCAAGGGTTTAATAGAGGGTAGGTTGTTAGTTTAATTTCTCCTTTTTGTCTCAATAAATTCACTATTTTGGTCCCATGGGAAGAGCTGAACTCATAATCATTTAAACCACCCATATCACCAAGAAAAGCCCACTCAAGATCATATCTAGATTGGGATGAACATTCCGTATGAAGCCATCCCCATACACCACTGAGGGGAGATAGGCAAGGGTTGAAAGGAGGAAGTGATAGAATTCAAGGTTGACATGATGGACAAAATATAAGAGGGCTTGAGAGGGAATTCGAAAGAATGGAAGATTAGGATAAGGGAGTCCATGAGAAGGATGATGGAGGATAAAACTGGGAAAATAGGATTAGAGTGAGAAGGTGAGAAGAAGATGAGAAAGATAGAGAGTTGAGGTATATCAAAATGAAGGTACCCCCTTTCCAAGGCAAAAGTGACCCGGAAGCTTATTTTGAATAGGAAAGAAGAATAGAGATTTTATTTGAGTGCCATGAATATAATAAGCTAACCAAGGTTAAATTAGCCATTTCAAGTTTTCATAAGTATGCTTTAGTGTAGTTGGACCAAGTAGCATCCCAGAAAAAAAAAATGAATGGTGGATCCATTGGTTGCCACTTGAGAATTATTGAGGAACTTGATGAGAGGGAGGTTTGTACCCCTACACTACTATAATGAGCTTAACCAAAAATTGTATTTTCTTAAAAAAGGAAGTAAAAGTGTAGAGGATTTTCATAAGGAGCTCGAGGTGACCTTGATGAGGGCTAACATTATTAAGGATATGAGGGCTACAAAATTAAGGTTTTTGAGTGGGTTGAATAGAGAGATTGCAAATGTGGGTGAGTTACATTCTTATTAGAAATTGGAGGAGATAATGCATCTAGAAATTAAAATTGAGAGACAACTCAAAAGAAAGTCACATTCCAAAGAAACCATCTATACCAATTCTATTTTCAACCACTAACCTAAAAAAAGAGAAAAATAACCAAAACCACAAGGATCACCAAGAGAGTCCTACAAGCCTATAGAAGAATGGGCTAAGAAAAAGGGTAAAGGTATTGAGAGGCCACCAAGAACTAGGGACATCAAATGCTTCAAATTCTTAGGCTATAGATGCACCTCATATGAGTGTCCAACCAAGAAAATGATATTTATCATTACCGAAGAAGAGTTAACAAGTAAAGAGGAGGATTGTGGAGATGAGAGATGAAAAGAAGGGCATAACAGTGATGATAATTGTAGTGACAACAGAATTGTTGTGCCACCCCTTTACCCTTTAGCCAGTGTTGCAATTAAGGAGACGAGAACTTGTGTTTTAAAAGATGATTGCGATGATGAAGTGATGAAGTCCCAACAAAGAAACTATATTTTTTACTCCAATTGCCTAATCAACCCAAAACCATGTGTTGCTATCATTAATTGAGCGAACATTACCAAATGTTGTGAGTGCTAGTCTTGTGGAGGAATTGGATTTTTATCTGATGGAACACCGTAATCCCTATAGATTGCAATAGTTTCATGATAGTAGGTTGTTGAGGGTGAACAAACTAGTGTTGTTGACAATTGAAATGGGAGAGTATCAAGATGAAATTGTTTGTGATGTAATCCCTATACAAGTTAGCTGCATAATTTTGGGAAGGCTAAGGCAATTTTATAAGAGCGTGTTTCTTGATGAAAGGAAAAATTCCTACTCGATTATCAAGGGAGGAAAGCTATATACTCTTCTACCCCTACCCCCAAGCGAGGTAAGTGAAGTGCAAAGAAAAATGAGGGATAATGAGAAAAAGAAGAGTGTGGTAGGAGACCTTCTAAAGGAAGGGAATGAGAAGGAAAATGATGAGGGAAAAGAAAGAGTACAAATGGAGACCTCAAATCAAGAGAGTGCAAATGAGGAAAGTGAAATAAAGAGAGAAGATGGAGATAAAATGAGATGACTCTTTTGTGCATGAAAAATGAAAATAAAGAGGGAGAAGTGATAAAAAAGAAGAGTGAAAAAGAGAAGAAGAATGCACTTTATGTGGGGAAACATAGGCTAACATTTTGTATTTATAATAATACTTCTTGCTAGAAATCTTATGTAGGTGCTCATTCGTAGGTGAATTCACACAATTAAGGGGGAAATGATCGGAATCCATCCAAGAATTATGCCGAAGCTAAAGAAGGGTGATGGAACTACAAGTCATATACCTTAGAAGAATCTAAGATGTGAAGGCCTACAAGGGAGAATTCAAACAAAACTAACCAACAGGCCAAGGAACATGAAATGTGTGAAAAGATATGTGCCAAAGATATTGCCAAAGAAAGTTTCATTTGCCCAACAATTTGTATCGAAGGCAAAAGGAGTACAAGAGAAGGTTGTGGACAAGGAAAAATAACCGGCTATTGAAGTACTGTACTGAACCGGCTCCGACCTAGCAAGCTAAACCGGCATCGGCTCGGCTTAGCTCGGCCTGTTGGCTAATTTTTTTTCGGATCACTACCGACACTGGCTTTCGAGTTCAAACCGACTCCGGCCCACTTGGGGCAAAGCCTAGTTTCGCTTAATTTTTCTATTTCTTGTTCTGTTTTGTTCCCAGTTTATATTCCACCACTTCTGTTATGTAATAGGGGTATTTTAGATCCTTTAAGGGCTTAAATGGTTGAGATTTCATCTCTTCTTAGTTAGGTTTGGATGCCTATATAAATGGCATTATAATATTGCAAATGTAAGTTGGATATTATTATTGAAATCAAAAGACATTCTTGAGAGAGTTCTTTGAGATTTCTTCCATGAACGTCGAGACCAATCTTAGGACTCTATTCCTTGCTTTTTGTTTGTGTCTATAAACTCTTAGGGATAGATCAAACTAACATATCAAAATAGAATCTATGTTTCTTGCTAATCTATGGGTCTAGAGTGGAGGTTATATTTGGTTTCCTAGTTCTTCTTCTTCAAGCTGTTCTTGGCTCCTTAGTTGGGTGGAGGGTTCATGGGTATGAATTAGTAGACTTAATTCTCATTACTAGAGTTCTAAGTTCTTAGTGTTAGCTCAAGGTCCTAGCATTTAAATTGGGTGTCTTAATTCTTCACAAAAATCAATGTTTTTAGCTCTTAAATGGGTCTTGCATTTTACCCCAAATTTAGCCACGGAATTCATTAAGAAATCAGCCCAAAATCATATCAAAATATCGTCCCCACTTGCTTTGGAAATCTCAAGATATAATAAAATAATATACCCTCTACTTCCCTTTATGCTAAAAAGTACTTCACCGTTTTCTCTTTTTCACCACCGACTTACAGTCGTTTTTTAAGTACATCTTCCACCAATTTTGCATAACTTTTCTTTACCACAAAACTTAACAAA
The DNA here is from genome assembly GCA_026120185.1 of Voacanga thouarsii. Classification (NCBI taxonomy): domain Eukaryota; kingdom Viridiplantae; phylum Streptophyta; class Magnoliopsida; order Gentianales; family Apocynaceae; genus Voacanga; species Voacanga thouarsii. Next base: position 4,456,030 of record JANUWF010001643.1, read on the forward strand.
TTTCAGCCTACTTCTTTATTTTACTGTATTTGACCGCACCACCGATGCCATTGAATACAATATTTTCCTCCTGTTTTTTACACTTACGGAGTCCATGGAATAAAAATGCAACATTACACGGTTTTTGTTCACTATAATATACTATTCTGATGCCTAATTTCCTAAGTTCTTCTTCATCAATTTGTGCCTCTAGAGATTAAACAAAAACAACCCAAAGACTTATGGCAATTAGCAACTTATCTTCGTTTACTCCGAGCACCCTACAGAAAGCTCTAAAAGTACGAACACCATTTGTCACCTATTGGCCTCCTTTGGGGATGGGTATTACAATGTAAACTTAATTGTCTAAGAATTATAAATTACAGTGGGCCACTATAAGAAATAAAGTGGGCCACCTAGGTTAATAATATACATATTTCATAAAAACTAAGAATACATATATAACATGATAATTTAAAATATTTAGGATTTAACAAATGAACCGGGTCAGCATATAACATTAGTTGTAATAAAATTATTAGGCCACCTATACTGAATTCTTAATAAGTGGGTCATTTCTCCTAAATAATATATAATATAATATAATGAAAATATCTAAAGGTTTTAAATAGTGCGGGCCACCACCTAACGTTTTCTTATAAAAAAATAACTATATAGTATTTTCTTAATCATATATATATATATATATATATATATATAGGTGAAAACTAATCTTCTTCTTTCAAATAATTTGTTTTCCTCATTTTTCCATCTATTATCCTATGCTTCCTCTTAAATTCATTCAAAAGTTCCGAAAGGTAATAAAATATATTCTATCTCCGAAGTTACCTGCCTATCAGATTGCATTTTCTAACTTGCATAAGTTAGTATAGGTGCAAAGTCCCTTTGAGTATTCAAGAAAAACACGAGCACAAACCCACACGACTTTCAGCCTTATGAATAGATCAGTGCAATGCCTTTTCAAAAATAGCTCAATACTTTTCCAAAACATTTTACAAACATTACCAAAAATATTTATTACACAATAATACTTCCAAGTTTGATTTAAAAAACCTTTATCCATCCCATGAATTCAAAATCACTTCAAAAGAGTTTATCGAATGCAACATTCCAAAAATTGTTAGTGTTGTGCCCTAGATGCAATCACTTGTACATTGTATATGACATATTTTATTTTAATAAAAGACATTATTTATCTTACAATTTTTTTTGTTTTACTTTTAAGTAATATAACTGTTCGATAAGTCACTAGTACAACACTGTGTTATGAAAATCATAATAGAGATCAGGATATGAGATTCATGCTATACTATATAGTGTTAGTACTTAAATAATCCATAGTCATAGTATTAATGAGACAGGACATCATTAATGCATTAAGACTAACATGTGTTAGACTTCTTGATCTGATCAGGTGGTGGTTCTCATATCCGTGAGTATTCAGATACTCAAAGTTAACACATGGATGCTTGTTAATGGAACAAGTTCATTGTATGACCTAGCTTGGAGATAATCATATGGATAACTATTTAGTGCCAGTGATATAATCTCAATATAGCAAACGAGCAAGTATCTTTAGACTTGAGATCTCCAAGGTACTTTATTTGCTGAGCATTGTACTTATATTCTAATCTCCGGAGCTTGATCGAGGGCCATCTATGGTATGTATATTGGGTACATTGTGAGGTAAACGAAAGTATTTGAGACGGTCAACAAAGGATTCATCACTCCTAATAGTAGGGGCAAATATCTCACGACAACTTGTAGAAATTACTACTTGAGAAGTCCTTGGCCAAGGCGATTGTGTATTGGAAATAGTTCTAATTGATACACATCTAGAGTAGTGGGTTCTTGGTACAAGTATTATTGTATTCGGGTTAGAATTAATTCTGAAGGGAGTTGGCACTAATTCCGTACTCCAAACCGAATGAGATATTGTATGGTGAAATGAGTTAATTGCGCTAAAGTTTATTATTGAAGGGTTCATGTCAAGCCACTTGACTTCCTGGACTCTTGGGTGGTCATGATGTGTTGCTAGATACCGCTTATGATCTGGAAATATGGGTTTATTAATTGATGAATTAATAACCAATCCTGATTAGAATCAATATTATTAATTCTAATTAATTATGGATTATTAATCTCAAAGACGTTTGGATTAATTTATGTTCTCTACCAATTGACTGGGAAACCTAATAGGTCACACACAATAGTGGATTATATACTGAAGGTGTTATTTGATAACATAGTGGGGTTAATTGAGAGAAAGAGAAGTTGTCATGGACAAATTATAATTAATTATAATTTATGGTCCAAATTGTAATTGTGAGAACTTGAGGTTCCAATTACAATTTGGGAATTCTAATAGGATTAGAATTCTCAGTTTTGTTAGGGGATTTTTGTGTAACATATAGATGAAATACACGAAACCCTAGCTAGATTAACACATGAAAAACAACAACCACAATCTTCTCTCTCTCTCTCGTTGCTCTGGAAGCGAACAACCCTAGCTGCCATGTTTTTCTGCTAGCACAGGAAATTTTGGTGCTTGAGTATTCCTCTGTGTGGATTACTGTTAAAGATAATCACATACTATGATTATAGCGGTTAGACGTTCAACTCTCGTGAAGTTAGATCAAGAGGATTGCTGGATCACACCTCGACTTAAAGAAGAAATTTTTGTTGTTCGAATGATCATAGAAAGGTAAAAAGTTATTACTTTTATTTTCTTTATGCCTTGTTTTCCATACATATGCAAGTCCTAGGATGGTATCTCGTTTTATTCTTCCGTTGTACCGTATAGGATACGAGCCTGAGATACCTAATAGTGGTATTAGAGACATGCTATGTGTGGTCTATGGACATTATTTTGGCATGAAAAACTATTTTTGCGTATTCATGTTTGTCTTTGTTCACTCTGAAAATCGTTTTCACTCGAGTCAAAATCGTTTCGAGCTTTGTGGGTTGGGTCCATAGCACAATATAATTGTGTAAAAGTTATAGCATATTTCGAAAGGTGCTTTCTTTATGTGCTGAAAATTTTCTGCAGAAAAATGTTTTCTTGAACATGGTTGTTGCCTTCCGTTTCATCTTGTGAATTTGATTTTCCGTTTTGTTATGTTTAAACTAACAAATTGGTTGTTGTTTTGAGCTTCAAAACAGAAAATTCTGCTGACAATTGTTCTCACTGATCTGTTGTAGAAGATTAGGGCACCAGAAACTATTTCTGGAAAATTTTCCTGAAAAATCGCCGCCACTTCCCGACTACAGCCGGTGCCGGCTCTGGCCTCCAAGCCAGCGCCGATTCCATTCTGCTCGCGACGTCCAAAAATCGTTTTTGGAAGGAAAATTTTCTTAAAGCCAGAATAGAGCTGGCGCCGGCTCTGGCTTCCAAACCGGTGCTGGTTCTTCTCTGTTTAACACGTTCTAGCTATTTTTTTTTTTTAAAAAAAAATTCCTAGAATAGAATTTCGAATGGGAAAAATCTCATTTGATGAGAGGCGGTAAAATAAAAATTTTTCCATGGATGCGCTGCCCCCTTGACCCTCGCCCACTGACCAGCGTTTTCGTTGCCAGTGACGGGACCCAAAAGCACTTTCTCAAAATTAGTTTTGAGTCAAATAATTTAATCTTTCAAAATAATGATTTTGAAAAATATAAAATTTGTGTATTTTTCTAAAATGTTGATTTTAGAATTTGTTTTATTTTTCCAAAATAGTGATTTTGGAATAATAAAAATTATATGTTTATTTTGTTTAAGCACAACTAATGGCATGGTGGATGGTTATGGACTAAAACCAATTATATCTGTTCATGCATTTTACAGTTTTGATTTTTATAAAATAGGGTCTGCGTGTCCTGCCTCTCAAGAATTCTTGTGTAATTCTCTTCTCATCTAATTCCCCTCGAATGTAGCTTGAGGTTTTCTCTCTTTAGGAAATTATGTAATTATTTACATAGGTTAGATAGGAGTATAATTATTCTATTCTAGAGATGGCAACCAAAACAAGGCGAGAAGGTAAGACTTTCTACTTAAATCATGCATGAACATATAGGGTTAACTATATTAATTTCTTTTATTGCTCAAAGAAATTAATGTAGGGAAAGTCCATAACCATACTACGTAATCGTTTTATTACCATGATTATCAATTATGTGATTTATTGATTTTTATGCATGTCATTCAATGAAATCACTAAAAGGAACAAATTCCTCAATTAATATTAAATCTAATTCCTTCCATTAATATAGTAAGAATGAGAGTCCTTTTTCGAGACCAGGTTGTTGGGAAACCCAAGCCTACTTAACATCGGGCATGTTCAAGCTATGGAGTTAAATTCCTTTGGAATTAAATTTCTGATTAATGGGTCGGGTTTAACTATATTCTTTATCCTAGTTAGGCAAACTCAAGCATAAAGAAATTTAGAAGAAAACTTAAGGTAGCCCAAAAGGCTTTAAGATTAAAAACTATTAATCACCCAATGATTTGGTAGTTACATCGATGTAATTGGTATTGGATACCTACCAATGAACTCAAGGGTGGCTTATTGGGCAAACCCAAGGTTATTCTTGAGGAATTTGGATACCAGTCCACTAGGAAAGCTTCCAACGGGCTTTCCCAAATCAGTAGTAGAGGCTATTGGTTTGAGTAAAATAGTGGAGTAAAAATGCATTTAATAAAAGTCCTAAGTATTTGCATATCATGTGCATATACAAGTAGCTAATGCTCTCTATCTTTACATCTAGGTCACTTACATAATGTCAACAAACCTAAACTTATGTAGCATCTTGGAAACTAACAAGTTAACCGAATCAAACTATCTCGACTGGTATAGAAATTTGAGAATCGTTCTCAAATCAGAAAAGCTACGCTACGTGCTAGATGCTTCTATTCTGCCACCACCAGCTCAAGATGCTCATGCTGATGAGCATGCTATCCACAAAAGGCACAAGAAGGATAGTGATACAGCATCCAGTATTATGCTGGCATCCATGACTCCCGAGTTGCAAAAACAGTACGAGCATGTGGATGCTCAATTGATTATACTACATCTTCGAGAGTTGTTTGATGCCCAAGTTAGAATTAAGAGATATGAGATCTCGATGCAACTATTCTGTTGCAAAATGGCAGGGGGTTCTTCTGTGGCCACTCATGGGTTGAAGATGCTGGGCTTAATTGAGAAGCTTGGATCTCTCAAGTTTGCAATGGATTATGACTTAAGTGTTGACTTAATTCTACAGTCTTTGCCAAATAGTTTCTCATAATTTGTGATTAACTGTCAGATGAACAAGATTGAGTCCACAATTCCTGAGTTGATCAATCTTCTCAAAACTGTGGAGTCTTTCATGAAGAAGGATTCCAATGCAGTTTTAATGGTAGAATCTTCCTTTTCTAAGAATAAGGTTCAAAAGAAGAAGAAGAAGGCTCCTATGAAGCCCATAGGTGGTGTGAACAAGAAGGGTGCAGCTACTAAGAGCTCATGGCATCATTATGGTAAGATGGGCCACTGGAGACGCAACTGCAAGGCCTACTTGGAGACCATTAAGGACAAGAAGTAGAAGGAGAAGCTTACAAGCACTTCTACTTCTACTATGAGAATATTTATGATTGAGATAAATGCTACCTTTAGAAATGAGATATGGGTATTAGATACCGGATGTGGATCTCATTTGTGCAATAACTTGTAGGGATTAAAGAGCAATAGAAGGTAAGAGAAAGTTGATGTGGACCTACGTACTACAAATGGGGCAAAGGTAGCTGCACTTGCTGTGGGGACATTCAAGCTGAACCTGTGATAGAGGCTAAATTAGTTATACTTTTCCTAGTTATTTGAGGTTCTTTTGCAATACATTTTGTGCAATAACTAGTTATATTCTTTCATATTTGAGATTTTACTCTTAGAAAGGTATTTTGTCCTTTATTTCAGATTTTTAAGGTAAAACGAAATAAAAACGTTGCAAACTAGAGGAGAGGCGGCACCGGCTAGGACACTAGAACCGGCACCGGGCGTGCACTGTGGAAACGAACTTCAAAGAGACAGAAAAATTATTGAAACAGAGTAGAATAGAACTAAGGCGGCGCTAGCTGTGAAGCTAGAACTGGCGCTGATTGCATTTTGGAACACATTGTGCGAAATTCGGAGAAGAATCAGCGGATAAGTAAAGAAACAGAACACAACCAGCACTGGCTCCAAGAGTCAAGGCGGTGCCGACTGTGTCCTAAAGCTAAGGCGGTGCTATGATTTTTCTACGCGGTTTTTGGTAATCTGGGGAGTTTTAGTATCTTCCAACTTCTACTCGGCCAAGAACTTTGTACCTACAAGTTTAGGCACTTCTTAAGCCTATATATAGATGAAAAACACAAGGGGAAAGAGAGAATTCATTGATCATCATAGAAATTCACTTAATCAAAGGAGGAATTCTTCAAGTTCAAGGAGGGTTGTGCGAGAAGGTCTTCAAAGGAAAAAGAATGAGGCTTGTCTATGAGTGCTTTCTTTGACTTTGTTTTCTTTTTCTTGACAATGATGTTTTAATTATTTTATTGTAATTTAACATTGGTCTAGACATTCATGGTTTTTAGAGTTATTTGATTTTTTTAATTAATTGATTGTTATTCCTGGTATTTAATTAGTAATGCTTATTACAACATTAATTGATTATGGCTTTCTGTTAACTTTCTTGAGAATAGGGTTGAGGGTAGTTCAATTAATTGATTTCATATTTGTTGTCTTTTAACTTGCCTGAAAATGGGGTTAATTGCTAAGAACAGAGTAATTAAAGGTTAATTGATGTCTGCCAGAGTATGGATTCAATTGGTTAATGTCATGGGTTGAGTTTGCATGAGAATAGGACTTAATCAGAGAATTTTGTTTAATGCATTTTTTGGGTATGACTGGTTGAGACAGTATATGTGATACTAAGTTACCTAGAAGATAGGGATTCATGGATTGGGAAAGAAGTGAGTCTACTTTAATTCTCTAGGATGCCAAGAAAATAATTAGTTATGATAAAGGTTGGGTTCTTTAATATCATGGTTGTCTAACCAATAGCTCGAGTTACATAAATCTACATCCTTGACATGTATATATTTTTATTTTATTTCGATTTTATTTTTATTTTTATTTATTTTTCAATTTATCAAGTCGATTAAACAGTGAAAGAAAGGTAATTAATGTCTACTTGTTCCTTCGAGGATCGACACTCATTTGAACCCTATGCTCGGTTAATAATGGGTACACTTGCTCATATGTGTGATTTGGGTTGAACATTTTAATTTAAACTTGATTGGGAATGTGCTTAATTTTTGTATGATTTTTATCCCCAAGTCCGTACATACCAAGTTTTAGGCACCGTTGCCAGGGAACAATAGCATGAAAACTTGGATTTTATTGATTTAACCATGTAAATATGTAAATATGTATATACATTCCTTGTATGAAGAAGTGCCTATGTTGTTGTTTGTATAATTGTATTGTTATTTTGCTATATGTTGTAAATATATAAATAGGTATATACATGTTCATAATCATTAACTTGTCTTTGTATGTTTGTATATATTGTATATTTAGTTATTTAATTTTACTAACTTTTTCTTTTTTTAATTTTGTTTTAAATATGAATTTTGGTTATCTAACTTTCTTCTTATCTTTTATAGGTGTAGGCCGTGGAAAGCAGTGACTTCATTTTTGCTCTTTGAAACAGTTTTTATTTTGGTCATTTTGCTTTGTTCTTTTTTATTCTGTCTTCATGAATTAAATTTCATTATTAATCATTATTGCATGTTCATCATTTTTTTTTTTGCATTAAAAAAAACATTAGTGTATTGATTGGCAAAATTACAAGCTCGCATTGATGTTCTTAGTGAGACGTCATTAATAACATTGGTGAATTCTTTTGTTGCTAATACAAATTCATCTGTTTCGTAGCATGAAGAAGCGTCTCAACGATTGAGCTATCAAAGAACACAACTAGCCAAGTTGGTTGGGGATGCATTAAAGGCCCATATGCTTGAACAAGACAATCTCCAAGGAAATGAGAGAGGATATGAGGACCAATTGTCCAATGTGGAACATGAGGTATTCAATTCTATTCTACATGCTAATAATTCTAATCTCTCTTTATCACATGATTTTTTTTAGGCTCCTCTCAATTCTTAGAGAATAAGGGTCCAAATGATGTTGTGTTAAATTTCTCATGCCTCAAGGAGTTGGATCTTTCAACGCCACATCATAAGAAAACCTTTGAGGATGTTGACGAATTCTACCCTTCACCCTAATTTTAGGGAAGTAACTTCGTTTTTGTAGACCATGCTGTGAAAAGTAAGGATTTTCTTGATCCCATCTTAAAGAACTTAATTGCTAAGTTCTAAGGGGAATTTCAATTATCACAAATTTTTTTGAAGGGTTAATCGGTGATTTCAAGCTTAAGGCATTCTTTAGAAACCATGTGCACCTATATGTTGACAACAATATTTGTGTGTCTAAAGAAATGTTAGAGAAAGAGGTTTATGTGTTTTGCTTTAGTGCGAAAAAAAAATTATTTTTATGAACCTTCCATTTTTCAAAATCCTCCATTCTTTATTCTACATTCATTATGTCTATCTTCTATTTTAAGCTTTAATTTCTTTTCAAAAGGTTTGATGAGGAAGTATGATGGGTGTAGAGCGTTTTTGTTTTATTTTTATTATTTTAGTCTTTTTCTGTAGTTTGTTTTCTTTTATTTAGGTATGTTTTTATTTTATTATTATTTTTCGTGTGCTTTTTATTTGTGTTTTGTTTTATAGGTATACAGTCCTTCTCTTGGACAAGCCCTTCTCTTTACCTTAAGCTTGGCTATCTATTAGTGCATTATTGCACTTGGGAACTATTACTTAAACTTTCTACCCCTTTATTATTTTTGGTCCATTTGGAGATGCTTTCTTGTGTTTATCTTTTGCTAAGGAGGACATTGTCCAATTTAAGTGTGGGGGAGTGGTTTGGTGATATACTTTGTCCAAGTTTTTATCAATTATCTTGATGTTTTCATAGTGGTGAGCTACTTTAGAAAATTTTGGTTTAAAAGTTCTGAAAATCTAAAGATTTAGAAGAGTGAAACTTTTGGAGCTAATTTGGAATGGAAGTTTGTTTTTCTTATCTCTTCTCCTTTATATTTTTGGTCCCATGGTATGGTTTATTCTTTGTTATATTTATTTGGCCATTGAGGACAATGTCCAGTTTAAGTATAGGGGAGTGATTTGATTGACAAGTCTTTTATACATATACTTTTGCCTTCTTTCGAGCAAATTTTGAGCTAAAATTTTCAAATTTTTCTGAAATTCTTGAGATTTCAAGCTCTATTTTTAATGCATGTCTTTGTGATGGATTATAGAGCATATGTTTTAGATCATTTATGGCTTATGCATGACTTTTTGCACTCACTTAGATGAAGTAGTTCTTGACCAAATGCTTTGCATTGTTCTTAAACCTGTTTTTCTACTAAAATTCATAGAGCATTCTAGAACTTACTTAAATATCTCTCGAGGCGAAATAAAAAGACAGTCATGATTTAACTTAGGGATGACGGTAATAGGCTTTCTTTGGATAGTTTGAGTTTTTCAAGCCTACCTATTGTCATATTATCCCTAGTGCGTATTTTGAGCCTAAATGGTTGATTTCTTTCATTAAAACCCGTCACAATATTTTGTGTCCATTTCTTGTTTATGAGAGTTTGAATGATTTTCCAAATCTTTATGCTCTTGATGGATGAAAGTATATGTAAGAAAATGCTGAGGAAGAATGTTGGGATAAAGATCATGACTTGTTACTTTTAGTCATGGATCAATAATGAGTTGAGCTGAAAAGAGGAAAGGGAAGGAAGAAAGAGGAGAAAAAGAATAGATGGATTGAAAAAAAAAACAAAACAAAAAGCTGCTAGGAAGAATTGAAGGAAAGAAACAAGTGAGAAAAAAATAAAAATAGCAGTAGTGAAAGAAAGGAAAATTGAAAGAAGAATAAAGAAAATATCACAAAAGGAATGGTGATTGAGCTGTAAAAGTTAAGTTCATCATAAATCTTTGACACCATTACTGGAAATTTGAGTGATCTTGTGTAAAACAGAGTTGATGAAAAGAAGAGTTGAAAGAAAAAGGGAAAAAATGCAGGATTTGCTTGAATGGAGTTGTAATTGCTGAACCAGGTTTTGGTTTGATTGATTCTTGGAATAGGAGAGCAAGAAGACTTGGAAAGTATTGATTCATTTTGTTTATCCTTTTCTTGGGAACTATCGGTTTCTTTGATATTTGATTCTCTTATATCCTTCATTTCATAGCTACATTACAAGCCTTTAGCCTTACATTACAAGCTTAAAAGTCCTACTTGATCTAAGTAGAATCATGATATGTCTCGGATTAGTGGAGAGAGTGTATGAAAAATAAGCCTATGGAATGCATATTCTTTTTGAACAAAATTCTTTCCAATGGTTTGAGAATATTGTAGAGTACTGTGATGGTTCTACTAAGTCATTTATCACTAATACAAGTCTTGCATTGGTTGTGAAAAGATTTAGTATCATGTGTTTTATGTTGTTGAATAAAGAAAGCATTGAATATACGGTTTTGAAATTGAATGAGTGATTTGTTATACCTTGTGTTTTCCTACTTGTTCTTGATACTTTACTTGAGGACAAGCAAAGAGCTAAGTGTGGGGGAATATGATAGGGGCTAAATTAGTCATACTTTTCCTAGTTATTTGAGGTTCTTTTGCAATACATTTTGTGCAATAACTAGTCATATTCTTTCATATTTGAGATTTTACTCTTAGGAAGATATTTTGTCCTTTATTTTAGATTTTTAGGGTAAAACGAAATAAAAATGTCGTAAACCAGAGGAAAGGTGGCGCCGGCTAGGGCCCTAGAACTGGCACCGGCCGTACACTGTGGAAACAAACTTCGAAGTGACGAAAAAATTATTGAAACAGAGTAGAACAGAACCAAGGCGGCGCCAGCTGTGAAGGTGGAACCGGCGCCGGCTGCATTCTGGAACACATTGCGCGAAATTAGGAGAAGAATCGGCGGACGAGTAAAAAAATAGAACAAAATCGACACGACTCCAAGAGTCAAGGCGGTGCCGGCTATGCCCTGAAGCTAAGGCGGTGCTGTGATTTTTCTACGCGATTTTTGGTAATCTAAGGAGTTTTAGTATCTTCCAACTTCTACTTGGCCAAGAACTTTGTACCTACGAGTTTAGGCACTTCCTAAGCCTATATATAGATGAAAAACACAAGCGAAAAGAGAGAATTCATTGATCATCATAGAAAATCACTCAATTAAAAGAGAAATTCTTCAAGTTTAAGGAGGGTTGTGCGAGAAGGTCTTCAAAGGAAGAAGAAGGAGGCTTGTCTATGAGTGCTTTCTTTGACTTTGTTTTCTTTTTCTTGACAATGATGTTTTAACTGTTTTATTGTAATTTGACATTGGTCTAGACATTCATGGTTTTTAGAGTTATTTGATCTTTTGATTAATTGATTGTTATTCCTAGTATTTAATTACTCATGCTTATTACAACATTAATTGCTTGTGGCTTTCTGTTAACTTGCTTAAGAATAGGGTTGAGGGTAGTTCAATTGATTGATTTCATATTTGTTGTCTTTTAACTTACCTGAAAGTGGGGTTAATTGCTAAGAACAGAGTAATTAAAGGTTAATTAATGTCTGCCAGAGTATGGATTCAATTGGTTAATTTCATGGGTTGAGTTTGCCTGAGAATAGAACTTACTCAGAGAATTGTGTTTACTGCATCTTTTGGGTAAGACTAGTTGAGACAGAGTATGTGATACTAAGTTACCTAGAAGATAGGGATTCATGGATTGGGAAAGAAGTGAGTCTACATTAATTCTCCATGATGCTAAGAGAATAATTAGTTATGATAAAGGTTGGGTTCTTTAAGATCATGGTTGTCTAACCAATGGCTCAAGTTACATAAATCTACAACCTTGACATGTATATATTTTTATTTTATTTTTCTTTTTATTTATTTTTTAATTTATCGAGTCGGTTAAACAATGAAAGAAAGGTAATTAATGTCTACTTGTTCCTTGAGGATCGACACTCGTTTGAACCCTATACTTGGTTAATGATGGGTACGCTTGCTCATATGTGTGATTTGGGTTAAATGTTTTAATTTAAACTTGATTGGGAATGTGCTTAGTTTTTGTATGATTTTTATTCCCAAGTCCGGACACACCAACCTGCCTTCGGGGTTAATTCTTGAACTACAAAACTGTTATTTTGTACCAATTTTAATGAAAAACATTATCTTAGTTGCGTGTTTAGACTTATGTAGATTTCATTTAATATTTAAGAATAAATGTTGTTGTCTTTCATTGAATGATATTCATTATGGTTCAACAACTTTGGTTAATAGTTTATATGTTCTAGACTTGGATAATCCCGTTCTCAATATAAATAATAAGAAACCTAAAATGGATTACTCAAACACCTCTTACTTATGGCATTGTCGTTTGGGTCATGTAAACAAAAATCATGTTTCTAAGTTACACAAGCTTGGTGACTTAGGGTCATTTAATAATGAATCATATGGCACATGCGAGCCTTGTTTACTGGGCAAAATGACTAAAACTTCTTTTCCAGGAAAAGGAGAACGGGCCAAGGAGTTATTAGAACTCATACATTCTGATGTATGTGGCCCAATGTCAATACAACTATTTCATAACCTTTATCGATGACTTCTCACGATACAGATATTTGTATTTAATGAAATACAAATCTGAGGCCTTTGAAAGGTTCAAAGACATCAAGAATGAAATAGAGAAACAACTTGACAAAAGTATTAAGACTTGAGGATCTGATTGAGGAGGAGAATACTTGAGCCAAGAGTTTCTGAGTTATCATAAAAAATAATGGGATATTATCTCAATGGACTCTACTACATACGCCTCAACATAATGGTGTATCTGAGAAAATGAATCGAATCCTTCTAGTTATGGTACGGACCATGATGGCTTTTGCGGACCTACCAAAATCATTTTGGGGGTATGCACTAGAGACTTCGTTTATATACTAAACAGAGTTCTGACAAAATCGATTGATACTACACCATTTGAGATGTTCTTTGGTAAGAGACCAAAGTTATCTCACTTGCGAGTATAGGTTGTCCTACTTTTGTTAAAATGCTACAACCAGACAAATTTGAGAGTAAGTCTGACAAGTGTTTGTTTGTGGGATATCCGAAAGAATCTTTCGGATATTACTTCTACCTACATTCTGAAAACAAATTTTTTATTTTTGAAGCATGACGTCTTCTTGGAGAAGGAACACATGCTCAAAGGGGACAATGGGAGTAAGATTGAACTTAGTGAAGTTCATGAAGATCAAACAAACGAGGATCAACTATCTAACCCCACATCCATTGAGAGAATAGATGAACCTTCTAATACACAAAAACCTCATAAATCTAGTAGGATACATGTGGCACTTGAGAGATATGGATTTCTCTTTAGTGACCATAATGACGTATTGCACATAGATGAAGATGAGCCTACTACCTATAAAGATGTTCTGAACAGTTCAGAATCTGACAAATGGCTTGAGGCCATGAAGTCAGAGATGGATTCCATGTACAACAACCAAGTATGGACTTCGGTTGATCCACCTAAAGGAACTAAACCTATTGGGCGCAAGTGGATTTTCAAGAAGAAAACGAACATGGATGGTAACTTAGTTACCTATAAAGCATGCCTAGTGGCGAAGGGTTATCGTCAACAACATGGTATTGACTATGATGAAACCTTCTCACCAGTAGCCATGTTGAAATCCATCAGGATACTCCTAGCCATTGCTGCTTATCATGATTATGAGATTTAGCAAATGGAAGTGAAAACAACTTTCCTAAACGGAAATTTGGCTGAGGAAATGTATATGACACAACCTGAGGGTTTCACATCCAATGATAGCACAAAGGTGTGCAAGCTACAAAGGTCCATTTATGGACTTAAGCAAGCTTCTAGGAGTTGGAACATCCGTGTTGATGAAACAATCAAAGAGTTTGGTTTCATTCAAAACATAGATGAGCCTTGCGTATACAAGAAGGTTAGTGGCAGTGCAATCATTTTCTTATTGCTTTTGTAGATGACATATTGCTAGTAGGAAACGATATACTTGTCTTGCAAATGGTTAAAATTTGGTTGTCCAAGCAATTCCCTATGAAAGACTTTTGTGAAGCAACCTATATTCCTGGAATAAGGATGTATAGAGATAGATCCAAGAGGTTGCTAGGTTTTTCACAGTCTACATACATATATAAAGTGATAAAGAGGTTTAGCATAGATCAATCCAAAAGGGAATTCTTACCCATGTCACATGGTGTAAGCTTTTCAAAGTCGATGTTTCCCAAGACACAAGTTGATAGGGATCACATGAGTAAGATTCCATATGCCTCGGCAGTTGGATCTATTATGTACGCTATGATATGTACCAGGCTCGATGTATCTTGTGCTCTCAGTTTGACGAGTAGATAACAATCTGACCCTGGTGAGGGTCATTGGGCGGCTGTAAAGAACATTCTTAAGTACTTACGAAGGACTAAGAATATGTTCTTAGTTTACAGAGAAGGTGATTTGGAAATAGATGGGTATACTGATGCCAATTTTCAATCTGACAAAGATGATTTCAAATCACAATCAAGCTATGTGTTTACATTGTGCAGATGGGCAATAAGTTGGAAAGGTTCCAAACAAGAGACAATTGCCAACTCTACGATAGAAGCTGAGTACATAGCTACTTCTGAAGCAGCTAAGGAAATAAAGATAGAGAGAGTTCTCACGGATGAGAACACAATTGAATCGCTTACAAAAGTACTATCCTAAAAGAAACAAGATTGTCATGTTGAGTCATTCAGTACTAGATACATGAAAGATTGGCTCTAGTGCAAGTGAGAGTTTGTTAGTGTTGTGCCCTAGAGGTAATCACTTGTATATTGTATATGACACATTTTATTTTAATAAAATGCATTATTTATCTTACAGTTTCTTTTGTTTACTTTTAAGTAATATAACTATTCGATAAAGTCCCTAATACAACACTATGTTAAGGAAATCATGATAGAGATCATGATATGAGATTCCTACTACACTGTATAGTGTTAGTACCTAAATAATCCCTTGTCATAGTATTAATGAGACATGACATTATTAATGCATTAAGACTAGAATGTGTTAGACTTCCTGATTTGATCAGGCGGTGATTATCATATCCATGAGTATTGAGATACTCAAAGTTAACACATGGATGCTTGTTAATAGAACAAGTTCATTGGATGACCTAGCTTTGAAACAATCACATGGATAACTATTTAATGACAGTGATATAATCTCAATATTGCAAACGTGCAAGTATTCTTAGACTTGAGATCTCTAAGGTACATTGTTTGTTGAGCATTGTACTTTGATTCCAATCTCTAGAGATTGATATTAGGTACATTGTGAGGTAAACGAAAGTAGTTGAGAGGGTCAATAAAGGATTCACCACTCTTAATAGTAGGGGCGAATATCTCACGGCCACTTGTAGGAATTACTACTCGAGAAATCCTTGGCCAAGGCGATTATGTGTTGGAAATAGTTCCAATTGATACACATCTAGAGTAGTGAGTTCCTAATACAAGTACTATTGTTTTTGGGCCAGAATTAATTCTGGAGGGAGTTGGCACTAATTTCGTACTCCAAACCGAATGAGATATTATATGGTGAAACGAGTTAATTGCGCTGAAGTTTATTATTGAAGGGTTCATGTCAAGCCACTTGACTTCCTGGACTCTTGGGTGGTCATGATGTGTTGCTAGATACCGCTCATGATCTGGGAATATGGGTTTATTAATTGATGAATTAGTAAACCAATCCTAATTATAATTAATCTGATTAATTCTAATTAATTTTGGGTTACTAATCTCAAAGACGTTTGGATTAATTCATGTTCTCTATTGATTGACTGGGAAACCTAAAAGGTTACACACAATAGAGGATTATATACTGAAGGTGTTATTTGATAACATAGTGGGGTTAATTGAGAGAAAAAGAAGTTGTTGTGGACAATTTATAATTAGTTATAATTTATGGTCCAAATTATAATTGTGAGAACTTAAGGTTTCCAATTACAATTAGGGAATTCTAATAGGATTAGAATTCTCAGTTTTGGTCGGGAATTTTTGTGTAACATATAGATGAGATACACGAAACCCTAGCTAGATTAACACACGAAAAACAATAGCCACAATCTTCTCTCTCTCTCTCATTGCTCTTGAAGCAAACAACCCTAGATGCCATCTTTTTCTATTGGCACAGGAAATTTTGGTGCTTGAGTATTCCTCCGTGTGGATTACTATTAGAGATAATCACATACTGTGATTATAGCGGTTCGACATTCAACTCTCGTGAAGTTGGATCAAGAGGATTGCTGGATCGCGCCTCGATTTGAAGAAGAAATTTTTTGTTCTTTGGATGATCATAGAAAGGTAAAAATCTATTACCTTTATTATCTTTATGTCTTGTTTTCCACACATATATGGGTCCTGGGATGGTATCTCGTTTTATTCTTCCAGCTGCGCCGTATAAGATACGAGCCTGAGATACCCAACATAAATATCCCAAGATTTCATAATTATTTCAAAATTTTATAAGTAAATAACTCCCAAATACCATACGTATAGTTCATGTTACATGAAACTAGTTGTGCCAAAACATGCTATGTTATTTGCAATTCATTTATGCATGATCATTCATAGTTTTATATGCTTAAAAAATTTTAATACAAGCTTTATATCTAAAATAATATGAATATACAATTTCCCAAAATAAAGAAAATCTAAATATTTCATAAATATAAATTCACCATTTCCTTCACAATAGAGCAATATGCTCATAGTATATAAATTCTCAATACGAGAACAGTATTCCAATATTTAACAAATTATCACTTGCATATATAAATCATTTAATAAAACATTATCTCTAGAATAAATAAAAATTTTATTTTCCAAATATTAAATTTGCAAATAAATATTTATCAAACTAAAGCATTTATTAAGATAGAAATATTTCATATGCATTCCTATATTTAGGAAATCGTAAAATATGGGACTTACAAGTTTATAAAAACAAGAAATGTGAGGATTTACCTTACATCCCAGCAAAGGCTGGTAATAGTCCAATTTAAACTTGAGAATTATAGCATTGTTCACCATCAAACTCTACTAAATAATTAAACAACTATCAATTTCCTAATTTATAAATCATACTTGGGAAATTTCCACAAATTCATCAAAACATAAGTAATTCTAAGCTTATAGACTACCTTTCACCATTCCCCAATCAAAAAACACCCAATTCACATCATTGAAACTGAAATAATAGTTATTCAAAGCATAAATACACTGAACAATCCTTTTTAACACATAATATATTCACTTTCTCAAAGTGTTAATATAGTAGTTACAAAGGAAACATAATCTAATTAATAAATAGAAGTTAATATAATCATATCATCAAACAACATATATTCTTCACAAATTGAGTTTGAATAATAAGTAATTCTTGCTTAGATATACTTAGAAAATTCACTTATATATACATCTCATTCAATTATATAAGGTATGATCATATTATATAAACACAATACTTAGAACAGCCATTCTATAATAGCTTAATATAATCATAAAATCACATAAGAACCAAAGTACTAAATTAATCATTCTATAACCTTCCTAAGTTAATATAATAACAATTCGAATGAAAAAAATGGTAAGTAAATAGCTAAAACATGGTTTTATCTTCAAAATATCAAATCATTGTTTTGATCATAAACAAGACGAAATAGGGGGGGTTTTATGCAATTAGTGCACAAAGCAATACAACATAAAATGTAATAAACATTTACAAGATACAACTTCCATATGTAGGTGAGTTATTTTTAAATTTTAATAAAATTACAAGGTGTTTAACTAGATTAATTAAATTCTCTAAGTTAATATAACTACACAATAATTTCAAAACTATGTTCAGGCAGTAATTTTTTAAAATTTACTGAGAGCAAAATACTTAGCTAAATCTAGTGATTCTTGGGGACTAAACACTAAAGTTTATTGTGTAAAAATTTTAGATAAAAATTTAAAGTCGAAGGATATCAATAGAAGGCTCAAATTTGGGGGAAAATCAACTTCGAAGAATTTTGTACATAGTAATTTTGAGATATCATATAAAATGAAGTAATTAAGAAATTAAATTGATTCCAACGAAAACTAGTAATGAGATACAGTAGAATCAAATACAAATTGAATATGGTATCTTCCTTTACAAAAACATTTGGTACTGTTCAAGAATATTAAGAGATTATGTAAATCCAACAAGAAAATTCAATTTCGAACTACAAATCCACTATTAATATGCAATCAATTCAATCCACTCACTTTAAATCTACATTCACAACATCAATTTAGTACAATAACATCAAAATTACACCATATTCTTCACATCATAATCATCACAAACTCTATTTTTCTCATGAACATCAAATCTATCCATTCATGACTACTCATATAAAGCATGGATTAATCAAAGAGATGAGTTTAAATCACTAATCCAAATGAAGAACACTTGAAAACACTTCAAGAATCAACTCTAAAACACTTTGGTCTTCGGTAATTATGGAGCAATTTAGATAGTTTAGTGAAGAAAATAAAAAACACAAAGAGGGGAGAAGGTGGCTTGTTGAGATGGGAGAGGTTTGTGAGCAAACTCAAAAATTTCTATTTGTCGGAAGTGAGTTAAATGAAAATGGATGCTCTAGGATTTGAGAAATTTTGTTTTTAAGCGTTAAATGGGTATTGTAGATTAATTAGATTGTTTTAGAAATAATTTTGGAAGGCGGGGATTTAATAAAATTCAAGGGTTGAGATTAAAAGTCACCAATAGCCAGGATGGGGCTACCATAAGAAGGATATGATTGTAATTTTACTCATTTAGGGCATGTTAGTATTATGCTTTAGAGCTAATCACATGTATTTGGTATATTGCACATTTATTTAATAATACAAGACATTCTTTATCTTTCAATTTATTTTATTTATACTTTCGTGTGAATATAACTGTTAGATAATGTCTCAAGTGTAACACTATGTTAAGGAAATCATGATAGAGACCATGATGTAAGGTTCCCACTACACTGGATAGTGTTTGTAGTTAAATTATCCCTAATCATAGTAGTAATGAGATAGGACATTATTAATAAGTTATGACAACCACGAGTTATACTCCATGATTTGATCAGATGGTTGTTCTCATATCCGTAAGTATTGTGACACTCAAAGTTAATACGTGGATGCTTATTAATCGAACAAGTCTATTAGATGACCAAGCTATATGATAATCACATGGATAACTATTTAGTACCAGTGATAGAATCTTGTCATAGCAAATGTGCAAATATCCTTAGAATTGACATTTCTAAGGTACTTTATTTGCTAAGTGTTGTGCTTTGATTCCAATCTCTGAAGTCCTAATAAGACCGCTTATGGAATAGATATTGGGTACAACATGAAGTAAACGAAAGTAGTTGAGAGGATCAATAAAGGATTCACCACTTCTAATAGTACATGCGAATATTTCACAGCCACTTGTAGAAATCATTGCTTGAAAAGTTCTTAGCCAAGGTGATGTGTATTAGACATACTTTCAATTGATAAGCATGATGAGTAGTGGATTTTGGGAGCAAGTACTAAAATATTTATGTTAGGATTAATCAATATTCTAGGGAGAGTTGGTACTAATTCTATACACTAAAACAAATGATATATTCTATGGTGTAGAAAGGTTATTGCATTGATTTTTGCTATTGAAAGGTTCATGTCAAGCCACTTGACTTTCTGACTTTTGGATGGTCTTGATGTATTGATAGACACCACTCATAATCCGGTGAATTTGTGTTTATTTATTACAGAATTAATAAATCAATCCTAATAGAATTAATAAGTATATTCCAATTATTAAAGATTATTAATCTTAAAGATGTTTAGATTAATTTATATTTCGCTACTAATAGACGAAATGATAAGAATCAACCTGGCCATAGAGATCAAGCTCAAGAAGGGGGAGAGGACAAAATAAAATTGCGCTTATCTGGTCCATTGACGCAAGCTCATGCTAAACAATTTGAACATGAACTTCAAGCATATTTACAAGTACATTTCAAGTGTGATAGCATATGGGCAATGTCGAAAGAGGAATGGGAGCAGATCTTACTATTGGTATATGAAGAACGACAATCGGAAGTTTCTCACGTAGAGACGATGGCCAACAGAGGTGACCCAGCGTCAGTCCAAATGGCCTGACTTGGCACTGGTTGAGGCCTGGACCAACAATGAAATTCCCAAGTGTTTTGTCGTGAGGTACTCTTCCTCCAGATCGTACTAGGCACCGGCCCGAGGAGCCCGACCTAGTGCCAATTAGGGATTGGTGAATGTCCCATTTTTCATGCATGAAGTACTATTCCTCCAGAATGGACCTGGTGCCACCCCTAGGAGACCTCCCCAGCACCAGTTGTGCTCTTGATCCAAACCGCTCATGCTTTTCAACTATTTTGTGGTCATTTTGTAATATTTTAAAGTGTATAGTTTAGGAACAGAGCACCCTTATGTAATGCTTTTTACTTTATAATCAAGAACAATAAATTACATATTTTTAATATAAATAAAGATTCTTCTTATAGGCTTGAAGTATGGAGAGATTCCTTGTTCAACTTTAATCAAAGACAAATCTAAAGGCTTAGTCTACCCATAAGTAAGTGTTTATAAACTCTAAGGATAATTCAACTAGGAAATCAACAAGGGTTCTTCTTGTATGTCATTTAGGGTTCTTGTTGTTTCTTGTTTGAATACCCACAATTCCATATCCTTTTAGTTGATTTCTTGCTAAGTCAAAGGTTCTAAGGTGTTGTTGTAGTAGACCTTTCCTACTAAATTTGGGGTTCTAAAAGCTAGTTCTTTTAGGGTTCTTTTTTAGTGGAAAAATGTGTTACTTTGTTACTTTTCTTTATCTATTTATGTCCTTTTCTTGTTTGTTATGCTTGTCTTGAAGTTCATCCACTTTGTTAAGGTCCAAACAAAAGCCACTTTTTAAATCTAGAAAGACTTTCTCCTTCAAGCTCCTATCAAATTTGGTATCAAACCAAGGATATGCTTAGATCTCTATCTTAGCTTAGATCTATCAAAACTAGAGTGTTGTTTGGTCTAGAGTTTTTCTTGGATTTAAAAAAAAAAATAGAATGAGAATGACTTGTTGAGGAAAGATCTTTGGGAATACATTGATTATTGATATTGTGACTATATAAGGCTTGTTGGGGAAGA
The DNA here is from genome assembly GCA_026120185.1 of Voacanga thouarsii. NCBI lineage: Eukaryota > Viridiplantae > Streptophyta > Magnoliopsida > Gentianales > Apocynaceae > Voacanga > Voacanga thouarsii. The sequence goes on from JANUWF010001643.1 coordinate 4,477,411, forward strand.
AATTTGCTTGCAAATTTCTATAGGAATATCTTGTGCATAAGGTGTTTGATAAAATGTCTCAATGACCATTTACTCTATGAACACCATGTTTTAATGAAATGTCTAAAAGAAAGAATGTGGCTTGAACATTAGTGTTATTCTTATAACTTTTCATTATATTCTTCAAATTATCTTCTTTTTTTTTTTTTTGTTATGTGTTGTGAACAACTTGTACTCTACTTGTTTCTTGACCTCTAAGTGTTCACTAAATTGAATTATCCTAGGACCCTTGTATTGAAGCATCCTAAGAGCTAATAGACTAAGATGAACTAAACCTTTTGAAGTTGGGAAAGAATTTGGTTGAACAAGTGAGACATTGAATGAATGAAAAAGGCAAGAGAGAGATTCTTATTTATACAAGCCAATGAGCACAAACACAAGAGTAGAATGAAAACACTTAGGGAGTGAGTGAAGAAACTAATTTCTATTTTTGTTCTCTTAACTCTCTTTGTTGGAACATCGGTCTAAACTCCAACGTTGACTTAAGGAGAGGAAACAACTAGGCTAAATCTTGGTGGAGCAAGTAGACCACAAGAGGATCCAGGAGATCTTCGTGAGACCCTCGTTTCATTGCAAAGGAGTATAGAGGGCATTTGGAGGGAGATGACCGAACTCCAAGCTCAACAAGACCAAACATCTACTACTGGTAAAAGAAGGGGGCAAGAGCAACCAGAAGCTTACAATACGCCTCCTGTTACTACCCAACTAGGAGAAGAATGGGATAGATATTAAGTTGGTGGATATCAACATGATCCTATGAGAGGAGGGAGAAACAGGCTGAAAGGAGGTAGAGGAAGAGGCCGAGGACTTGGTGAGAATCCTATGAGGGGTGTCGAAAGAAATATTGAGAGAGAATTTGAATGGGAAGTGGGATACCCGGAGGAAGACTATAGAGAACAATATCTAGGTAATATGATGATAGGTAGGAGGAGAAAAAAAATGAGGGAGATCGGGAATTAAAAAATATCAAAAATGAAAGTACAACAATTCCCTGGGAAAAGTGATCCCGAGGTATATTTTGAATGGGAACGGAAAATGAAAATTATATATGATTACCAAGATTATAGTAGGAGAAATAAGGTGAAATTAGTAGTATTGGTGTTTTTAGACTATGCATTGGTATGGTGGGAGTAGGTTTTGGCTAATAGAAAGAGAATATGAGAAAATGCCATTGGTACATCGCAATTGATGGAAAATCTCATGAGTGCGAGGTTTGTATTGCACCACTACTACAACAAGCTATATCAAAGGCTTCAAGTGCTAAGACAGGGGAATAAAAGTGTTGAAAATTTTCACAAAGAACTTGAAGTGCTAATGATGAAGGTGGTTATTAATGAAGATCTACGTGCCACTAAAGTGAGATTTCTAAGTGGATTGAATTGGGAGATAGCTAATGTAGTCAAGTTGCATTCATATGAAACCTTGGAAGAAATGGTGCACATAGGTATGAAAGTACAAAAATAATTAAAGAAAAGGCCATTTGAGAGGAGCGTAGGCCAACCAACTTCTTCTCCTAAGGAATTCCCTAAGTTGATACCTAAAAAGGAAAGAGTTCTAAGGCCACCACCTAGGCAGTTTAAATAATAGGAAGAATGGAATAGAAATAAAGGAAATGCTTTTGAGAAGCCAAGGAGCCACAATATCATGGGCTTTTGTTGTTTGGGATATGGAAACACGGTACACGAATGTCCAAGTAAGAGAGTAACGTACACAAATACCTATGGTGAGATTTCATCTGAGGAAGAGGAATTGAGAAATTGGAGGAAATTCAAAAGGAAGAAGAAATTTTGAGTGAAGATGGTGAAGAAGTTGGGCAAATGTATGCATTACTTGGTGTATCTTGGAGATCATTGAGTACGTAAGCGAAGGAGGATGAGCATCATCAGCAGAGGGATAATATATTTTATACAAGATGCTAGATCAACCAAGTACCTTGCAGTATAATCATTGATAGTAGGAGTTGCACTAATATTATAAGTGCTAGTGTGGTGGAAGAAATAGGCTTGGAAATAAGAAAGCATCCGCAACCCTACAAGTTGCAATGGCTAAATGAAAGTGGAGAATTGAAGGTAAATAAACAAGCCATGATTGCAATTGACATGGGAAATATAAGGATGAGACCTTTTGGGATGTTATTCCTATGCAGGCTGGCCACCTACTTTTAGGAAGACCATGGCAATATGATAGGGGAGTAATGCATGATGGGAAGAAAAACACCTACACTGTGTATAAGGAGGGAAAGAAATTCATTCTACTACCTATGTGTCCGAGTGAAGTGAGCAAAGATCAAAAGATCAAGAGAGAAAAGGAGAACAAAATGAGTGTACAAGAAAATGAAAAAAAAAATCAAGAGAGAGAAAGAGAACACTCAGAATGAAGAGAAGGAAAAGAGAGAGGAAAATAAGAGAGAAGAGATAAGAAACTAGTAAAAATTTTTGCAAAAGAGGGAGAGGTGGTAGAAGCTATTAAAGCTAAGGAACCGGTGTATCTCTTAATTTGTAAAGACAGTTACGTAACTACTAATGAAACTATTCTTTCTTTGCCTTGTGAAATTGCAAGTCTTGTAGATGAATTCCAAGATGTATTTCCAAAAGAAATACCTAAAAGATTTCCACCCATTTGATGAATAAAGCATCAAATTTATTTCATCTCGGGGGCTATCATTCTAAATAGACCAGCTTATAGATGTAACCCTGAGGAAGCTAAGGAGCGACAAAAGCTAGTTGAGGAGTTGCTCAAGAAAGGCCATGTTCAAGAGACTTTGAGTCCAAGTGTGGTTCCAGTGTTATTAGTGCCTAAGGAAGACGGATTATGGAAAATGAGTGGTGATTGCAGGGCCATTAACAGCATAACGGTAAAATATCGTTACCCTATCTCCAGGCTTAATGATTTATTAGATGAATTACATGGATCATGTGTATTTTGAAAAATTGATTTGAAATCCAGATATCATCAGATCAGGATTAGGGATGGTGATGACTGAAAAATTCCATTTAAGACCAAACAGAGTTTATATGAATGGCTTGTGATACTATTCAAGTTATCAAATGCACTAAGTACTTTCTGGAGGTTCATGCATTATGTGTTGCGAGAATATATTGGAAAATTTGTTGTGCTGTATATTGATGATATTTTGATCTATAGCAAAACTTATAAAGATCATTTGCATCATCTTAAATGTGTGCTTATTGCCCTTAGAAAAGAAAGGTTATATGCAAACTTTGAAAAGTGGTCATTTTCTTCAGAAAAGATAACTTTTCTTGGTTATATTGTAAGTTCAAAGGGTACTGAAGATGATGAAGAGAAGGTCAACGAAATACAAGAATGGCCAACACCTACATCTATGACTGAGGTAAGAAGCTTCCATGGGTTAGGTAGTTTTTATAGGTGATTCATTAGAAACTTTAGCACAATAGTTGTTCCGTTAACCGAAGTTATAAAAAAGAATGTAGGGTTTAGGTAGGGAGAAGAACAAGAAAAGGCATTTATTGCTTTGAAATCAAAATTGAGTGAAGCCCCATTTGTGAAACCCCACCTAAAGCCAACCCTAGAGTAAGGGGGTCAGGATGCATATCATATCATTTTGCATGAATGTATATATATTTTTGAATGATTTTATGTGTTTTAGAATTATGATTTATAGGTGAAAAGGGCTTAGTTATGCTTATTGAGTAGGAAGGATAAAATGGTAAATTTACTTGAGGTCAAAATAGGAAGATAGCTTGAGGATTAAATAAAAAGAATATTTGGGTAAGAAAATAAAAACAAGAGTTGTTATGGTTTAATGGTTAGAGCTTTGGAATTAATCTCTAAGGTCATCAGTTCAAATCCCATCATTTAAGTTTTTGAACCTTCAACCTCAACTCCATAGTGTTCATATTCTTCATGGAAGAAATCTGAAAATTTTCCAAATTTTGAGCAGCCTAGCTTTTGAAAAACTCAGCCATGTTTCCTACTCATTTTTTGTCAGAAAAATGGCCAATTTATTGAGCTTGAAGACTGAAATTCCTGTGCAAAATTGGACTGCACAAAAACTGTGGAAACCAGAAAAAATTTCTAGACAGTTTTCGCTGCATAGCAGCCTAGAATTGGAGCTATTTTCTTCTGTCATCAACTCAGCAAAATGCCTCTGCTTTTCCTCCATAAAGAAGGATGGAAACTAGCCTTTAAGGACCCTGAAACACCTCTCAAAACCTTCTGCAAATCAAGCTGGAATATTGTAGAAAAACTTCACAGAAAATTCATCAAACCTTCGAACCATGAACATCATGAAACCAGAAAATTTCCAGCTTTGTTCCCTTCAGGCTTTGGCCGAAAACCACCTTCAAACCTCTGTAAATGTTCAGCCATGAACTGAACACCATTACCCTCTCCACTTATCTTGCACAATTGGACTCCATAACCACAAAGCCAAAGACCACTCTAAATACCTCCAATCCCGCTCAAAAACTCCAGAACACACCTGCATACTCCCTAGAGTCCATTTCTAGAATTTATAACACCAAATCTTGAAAACAAAAATTAGCATTCAAATCAAAACCAGATTTTTTCTTGAAGTCTCAAGAACATCATCAAGATTACCAAGAATAATTCTTTTGTTCATCTTCTTCCTTTCAATCTTTATCGTATCATGCTAATACTCTCCTCTCTCTCTCTCTCTCGGCCGAAATGGTTGCTACAACCATGGCTATTTTCTTTCTCCTCCCTTGGACAATTCAAGACTCTTAAGTGCGTGGATCTTCTTAAATCTCCATCGAAATAATCATCAACCAAGTATTTCTCCTTAACCTTTCTTTTAAATTCTAAATTCATGTCCATTAGATGTTGATAGAGAGGATAGAATATGAATGGGTGATAAAATATATGCGTATGTATGAAGAAGTTGAGATTGGAGCATGAGAATGATTGATAATGATTAAGCTTTATGAAATTTCTTGAGAATCGATGTATGCTCTCCATGTCTTAGGAAATTATGAATGTTTAAGCATGCTAGATGTTTTGTCACCTTTGGTAAATAGGATATTATGTTCTTATTTTCATTGAAGCCATGAGTATGATTATGCTTAGTAGGGATTTGGCCATGTGATATTATGATGGATTTAAGCCTATGTTCATGAATAGAATAGTTTGTTGATTGATATTCGAATATATGCGCATGAATCTTGTTAACAATAGGAAAATTATGATCATGACCTTGTTAATCCTAGGCTATGTTGATTAGCAAATTTTATTACCTTAATTAAAATTATTACTATGTTTTTCCTCCAAAGATTTCAAAAATTCCTAGGAAGTTATAAATAAAATATTAATGACCTTGTAGACCATATATTCATAAATATAATTTATATTTATTTGCTATCTATTAATCAAAATTTAATAAAATTTATTTATTATTAATTATTTACTATCTATTAAGTATTAATTAAGAGATTAGTAATAATTTATTATTTTTTATTAATAATACTATTTAAAAATGACCATTTATTAATAACATCTAGGACTTAGGATTCTTCAATAATTAAACCCTAGTTTAATTATTAATAATAACACTCAAGATTTATTAGTTGAACTTATAACTTATTAGTAGTTATTTTACAACCCCTAGTTATTTTAACTTATCATGATGGACTTCCTTTATAAAATCCTTTATCATCTAGACTTAAAGCCTAGGACATTAGGGTCATGATTGTAATTAGTTGAACTAGGAATTATTTGTGAATGGCAAATATAGCTCGAGTATAACCTTTTGTCTTGTGTTTACCCCAGGTGGGGTTAGGTCAGCCTTGGAAGATTTTTGAATACGAGCAAGCAAAGGATTAGGTAAGCTCCTGTATAAACTTATTTCAAGATAAAAGATTACTATAGCAAGCCAAATGCGATATGCATGGACACTCATTTTGTAAAGGCAATTAAGGACTGTTTTTCTTTTTATTTCAGTCAAGCCAATCATTTGAAAATTAAACAAGCAGTTTTGCACAATATTAAACTCTTTCTAAAACCCAACTTTGACAAGAATTTTAGAAACCCTTAATTGCTATTTCTAAGTAAATTGATGCTTTATCAGTTTTCTCCCAAGTGGGACAATCAACGTTGAGTACTCAATAAGGTAGGCTAGTAGTACTAGTTTTGAAGAGCAAGAGCGAGTCTTCTGGCAGGAGGCCACCTCTAGAAGATGAATTCAACTTGGAAAAGCGACAGTACTACTTAGTCATGCCGGTCCAAGCTAGTAACTTTTAGTCATGTGACTGTGTGTTTCCGAAGTGGACAACTGGTAAGTTTGGGTGTAGAGAAGGAGGAGTATCTCACCCGGTAGGCTGTACACCTACCTTTTGTCAATCTGCACAAAGTGTGGTATTTTAACCGTTATATGGTCATGGGGCCCAACGTGTGGTAACCCATGGCTACCCATTTGAATGGTTGTATTTATTGTGCACATGTATGGTTTGAAAAGCAAAAAGCCACTCTTTATTTTTAACATTATTTAATGCTTGCCAGCACTTTTTCTTATGCAATTTTTACAACTTGCATACATGAACTGTTTTACCTGAAACACTCAAAGCACACACGGGCTTACTGAGATAATTATCTTATCACTTTTTATACCATGTTTTTAAGTCGATCCTTCTGTGGAGATAAATAGCTAGTTTTGTTGCCTATGCTTTGAAGACTTTATGTTATTTTTTTATGTGTTGTTTTGAGAGATGGTAGCAAACAATTTATTTTGGATTTGTTCATGTATTTTTGGGTTATAATAAGTTTAATTTTAAAGTATTGCTTTTATTTTCTTTTGTGTGACATAGTTATAAAAACCCCTTGTCCTTTGGACGGGGCGACATCCCCGGCCCTGTTAGGCCTAGGTAGTGGAGTGTTACACCATTGTTGTCCTTGCCTAATTTTGAGAAAGCTTTTGAAGTGGAATGTGATACTAGTAGAATAAAAATAGGTGCTTTGTTGACTCGGGATAAAAAACCTATTGCATTTTTTAGTGAGCAACTATCAGGAGCATCCTTAAATTATTCCACTTATGACAAGGAATTGCATACATTAGTGAGGACCTTTAACCATTAGAAACATTAATTGTTACCTAGTGAATTTATCATTAATACTGATCATGAAACATTAAAGCATTATAAAGGCCAACAAAGTTGAACAGAAGGCATGCCGAATGGATGGAGTTCATTAGTGCATTTCCATACAAGATCAAATATAAGAAAGGTAAGGATAATATAGTAGCCGATGAATTATCTCGCATGTATGTGCTTTTAAATTCCTTGGATGCAATATTACTTGATTTTGAGCTTATTAAGGATTTATAAGCAAAGGATGAATTGAGAGAGATTTATCATGCTTGTGAAAAATGTTCTTTCCGAAAATTTTATAGGCATGATGGGTTTTTGTTTAAAGAGGGTAGACTATGCATACCAAAAGGAACACTAAGAGAATTGCTAGTGCAGAAAGCTCATGGTGGAGGTTTAATAGGATATATTGGGAATTCAAAAACATCAAGTTTTTTGCAAGACTATTTTTATTGGCAAAAGATGAGGGGAAATGTAGAGAGACATTGTAATACATGCACAATATGTAGAAGGGCCAAGTCTAAAACATTACCCCCGGGTTTATATACTACTTTACCCATCCCTAATGCATCTTGCTTAAATATTTCAATAGATTTCAAAGTAGGATTGCCACGGACTAAGGGGGGAAAGGATTCCATTTTGTAGTTGTTGATTGATTTTCTAAGATAGCTCATTTTATTTCTTGGGCAAAAACTAATGATACTACTCACATTGCAGGATTATTCTTCAATAAAGTGGTACAATTGCACAGGTTACCATGGAGCATAGTATTGAACAAGGATACTAAATTTTATAGTCATTTTTGGAGAATATTATGAATAAAACTTGGCACTAACTTGTTATTTTCTACAACTTATGATCCACAAACAAATGGACAAGCGGAGGTTGTCAACCGGAACCTCACGTGACTACCACGGACAATTATCAAGAGGAACATGAAGAACTACAAAGAATATCTTCCATATATACAGTTTGCCTATAATAGAACTATCCATTCTACTACTACATATTCTTCTTTTCAAGTTGTTTATGGGTTTAATCCATCAATCCCTTCAGATTTATCTATTTTGCCTGTTGATGAACGATTGGGCCTTGATGGCAAAAAGAAGGCCGAAATGATAAAGTCCATGCACGAGAAAGTTAAAGGCCATTGTAAGAAAGCACAACCAAGGAAGAAAGTAGGTAATATTCGACCCAATAGATTAGGTTTAGGTGCATTTATGCAATGAGAGATTTCACACTCAACACAAATCCAAGATCGAACTGTGAGAAAATGGTCCATTTCAAGTTCTTGAGCGAAATGGACACAACGCCTACAAGATTGATATACCAAGTGAGTATACTGTAAGTTCATCTTTTAATGTAGCTAATCTTTCTCCTTATAATGTCAATTATGATTTGAGGACAAATCCATTCTAGGAAAGGGAAAATGATAGGAATCAATCCGGCCATGGGGATCGAGCTCAAGAAGGGGGAGAGGACGAAACCAAAACAAAGCCGAGCTTAACTGGACTGTCGATGTAAGCCCGTGTTAAGCAATTCCAACACAACCTTCAAGCATATTTACAAGTACATTTCAAGTGGGATAGCATATGTCCAATGCCAGAAGAGAAACGGGAGCAGACCTTGCTACTAGAATACGAAGAATGGCGACCGGAAGTTGCTCACACAAAGTCGACAAGCAAGTCATCTAGCCTAGGGATGGGATACCGGTATTTTATTGTGATGTTGTTGATAGCGCGACAATTCACACACATACGCCATGTCCCATCCTTTTTTGGCACCAACAGAACCGAAATCGCACATGGGCTTAAGCTCTCTCTCACATGTCCCTTCTCAAGCAATGACTCTACTTGCTTTTGTGACTCCTTAGATTCCTCCAGGTTGCTTCTATATGCCGGTCGGTTGGGGATAATAGTTCCAGGCACAAAGTCAATTTGATACTCAATCCCTCTTATGGGTGGTAGTCCTCCGAGCACCTCCTTTGGAAAAACATCTTCAAATTCTTGCAGCATAGCTGCAATTTCATTAGGCAAAAACCATGTAGAATTATTAGTAGAAACATAAGAACATTTGCATAAAAGAAGAATAACCAGTTCCTTAACTTCTATGACCTCACTTTCTTTTGCAAAGAAATTCATTCTTCTTTTACCTCCCCTCTTTTGTCCTTGCTCACTCCTATCCTTAATTGTCAAAGGTACTTGTTTGTCCATCCTCTCTCTAAACTCTTTTTCTCTCCTCTCTTGTTCTTTCCTCTCAATTTCTTGTTTTTACTTAACATCTTGCGCTCTCTTCTTCTTTTCTTTCTCCTTCACAATTCGTTGATCTTTGTTCACCTTACTAGGGGCTATGGGGGTGATGGTAAACTTAGTTCCCTCCTTGAGTAGGGAATAAGTATTCTTTCTCCCATCATACTTTACATGCCTATCATATTCCCAAGGCCTCCCTAGGAGCAAGTGACCTACTTGCATGGGTACCACATCACATAGCACATCATCATTGTATTTTCCCATCTCAAAAGAGACCAAAAATTGTTTGTTTACTCTCATTTCCCCGCTATCGCTCAACCATTGTAATTTGTAGGGCTTGAGGTATTTAATCCAACTCATGTTCACTTCTTCAACCATGTTTGAACTAATCATGTTAGTGCAACTCCCAATATCCACAATAACACTACAAGGGGTCTTGTTGATTAGACACCTAGTGTAGAAAATGTTCTTTCTTTGTTGGTGGTCTTGATCCTCAATAGCTTGTGAATTTAATGATCTTCTTGTGCCTCCCACCAAAGAGTATTCTTAACCAACAACTTCCCCTTCATCACTTTACTCATCTTCGTTTCCCAATTGGTCTCCTTGGTATTTTTCTCCCTCTTCTTCTTCGTCGGTAGAAACCTCACCATAGAGATTAGTATACATCGTTCTCTTGCTTAGACATTCATGAGAAGTATGTCCATATCCAAGGTACTTAAAACACTTGATATCCCTATTCCTTTATGGCCTCTCCATAGCTTTTCCCTTGTCCTTGTTCCATCCTTCCCTAGGTTTCCAATACTCCCTAGACTTCCAATCCTCTCTAGGTTTCCAAGCCTTCCTTGGTTTGTTCAAGTCCCTTTGGAATGGCTTAGGGGCTTCATCCTTCTTAAATGGTACCTTGCTAGTAGTGTTGGGGTTTGCAAGTGGTTGTCTAGTAAATGCCCTTCTCTTTAATTGCCTCTCAATCTTCATAGCGGCATGTACCATATCCTCCAATCGATCATAAGGGTACAATTCTACCAAATTGGCAATTCTACTATTTAATCATCGCAAGAACCTTGCCCTCGTTGCTCTAGGATCCTCATTGATTTGAGCTCTTATCAATATTACTTCCATCTCTTTATGGTAATCTTTCACACTCTTGTTCTCTTGCTTGAGTGATTGGAGCCTTTACTAAAGATCATTATTGTAATGGTGTGGTATAAACCTTGCCCTTATCATATCTTTCAATAAATTCCAACTAGCCACGATTTCCACTCCCATTTGTCTCCTTTGTACACTAACTTGCTCCCACCAAACCAAATCATATTCCTAAAATCCCAAAATAGCCAACCTCACCATTGACCTCTCACTATAGGTATGATTTTCTAGAAAGATCTCCATCTTTCTTTCTCATTCGAAATATGCTTCGGGGTTACTCTTGTAATAGAATATGGGTACTTTCAATTTGATGTGGTTCAACTCCTTCTCCTCATCATTTTCTTCTTTCCTACCTCCTCTATTGCCCCATCCTCTATTATGTTCCCCAAAGGCTTCAACTTGTTCCCCCTCATACCATTCATCAACTCCCCTAAACTCTTTTTCTAACCCCCTTAGGTTATTCCCACCATTCCTTCCTTGGCCTCTACCTCGTTCTCCTCTTATACCATGTCTTCCCCCTCACATAGGAGCTTATTGGAATCCCTCAATTGAGTGCTCATCCTACTCTTCCCCTTTTTGGGCATGTAACGGAGGGGTATAGGTATCACCATCCCTCATCCTAGGGCTAAGTACTTCAAATCGCTCTTGGCCCCTCCTTTGTGTAACGGTAGAAGATTGTCCAATATGATTTATCCACTCCCTTGTCATGTTTTGGAACTCATTTTGCATAGTCCTCATCATAGCTTACAAGTCTCCACGCAAACCCCTAGCATTAACTTGTTCTTCTTGAGGTCTACTAGGGCTACTTAGGTTAGGCCTAGAGATCTCTTAGGCGACCGTGATGTAATATATACTTACTTATACCTGTAAAACAAAAGAGATTAGGAAGAAAATAATTCCTCACTTCGCTTCCTTGCGTGTTGGTTCTCAAGGATTGGTCACTCCACGCTCGTGTTTGCTCTTTTAGGCTCTTTTAGTAATAGGCTCACCCTCTTGCATTTTTCTCAATACTCAAGCCTTCTTGTTCAATCCCAATTCTTCCCAATAGCTAAATATTTATTCCAATTTAGTGAATCACACAAATTAATAGATTTTTCCAATCAAGGGGTCTTAGGGGAATTTCAACAAACACTTGTTAAGCACCTCAAGAAAACAAGTTTTAATCAAGAATTTCAATAAATGTGGACTCAATTAACACAAGAACAAATACTAGATGCACAAAGAAACACTTCTAAGTAAGAAACAAAAAAGAATTATCAAGAACAAAGAAATAAGAACAACTAGGACTAGGATTATGAAATACAAGATGATCACAAGTGTGCACTAGTAAAGTTCAGTTTAATGAGCACAAAATTCAATAATAGAGTGATATACTAAGTCCCAAAATCCCAAGGAATGAAAATCAAGAATCAAAGTTTCCAACTATAGCCAAAAAACATTTTCATAGAACATTTATCAAACACCTTGGATGCAATCCCATCACTTAAGAACAACCAACATTCTCACCCATATTCAAGCTAAATTTCACCACAAACACAAGAAAATTTGTTCCCAAGTTTTATATTAACATCAAGGAGCAATTTCCCAAGAGAAAAATCAAGAAATAGCAAAAATTTAGTGACCTTTTTGGAGCATGTTTTTGAGTTACGGGATTTTCTCTGTTTTCTTTTTCTTCAACTTTGTAGGGCTCATTTTCTTGCTTTCAAGCTTTGATTGGAATCAAGCTTTTCCTTACTCTGATACCAAACTCTTTGATATGATCTTGTGTAGGATTTTTCTTGGTGTTGTGAGTAGTTTAGCTGGTTATGTGTTCAGCTCAATTAATGGGACAAAAAAAAAAATAGAGAGATTCTTCTTGAGACAAAAAGGAGAAAATGAAACTAATAACCTACCCTCTATCAAACCCTTGAAGAACTAAGCTTCAAAGACCCTTAAGAATAGTAGAAAGTTCTACTATAATCTTACCGCAATATCCTTGAAGCAACAAAGGCAAACAAGAATAAATAGAATAGAGAAAATAGGCACCCAAGTAATGGAATTCAAACAAACCTTAGAAGAACAAAGCAACTAAGACCCATTCAAAGAAACCATATCGGATTGTTCAAAAGATTTATAGACTCATTCATAAGGAGGACTAACCCTTAAGCATGGTTTTGAACAAGATGAACAAGGAGGCTAGGGCCTCTCAAGCTTCTCTCAAATTTGAATTAAAGTGTGTAAATTATGTTGTCAAATCACTAAAGGTTCTATTTATACTACCATAACCCTAGCTAAGTAATCTCTGAGATTCTGTTACAGTTTACGGTCTTAATAGTCTTTACAAACACTTAAAATTGGAGAAAAATGGGAGAAAACATAAAAAACACGGGGCAGCCAGGTTGCAGTCGACGCCGGTTGTGAACTGTCTTCGGCCGGTCGTGTGCCAGAATGAAGCCGTTGTTGGGCAGGTTGAAGCCGGAACCTATTTGGCTGCTTGGTGCCAGTGCTATCTGTCCGCTGGGAGGCCTTCTTTGGTCAAGTTTCATCCCCTTTGTTGCCGGCTTGAGTTCTTATTGGGGTCCTTCTTCGATAGTTATCAAAATGAACTCTTGGCTAGCTTCCTCAACCTTCCAACCCTCTTCCATCCTCAAGCATGGTTTTATGAGTAATAGGATCTCATCTTGAAGCTTCTTGGAGCTAGATCTTGTCATCGGTCCTTGTCCTTGTCCTTGCATGGTCACCCTTCCCCCTCCTTAATCTTGACCTCCATGATGAAGCAAAGTCTCATCATTAAGGATTCTAGTTATCAAACGCGAAAGATATATACAAATATGCATGCCATGATTGCATGACTGAATTAGAGCAGGAAAAATTATTTTTTCATATGGTGTTGTGATTTCTCTTCTTCTTGATTCACAAACCCTAGCCAGCATGAATTATATTAGAATCTAATTCCTGGTAAAACTAAGTGCTCCTTGTGTGGATTATCATTGGAGTCAACTCTACACTTAAGTTGCAATGGTTGCGACCAAACCACATCTTGACCTTTTCTTTGATCCATAATATAGCATGTAAGTGATCCTGGGAATGGGTTTTCGGTTTTTCTTCCGCTGTGTAATATTGATTATATGACCATTTGACCTATAGTGGTATCAAAGCCCCTTATATCCATTTTATGGTTGTTATTTTCCCATGAAATCATTTCATGTGAGTCACTACTTCTATGAAATTACTTTGTAAACTTAGGTCCTCATTGTGTATTTTGCAAACACTATTTTCTGGATTTTAAACAAACTCTTTTGTGGGTTGCTGGTTGGCGTTTATTGTTTCTGTAATGGTTATAGAGATGGATTTCAAAAACTTGTTGAATTATATTTCAAGAAAATTAGTTTTCTAAAAAATTTGGTAGGTTTTGTTCTGTGCGGAAATATGTTTCTATGAATAGGCTTGTGCAAAGAAGTACACTGGTTTTGTTTGTTTATTTTGTGAATAGAATCTCTGTTCGTTAGAAAAAATGAATGAATGCTATATTTTTGAACAATTTTTATGTTTTCTATGGTGTTAAACGGAGGACTAGTCTTTTGTAATAGCCGAAGAAGATGACTGGAACGTTTGTAGAAATGTCTGGAAAAAAACAAAACGATTTTCTGGTCGTGACTAGATTTCACCAAGCTAGTGCTAGCTTGGCAATCAATTATTATTATTATTTTTAAAAAAAATCCTTTTTGTTTCAGCTTTTCGATTTTCATAAGAGGCCCACAAGAATTAGTTTTTTGAAATCACCCTAAGTTTTTCCAAATATTTGTTTTTGGGACTAACGAAATTAATTTTCAAATTTTCATTTTGGAAATTAATATATTTTCTAAAATATTAATTTTAGGTTATATATTGTTTTAATTCTTAAAATTTGATTTTAGCAATTAATATGTTTTTCTAAATTATTGATTTTAGAATTTATTTTATTTTTCCAAAATAGTGATTTTGCAATTATTTTCTACGTTTAATTTTATTTTGAGCGAGCATGAAATTAGCATGGTGGTTTGGTTATGGATTATAGACCCAATTAAATTGTTCATGCATTCTATCGCCTTAGTTTTGAATTAAACATGGCCTACATGTCCTGCCTTCTTTATTTTGCTTGTGTAATTTCTATTCTCATCTAACTCTCCTCAAATGTAACTCGAGGTTTCTTTATTTGGATTTTATGTTGACGTGTTTAGACTTGGGCATAAAAATCATACAAAAACTAAGCACTTTCCCAATCAAGTTTAAATTAAAACTTTCAACCCAAATCACACAAATGAGCAAGCGTACTCATCATTAACCGAACATAGGATACAAACGAGTGTCAATCCTCAAGGAACAAGTAGACATTAATCCCTTTTCTTTCATTGTTTAACCGACTTGATAAAGTGAAAAACAAATAAAAAGAAAAATCAAATCAAATCAAATCAAAATAAAGTATATATATTTCAAGGATGGAGAAGTATGCATTTCCAACCATTGTTTAGACAAAGATTATCTTAAAGTACCCAACCTTTATCATAACTAATTATTCCCTTGGCATCATGAAGGATTAACGTAGACTCACTTCGATGGTCAATCCATGAAATCACTATCTTCTAGATAAGTTAGAATCACTTGGTCCGTCTCAACTAATTCATCTAAAAGATGTATTAAACACAATCCTTAATTAAATTCCCTTGGTCTCGGAAAATTCAAAGCATGAAATTAATCAATGAACTCTTGGTCTCAAAAGACATCAATTAACCTTCAATTACTAGTTTTAAGTAATTAACCCCTTTTGGTCCAACAAGTCAATAGCCAACAGAATATGAAATTAATAAATTGAAACTACAATCAACCCCCTTTGGTCCAGTAAGTCAATGGATAGAACCAACCAACTAATCTCGTAATAAGCACAAGTAATTGAATACCAAGAATAATAACCAATTAATTAAAAGATCAAACAACTCTAAATATCATGAGTATCTAAACAACATTGAATTACAATAAAACTTTTAACATATCATTGTCAAGAAAAAGAAAACAAAGTAAAAGAAAGCACTCATAGACAAGCCTCCTTCTTCTTCCTTTGAAGATTTTCTTGTACAACCCTCCTTGAACTTGAAGAATTTCTCCTTTGATTGAGTAATTTTCTATGATGATCAATGAATTCTCCCATTTTCCTTTGTGTTTTTCATCTATTTATAGGCTTAGGAAGTGCCTAAACGTGTAAGTACAAAGTTCTTGGTCGAATAGAAGTTGGAAGATACTAATATTCCTCAGATTATCAAAAACCGCGTAGAAAAATCACAACACCACCTTAGCTTCAAGGCACAGCCGGCGCCGCCTTAGCTCTCAAAGCCAGCGCCGATTGTGTTCTATTCCTCCACTCGTTCGTAGATTTTTCTTTGAATTTTGCACAATGTGCTCAGAATGTAGTCGGCACCGCCTTGGTTCTGTATTGCTCTATTTCAACAATTTTTCCATCACTTTGAAGTTCGTTTCAACAATGCATAGCCGGTGCCGATTCTAGGGTCCTAGTTGGCACCGCCTCTCCTCTATTTTGTGATGTTTTTATTTCGTTTTACCCTAAAAATCTAAAATAAAGAACAAAATACCTTTCTAAGGGTAAAATCTCAAGTATGAAGGAATATGACTAGTTATTGAACAAAATGTACTACAAAAGAACCTCAAATAACTAGGAAAAACATGACTAATTTAGCCCCTATCATATGTAATTAAATTACATAAGTTAGATATGATTATAATTTATTACAAGTCAAGGAGAAGGTGATCAAGACCAAAAGGAGGATGGTATGAATCTCTTCCTAAATCATGCATGAACATTTAGGATTGACCAAATTAATTTCCTTTGTGGCGTAAGGAAATTAATATAGTAAAGTTCATAACTAAACCATGTTATTATTTTACGCTGTATGAATATGATGATATTATGCATGCAATATTTGAGACCACTAATAATCACAAATCCCTCAAATTAATATTTAACCAAATGCCTTCTATTAATATAATAAGAATGAGAGTCCTTTTTCGAGACCAGGTTGTTGGGCTAACCCAAGCCTACTTAACATCGGGCATGTTCAAATGATGGAATTAAATTTCCGAATAATGGGTTAGGTTTTGCTAATTTCTTCATCCCGGTTGGGCAAACTCAAGAATAAAGAATATTAAAGGCAAGGTTGGGTTAGCTTAAAGACTTTAAGATTGAAAGATATTAATCACCTAATGATCTGGTAATTAAATACGATGTATTTGGTATTGGATACCTACCATAGAACTTAAGGGTAGTTTGTTGGGTAAACTCAAGGTCATTTTTGAGGAATTTAGATACCGGTCTGCTTGGAAATCTTCCAACGGGCTAATCAACAGTGGGGGCTATTGGTTTGTGCAAAATAGTAAAATAATTATGCGCTTAATTAAAGACCTAACTATTTGCATTATATGTGCATATACATTTAGCTAATTTCTCTATGTTTACATCTAAGTCATTTGCATAATGCCAACCAACCTAAATTTACATAGCATTTTGGAAACTAACAAACTTATCGAGTCAAATTTTCTAGACTGGTATAGAAACTTGAGAATTATTCTCAAGTTTGCAAAGTTGCTCTACATGCTAGATGCTTCTATTCTGCCACTACCAACTCAAGATTCTCATGTTGATAAGCATTTTGTCCATAAGAAGCATAAAGAGGACAGTGACACAGTATTCTATGTGATGTTGGCATCAATGACTCCTAAATTACAAAAATAGCATGAGCATATGGATGTTTACTCAATTATTTTACATTTTCGAGAGTTATTTGATGCCCATGCTAGAACGAAGAAATATAACATCTCAAAACAACTACTTCGTTCAAAAAAGGTTGAGGGTACTTGTGTGACCACTTATGGGCTAATAATGTTGGGAAGCTTGGGTTTGTAATGGACCATGAATTAAGTGTTGACTTAATTCTATAATCTTTGTCAAGTAGTTTGTCACAATTTGTGATTAACTACTAGATGAATAATATTGAGACTATATTACTAGAGCTAATTAATCTTCTCAAGACTGCGGAATCCTCTATGATGAAGGAATCTAATGCAATCATGATGGTAGAATTTTTATCTTCTAAGAAGAAAGATCCTAAGAATAAGAAGAAGCCTTCCACTAAGCCCAAAGGTAGCATAAAGATGAAGGAGGTAGCTACCAAAGGCTTATGTCATCACTATGGAAAAATGGCCTATTAGAGGCACAACTGCAAAGCCTACTTGGAGATCATAATGGAAAAGAAGAAGAAGGAGAAGCTCATGAGCACTTCCACTTTTACTCCTAGTATGTTTATGATTAAGATTAATACCGCATTTGCAAATGAGATATGGGTATTGGAAACCAGATGTGGATTTCATTTATGCAATAACTTGCAAGGACTAAAGGACAGTAGAAGGCTTGAGAAGAGTAATGTGAACCTACGTTTTGCAAATGGAGTAAGGTTGCAGCACTTGCTATGGGGACTTAAGAGCTACACTTGCCTTCTAGATTAGTCTTGGAACTCACAAACTATTTTTGTATACTTATTTTACTTGTGAACATTATCTCAGTTACTTGTTTAAACATGAATGGATTTCATTTAATTTTTAGGGATGAAAGTTGTTCTTTTTCGTTAAAAGGTATCTTATATGGAAATGAGACTTTGATAAATGGGTTGTATGTTCTAGACATGAATGATCCAATTCTCAATATAAACAATAAGAAACCAAGAAAAGATAACTCAATCTCATCTTATTTATGGTATTATTATTTAGTCCATATAAATGAGAATCATGTTTCTAAGTTACATAAGCTTAGTAACTTAAGGTCATTTGATTATGAATCATATGGCATATGTGAATCTTATTTATTTGGAAAAATAGCTAACACTCCTTGTTTTGAAAAAGAAGAAAGGGCCAAAGAGTTATTAAAACTTATACATACTAATATGTGTAGCCCAATATCTATAGAAGCAAGAGGAGGTTATCACTATTTCATAACCTTTATCACTGACTATTCATGATATAGGTATTCGTATTTAATAAAATACAAATTTGAGTCCTTTGACAAGTTCAAAAACTTCAAAACAAAGTAGAAAACCAACTTGGCAAAAGTATCAAGACTCTAATATGCAATCGAGGAGGTGAATACTTAAGCCAGGAGTTTCAAAGTTATCCTAGAGATAATAGGATATTATCCCAATGTACTCCACTGTATACACCTCAATATAACGATGTAACTGAGAGAAGGAATCGAACCCTTATAGACATAGTACAGACCTTGATGGCTTTCGCAGACTTACCAAAATCATTTTAAGGGTGTGTACTAGAGACTTCTATTTATATTCTAAATAGAGTTCGATAAAAAACGGTTGACACTATCCCATTTGAGCTATTCTTTGGTAAGAAATCAAAGTTATCTCACTTAATAGTATAGGTTTGCCCTACCTTTGTCAAAAGAATATAGTCAGAAAAACTTAACAATAAGTTTAACAAGTGGTTATTTGTTGGATATCCAAAAGAGTAATTCGGATATTACTTCTATCTCCCTTCTGAAAGCAAAGTGTTTGTTTCGAAGTGTGCCATCTTCTTAGAGAAGAAGTACATGCTCAAAGGAGAGAATAAGTGTAAAATTAATCTTAGTGAAGTTCAAAAAGAATAAACAAATATATATCAACCGTCTAATCCTACATCTATTGAGAGAATAAATGAACCTTCGTCTTCACAAGAATCTCGCAAATTGAGTAGGATACGTATGACACTTGAGAGATGTGAATTTCTCATAAGTGACCATAATGACGTATTTCTCATAGATGAAGATAAGCCTACTACTTATAAAGATGTTCTGAATAGTTCAAAATCTAACAAATGGATTAAAGCTATAAAGTTAGAGTTAGATTACATGTATCACAATAAAGTATGAACATTGATTGATCCACCCAAAGGAATCAAACTTATTGGGTACAAATGGGTTTTCAAGAAGATAATCGACATGGATGGTAATGTAGTTACCTATAAAGTATGACTGGTTGCTAAAGGCTATCATCAATAACATGGTTTTGACTATGATAAAATCTTCTCACCAGTTGCTATGCTAAAATCCATAAGAATGCTCGTAGAACTTACCATCCATTATGATTATGAGGTCTAGCAAATGGTTGTGAAAACAGATTTCCTAAACAAAAACCTGACTGAGCAAGTGTATATGACACAACTTAAGGGTTTCATATCCAATGACAGCACAAAAGTGTGCAAGTTACAAAGGTCCATTTATGGACTTAGGTAAGCTTTTAGAAGTTGGAACATCTATTTTGATAAAATAGTCAAAGAGTTTGGTCTCATTCAAAACATACATGAACGTTGTGTAGGCAACAGGTTTGGTGGGAGTGCAGTCATTTTCTTGTTGATTTATATAGATGACATATTGCTAATAGAAAATGATGTACACGTCCTTCAATTAGTGAAAGTTTAGTTGTCCAAGAAATTCTCCTTGAAAATCCTTAGAGAAGCTACTGGTATTCTTAGAACAAGGATTTATAGAGATAGATCAAAATGGTTGCTAGGTCTTTCACAATGTACATATATAGACAATGTGCTAAATAGGTTTAGCATAGATCAATCCAAAAAGGGATTCTTATCCATATCTCATAGGGTAAGCCTTTCAAAGTCGATGTCTACAATGACACAAGTTGAAAGGAACCACATGAGCAAGATTCCATTTGCCCTGGCAATTGGATCCATCATGTATTCTATAATATGTACTAGGCCCGATGAATTCTGTGCTCTCAGTTAAATGAGTAGACACCAATCTGACCCTGGTAAAGGTCATTGGGCAGCTATGAAGAGTATCCTTAAGTACTGACGAATTACTAAGGATGTATTCTTAGTATATAGATAAGGTAATTTGAAAATAAAGGGGTATACTATTGCTAGTTTTCAATCTAAAAAAGATAATTTCAAATCACTGTTTGGTTACATGTTTACGTTGTGTAGAGAGGTAATAAGTTGAAAAAGTTCCAAACGAGATACTACTGCATACTCAACGACTGAAGCTGACTGCATAGCGGCTTCTGAAGTATCTAAGAAGCAATTTAGATCTAGAAGTTCATGATTGAACATGGAGTTATTCCTAGAATTGCTGAACTAATATCTATGTATTGTTACAACAATGGAGCTTTGCACAAGTAAAAGAGCCACGGTCTCACCAGCGATCCAAACATATACTAAGATACTATCACCTAATTCAAGAGAACATAGATAGGCAAGATGTTAAAATAGCGAGAGTTCCCACTGATGAGAACATAGCTGACCCACATACTAAAGTACTATCCCAAATAATATAAGGCATTCTTTATCTTTCAATTTGTTTTATTTATACTTTCATGTAACTATAACTATTCGATAAATTCCTAAGTGCAACACTGTGTTAAGAAAATTATGATAGAGATTGTGATGTGTAGTTCCTATTACATTGGATAGTGTTCATACTTAAATTATCCCTAAGTATAGTATTAATAAGATAAGACATCATTAAGGCGTTAAGACTAGCACGTGTTATACTCCCTAATTTGAACAGGCGGTGGTTCTCATATTCGTGAGTATTAATACTCAAAGTTAACATGTTAATGCTTGTTACTAGACCAAGTAAATTGGATGGCCTAGCTATGAGATAATCCCATTGATAACTATTTAGTACCAGTGATAGAATCTCATCATAGCAAATGCGCAAATTTCCTTAGACTTGAGATCTCTAATGTATTTTGTTCGCTAAGATTTGTGCTTTGAATCCAATATCTAGAGTTCTGAGAAAAATGCCTATGGATTGGATATTGGGTATAATGTGAAGCAAACGAAAATTGTTGAAATGATCAATAAGAGATTCACCACTCCTAATAGTATAGGCGAATATCTCACGGCCATTTGTAGGAATCATTACTCGAGAAGTCCTTGGCCAAGGCACTATGTATTGGAAATCTTTCAAATTGATACTCATGATGAGTAGTGGATTTCGAGATCAAGTACTAAAATATTTGGGCCAGGATTAATTAATATTCTGGATGGAGTTGGCACTCATTCCATACTCTAAACCAAATGAGATATTGTATGGTGAAGGTTGTTTATTGTATTGATGTTTGCCATTGAAACGTTCATGTCAAGCCACTTTATGTTCTGGACTTTTGGGTGGTCATTATGTAATGCTAGATATCGTTCATGATTGGCTGAATATATATATATATATATATATTAATTAGAGAACTAATAAATAAATCCTAATAGAATTAATAAGTTAATTCTAATTATTAAGGGTTATTAATCTTAAAAATGTTTGGATTAATTCTTATTTCGCTAACAATAGTCCAGGAAACCTAATGGGTCAAACACAATAAGGGATAAAGTACTCGAGATGTTATTTAGTAACATTACAGGGTTATTTGAGAAAAGAAAAAGTTGTTGTGTTCAAATTATAATTAGTTATAATTTGTGGGGTAAATTTTAATTAACAAAAATTACAATTCTAGTTGGCAATTAAAGAATCCTTATTCTCTAAGGATTCTGGTTACCAAACATAAAGGATATATAAAGATATACATGTTGTCGTTGCATGAACAAATTAGAGCAAGAAAAATTATTTTTCCTGAACGTGTTGTGATTTCTCTTCTTCTTGATTCACAAGCCCTAGCCGTTGTGAACTATACTAGCATCTAATTCACGATAAAACTGAGTGCTCCATGTATGGATTATCATTGGAGGCAACTCTATTTTCTTGCAGTGGTTGTGACCAAATGACATCTTGTTTTAACGATTGCTACAACGCACTATTTGTGAGGAGAGAAATTTTTGAACAACAATGACAACACCAAATCATTAAGGATATAATTTCTGACCTTTTCTTTGATCCATAATATTACATATAAGTTATCCTGGGAATGGGTTTTTGGTTTTTCTTCCACTTTGTAATATTGATTACATGACCGTTTAACCTACAAGGCACTCGAGGATTTGTTGAAATAAAATAAATAAGAATTAGTCTTGTACAAAAATAATGAGCAAAGGTTCAAAAAGTTCACATATAAACCAAAATATTCAAAGAATAGTCAAAAGGTTCAAAGAGTTTAAAGTCTTAGTTAATTAGTACTTAATAGAGTCAAAATATTGAAATAGGGCTTTTATTTAATAAAAATCAACATCAAGTTCTTTATAAAATTGATTTCTCACATTTGCCCTAAATATTATGTTTTTCACTAAATAAATGCATAAAATACTTATAAATAATTAATTCCCTGGATATAAAATTAAACATAATAAAGTATCATATTATATTTACATAAGTGTATACAAAATTTCTATGCAAATATTTCACTTAGAAACAAATTATATACAAAGTAGTCAAGAATTTAAATAAAATAAATTCTCTAGAAAATATACAAATATTCACCAAAAATATATTCAAATAAATTCTGCAAGAATAATATGCTTACAAAATGCCATTTTGTATGTGTACGAATGCATGATAATGAGAGGTGTTAAAACAATCCCTTCAACCACAAGGGTTTTGCCTCACAGGAAAGTGAAAAACTTATCCTCCCTCATCTCTTTCAGAAAATAATATGAATTACATGGTGTGGAATATTAAGGGAATATTAAACTGCTTTTAACATTTGAAAAGTTTGATTAGAGTTTATAATTTGTGTTTTGTTGCTATTTTGGAAAGTTTAGTCTCTTTAGAACATATTTTTTCCTTTACTTTTCATTTAAGCTTCTCAAAATTTTGTGCTAATGAATCTGGTAAATTTTGGTTATTCTAGAAGAAGTTTGTCCCCTTGCATGTGACATATATGTCTTCTTGTGTTATCAATTCAAAAGTTAAGGTTTATAACAATGCAGAGACCTTTTGATCTATTGTTTATGCTTCTTGTACTAGAGCTGCTTGTCAGGAATTATGGAATGTTTTACAGGATTTTAGGAATCAGCATGCTAGTCCTTGTTTCTTCAGGTGATTTTAAGATTGTTAAACATGTGTTTGAATATACTGGCATTAGTTCACCTTGTTCTTTGGCTATTTCTAATTTTGTGAATTTTATTCACTCTTGTGCGCTTGTATCCTATCTTTTCATTGGAAGTTATTTTACTTAGGTTCGTGATAAGTTGAGACTTCTGTCGAGAATGCCTTGATAGGGTCCTTGTAAATCAAGACTAGTCTAAATTATTTTACTCTACCAAATTTTCGCATCTCTCTGTTGGGTATCTCAGGCTCGTATTCTATACGGCGCAGCGAAAAATAAAACGAGATACCCTCCCAGGACCCGTCTATGTATGGAAAACAAGACATAAAGAGAGTAAAGGTAACAACTTTTACCTTTAGGTGATTATGCGAAGAACAAAATTTTCTTCTTCAAGTTGAGGCGCGATCCAGCAATCCTCGTGATCAACCTCCACGTGAGTTGAACGTCTACCGACTATAATCACAGTGTGTGATTATCTCTAATAGTAATCCACATAGAGGAATACTCAAGCACGTAGTTTTCTATGCTAGCAGAAATTCTAAGTGGAGGCTAGGGTTCTTCATCAAGATCAAATCGAGAGAGAAGAAGAGAAAAAGTTCGTGGCTATTGTTTCTTTTTGTGTGTTGTTAAGTTATTGGCTAAGGTTTTTCATGTGCTATTAGCTACTATATATCACACAAAATTCCATTCCCAAAATTGAGAATTCTAATCCTATTAGAATTCCCTAATTGTAATTAGAAACATCAAGTTCTCACAATTACAACTTATACCACAAATTATAACTAATTATAATTTGTCCACAACAACTTTTCTTTCTCTCAATCAACCTCACAATATTATCAAATAACATCTTGAGTATATAATCATCTATTGTGTGTGACCTATTAGGTTTCCCAGTCAATTGGTAGAAAATATGAATTAATCCAAATGTTTTTGAAATTAATAATCCATAATTAATTAGAATTAATCCTATTAATTCTAATCAGGATTGGTTTTAATAATTCATCAATTAATAAACCCATATTCCCAGATCATGAGCAGTATCTAGCAACACATCATGACCACCCAAGAGTCCAGGAAGTCAAGTGGTTTAACATGAACCCTTCAATAACAAACTTCAGTACAATTAACTCCTTTCACCAACAATATCTCATTCGGTTTGGAGTACGGAATTAGTGCCAACTCCCTCTAGAAATAATTCTGGCCAGAATACAATAGTACTTGTACTGAGAACCCACTACTCTAGATGTGTATCAATTGGAACTGTTTCCAATACACAATCGCCTTAGCCAAGGACTTTCCGAGTAGTAATTCCTATAAGTGGGCATGAGATATTCGCCCCTACTATTAGGAGTGGTGAATCCTTTATTAACCCTCTCAACTACTTTCATTTACCTCATAATGTACCCAATATCCATCCCATAGGCGGCCCTCGATCGAGTTTCGGAGATTGGAATCAAAGTACAAAGCTCGGCAAACAAAGTACCTTGGAGATCTCAAGTCTAAGGATACTTTCACGTTTGCTATATTGAGATTATATCAGTGGCACTAAATAGTTGTCCATGTAATTATCTCATAGCTAGGTCATCCAATGAACTTGTTCCATTAACAAGCATCCATGTGTTAACTTTGAGTATCTCAATACTCATGGATATGAGAACCACCATTTGATCAAATCAGGAAGTCTAACACATGCTAGTCTTGACGCATTAATGATGTCTTATCTCATTAATACTACGACTAGGGACTATTTAAGTACTAATATCATCCAGTGTAGTAGGAATCTCATATTATGATCTCTATCGTGATTCTCTTAACACAGTGTTGTACTAGGGACTTTATCGAATAGTTATATTACATAAAGTAAACAAAAAGAAACTATAAAATAAATAATTCCTTTTATTAAAATAAAATATGTTATATATAATGTACAAATAATTACCTCTAGGGCACAACACTAACACTCTCTAGGAATGGATTAGATCATTCCCATCTTCTCATGTATGTTCAAATCCTGGCACCCTCTTCTTTCCCCATTGCTTTCAAATTCCTCTCTATGTGGACCTTTGATGAGAATTTTCTACAGAATGTTTTACGAGTATTGGTCCGCACCATGCTATGGTGATAGTATACAGATACTGGCACAAAAGCTCCATACGTTGAAGCCTAAAGTCTTGGAATAAAGAGTACACTTTGGAGATGTTTTCCAGCAACTGCATTTAGCAGAGATGATGTTTTACATACGTAATCAGTATATGATTAGACTTTGCTTGGCTAATCACTACCAAAACAAGTTCTGTAAATGACACTTGTATTTTTGGCGGTTTATAGCCGTCACAAATAGTGGTTATATACAACAAACCATTGTATATAACTATTAAAAACTACAGCCATCCTATTTAATCTAATATTTGTAGCATATCATCATATATACTATAGCAGACACGACAACTATATACGATGCTTTTTAGACTGTTGTAAATATATGGCTATATATGATGCTCTTGCATTTTTTTTATGACGGTTTTGTGGCCATCTTGAAAAAAATTATTTATGATAGTTCTTTATGATAGTCTTGCAAGTGTCTATCATAAAAGGTTAATATATACGACGGTCTAGAGGCCGTCGTAAATGAAACGATGTATACAACGGTCTTGATGTTATTTACGACGATTTTTTGGCCGTCGTAAAAAATACATTGGTTGCGATGGTTCTTTTACATTGAAATTCCCGAAAAATTCAAATTCTGATTACCTTCAAATTTAGTCATAATTTTATTTTTTGCAATTTTAACAAATCAAATGGTTGGATCATTAATTTGATATGCTTATGTTTATAAATGTGTTAGGTTTTACGCTCGTATATAGAGATTATGTTGGATCATGTGGCAAATTAAATTTTGTCATGATACTTTTTTTAGCAATTTTAACAAATCTAATAGTTAGATCATAAATTTGATACGCCTATTTTTGTAAATTGATTAGGTTTTGGGCATTTTTTAGAGATATTATGTTAGATTATGTGACAAAATATGTCGTATTATCTTCAAATTTTGTCATAACATTTTTCTTAGCAATTTAACAGATCTAGTGGTTAGATTGTTAATTTAATATGCATGTACTTGTAAATACATTAGGTTTTAGCCATTTTTATAGAGATTATAGTAAATTATGTGGCAAAATATATCCGATTAACTTTAAAGTTGGTTATAATACTTTTCTTAGCAATTTCAACAAATCTAATGGGTAGATCATTAATTTAATATGCTTATTCTCGCATAGGCATTAGGTCTTGGGCATTTTTATGGATATTATGCTTGATTACATCTCAAAATATATTGATTACTTTCAAATTTAGTCATAATACTTTTCCTAGAAATTTTAATAAATCTAACGATTTGATGATTAATTTGATAAGCCTATCTTTGTAAATATCACTACTAGAAAAATACAATATACCAACTAACTATTACTAACTCATCACGTCTGTCGGTACTTACCAATTGATTACCGACCGATTACCAACCGAAATGAAAATTGGGAAAATTTAAAAATTTTCCAACCACTTACCAACAAACATAATTGGTTGGTCAATAGTTAGTCGGTAATCAGTTGGTAATCGGTTGGTAATTTGGCGGGGAAATATATACCAATCGAATACCAACTGATAACACTCGATTGGTACATTATCAGTTGGTAATCGTTTGGTAATTTAATGAAAAAAAATTTACCAACCGAAATATATCGGTTGGAAATATATTCAGTTAGTAATCAGTTGGTAATTTGGCGGGAAAATATTTACCAACTGATTACCAATCGAAAGCAATCGGTTGGTAACATATTCAATTGGTAAATGGTTGATATTTTAATTTAAAAATTTTACCGACCGATTACTAACTGTTGGTAATATATTTAGTTGGTAATCAGTTGGTATTTTAATTTAAAAATTTTACCGACCGATTACTAATTGAAATATATCGGTTGGTAATATATTTAGTTGGTAATCAGTTGGAATTTTAATTTTAAAAGTATACCAACCAATTATTAACCGAAATGTATCGGTTGGTAATATATTCAGTTGGTAATCTGTTAGTATTTTTGTTGGTAATTTAATTTAAAAAATTTATCGATCGATTACTAACCGAAATGCATATGTCGGTACTATATTCAATTGGTAATTGGTTAATATTTTAATTTAAAAATTTTACCGACCGACTACTAACCGAAATGTTTCGGTTGGAAAACCTAATTAGTTGGTAATCGGTTGGTATTTTAATTTAAAAATTTTACGGATCGATTACTAACCGAAATGTATTGGTTGGTAATATATTCAGTTGGTATTTTAATTTTATTTTTTTCTAAAAAATTTGAAATATGCTATGCGGCAATTGGTTCACCATGTGGCACCACATCACTGCACACACGGCGCCATGCTAGAAAATCTAGCCTTTCTTGCGACCACCAGGAGTTGAACCTACGTCTCCATTGTAGAGGCACAATGTTCCAACCATTGTCATATGTCATTGTTTGTTCAAATTAGTAGCATGTATTATATTTATTTACTTCTTGCAAAATATTACAATTATATGAAATACACTTTTAAAACTTGTAAATTTTGATTTAAACTTTTGTTTATTTTTTATTTTTAATTTTTAATTTGCTTATATTTATCAGTGTATATATTTATTCTGTACATATATTCCTAAATCATATAAATTTTATTTTTGAATTAATAATAAAAGTAAGCAATTTTTTCATGCCTTTAGTTATACAACAAATTTCTTAGTTATAATTTTTTAAATATAATAAATACCTTTTAATTTAGAAGACTCAGTTCATAATTTTTTAATTATGTAAATATTCATAACTAAAGAGACATTAAACAATTTATCAATTAGGTGTTTTAAATTTAACAATCAAAATATTATATTATATTTGTACACATAATTTTATTAATAGATATAATTGTTATTCTTTTTATCATAATGTAAAAGTTATTACTTTTATTTGTATGACTATATAAATACGTAGGCGTCATGTATATGTGTAGGATGTGTTTCCATCATATTTATATTTTTTTATATACATGCACATATATAAATAGTAATTACTGTAAATCATACAAAATTAAATAAGAATTATCTTTATTAATGCATATAAATTGTCAATATATTCGTAAATTTGATTCTTTTATTTTATATTCAAATTGATAAACTTTCAAATTTATATCATCTACAACAAATATTATAAAAATAAAAAATTTTCAGTATAAAAAGTAGAAATACTTAGTAAAGTTACTATTTTTATCCCATACTTTTAATTACTATATCACATTTTTGTCTTTTTGTATACATGCATATATATAAATTATAATTATTATCCATAAAATTATAAATTTTCAAGTTATATGTGAATGTATATGGAGACTTAAGGTCATATATTAGTTAATTATTAATGCATTTAGTCATTACTTGAATTCCTATAAGTAAAGAAATAGGTATATTTTAAATTCAAATATGCTAGGACATGGATTGCTAAAATGATGGAGCTTAAAACTCTTCTAGATTTTTTTTAGAATAAGATAACATGGTTAGAATATTACCATTGTTTCTTTCCTAAGATAACATTCCTAGTTTCATGGAGTGCAAGAAGAAAAATTTCAAACATTAGTTAGGATAATTTAAAAAAAAAAAAATACTTAGTTAATGGTATTTGAACTCAAGACCTTAGGAATTAACCACAAACTCTAACCACTTAGCCACATTAATTTTTATTCTTATATTCCCAACCTAATTCTTTTCCTTTCTAAATCACACGCCTCTTCCTAATTCATCCTCGAGTGAAATTCCTTAATAACCCTCAACACTCAACAAGCACAAAAAAACCACATAACCCACATATAACAATTCTAAGGCTCACAAATTCATCCATAAATATATTTTTATGCAATATTCCATGAAATGCATCCCATCCCTCTAATTCTAGGATAAGTTTAGGTGGGGTTTTACAGAATGGATTTAAATTTGATAATTTTTATACAACCAAAATTTACGTATCACTGCTCATGATCTCCTAAATATGAGTTTATTAATTAATGAATTAATAAACCAATCTTGATTAGAATTAATAGGTTAATTTTCAATTATTAAGGATTATTAATATCAAAGAAGTTTGGAATAATTCATATTTTGCTGCGAATAGACTGGAAAACCAAATAGGTCACATGATACGTATTTATTTGGATATAAAAATCATAAAAAAAATAAGCACATTCCCAATCAAGTTTAAACTAAAACGTTAAACCCAAATTATACATACAAACAAGCTTACTCATCATTAACATAGCATAGGGTTCAAACGAGTGTCGATCCTCAAGGAACAAGTATACATTAATCCCTTTTCTTTTATTGTTTAACCGACTCGATAAAGTGAAAAAAGAAATAAAATCAAACAAAAGAAAGTAAAAATAAAAATAAAAATAAATACATGTCAAGGATAGAGAAGTATGTAACGCAAACCATTGTTTAGACAAACATGATCATACAGTGTCTAACAAATATCATAACTAATCATTCTCTTGGCACCATGAAGGATTAAGATAAATTAGCATCACTTGGTCTATCTCAACTAATTACTACCTTCTAGATAAATTAGCATCACTTGTTCTGTCTTAACTAATTCATCCACAAGATGCATTAAACACAATCCTTGATTAAATTTTCTTGGTCTGGCAAATTTGAAACATGAAATTAATCAATGAATTCTTGGTCTGGCAAACATCAATTAACCTTTAATTACTCAATCCTCAGCAATTAACCTCTTTAGTCTGGCAAGTTAACAACCAATAAATATGAAATTAATCAATTGCAACCACCATCAACTTCTTTGGTCTAGCAAGCTAATGAAAAGAAACAATCAATTAATCTCGTCATACGCCCAAGTAATTAAATACCAAGAAAAATAATGAATTAATAAAAAGATCAAATAACTCTAAAAATTATGAATATCTAAAATAATGTCGAACTACAATAAAACAATTAATACATCATTGTTCAAGAAAAAGAAAACAAAATAAAAGAAAGCACTCATAGACAAGCCTCATTCTTCTTCCTTTGAAGACCTTCTTATACAACCCTCCTTGAATTGAAGATTTCCTCCTCTGATTTGAGTAATTTTCTTTGATGATCAATGAATTCTCCCCTTTTCCCATTGTGTTTTCCATCTATTTATAGTCTTAAGAAGTTCCTAAACTCGTAGGTACAATGTTTTTGGCCGAGTAGAAGTTAGAAGATACTAGAACTCAACAAATTACAAAAAATAGCATAGAAAAATCAAAGCACCGCCTTAATTTCATAGCACAACCAGCGCCGCCTAGGCTCTCGGAGCTGGCGCCGGTTGTGTTCTGTTTCTCAAATTGTTCACAGATTTTTCCTTGAATTCCGCACAATGTATTCCAAAATGTAGCAGGCACCGCCTCGACTACTGGAGCCGGCGCCGGTTCCACTCTGTTTCATCCCTATTTCACCAATTTTTCATTGTCTCGAAGGTTGTACAACCAGTGCATGGCCGGCGCCGGTTCCACTATCCTAGCTGGCGCCACCTTTAATCTTTTTTTGCGACGTTTTGGCTTTGTTTTGCCCCAAAAATTTGAAATAATGAACAAAATACTTTTCCAAGGGTAAAATCTCAAATATGAAAGAATATGACTAATTATTGAACAAAATGTATTGCAAAAGAGCCTCAAATAACTAAGAAAAATATGACTAATTTTGTCCCTATCATATTCCCCCACACTTAGCTCTTTGCTTGTCCTCAAGCAAAGTATCAAGAATAAGTTGGAAAACACAAGGTTTCATCGAATTACTCAATCAATTTCAAAACAATATCTCTAATGCTTTCTTCATTCAAGAACATAAAACACATGTGAAACCCCAGTCAAGACCAACCTTAGAGTAAGGGCGTTGGGATGCATATCAAGCTTTATTTCATGATTAAATATGTTTTCATATGATTTCTATGTGCTTTGAATTTGATTTTTATTATCTTGAGGTCTTGTTGGTGAGTGATGTGTGAGAGGGGCAAAATGGTAATTTTTGCCCGAGGTGAAAATAAGGAGATAGCTTGTGGATTGAATAGGAAATAATTTTTCTAGTAGAAATAGCAACAAGAGTTGTTGTGGTTTAGTGGTTAGAGCCTTGGAATTAATTCTTGAGGTCTAAGGCTCAAAGTCCATCATAGAAGCTTTAGCTTGAGTAAATTTTATTTTGCTTGGAAAAGGATGGTTTCGGCCATGAGGGCCTAGATAAATGTGGTGATGATGCCCTAGGAGAGACATGTTAGGAGAATTTTCACTTCACTCTTTTGTTCTTCGCGAAATGCTTAAAGGGAATTCATTCTCCCTTGATCTTTAGCTTTTCTTAATTTCCAACTCCTTAGCATGATCAAGGTGTTCTGTCCTTTTCCTTTCCAGAAAATTCAGTAGAGGACTAAGGTATTTTAGGATCAAAATGTCCTAGTAAAAGGCTTCTCATGGTTTGGAAAATGTAAATGACTTGTGGGAAAATTCAAGAGGAAAATCCCTCTTGAAAGCTTTGCTGAAATTTTCCAGCTTGTTGTACCTTCAAAAGGTCAAAAATTCTAGCTCACATTCCCTCCCAAATTCTACCAGAAAAATGGTCTTAAGGATCAGTTGAAACCTGAAATTTTTTGCCCAAATTCGGACTGCACAAGCTGGAGCAAAGCAGGAAAAATTCATATATGAAAATCAGCTTTGTGAGCTCCAAACCAAGCTGTTTTCTCCCAGATTTTGTGCAGCACGTTAGCCATGTTTTTCCTGCATAAAGAAGGCTGGAAACCAGCCTTGAATACCCCTGAAATCCCCTTCAAAACTCGCTGCACATCTGCTGGAAATGGCAGACGAAAATTCTGCCAGAAAATTTCTGTTCAGCGAAATTTCTGTGCAGAATTTTTGTCCAGCTTGTTTCCTATTTTGTTTCAACCGAAAACCCCAACCTACTTTTGTAAAAACCTCCCTTAAACCTCCATTAACAAAGCTCCATTGTTCCCTGAAGCTTCTGCACGAAACTCCCTCCATGGCTGACCGAAAATCTCTCAACCAAATCCATGCAATTTAGCTTGATTACTTTCCAAAATTTCAGCCATCTTGTTTAACAACTTTCCATAAAATTTTGCTCAATTGATTAGACATCTTCTCCACCATTGTGCACCTTAATTTTGGCCACCATAAGCCACCTTGAATCATCTTTAATCCCTCAGAAAAATCACTCCAGCAGTCGGCCATAGGAGACTTCAAAGCTGTCCAGAAAAATCAAGATATTCTTAGAATATCTAGTTTCCAAATCCTCTTCCTAAAAATATTCTTCAAGGATTGTAACAACTAACCTTTCCTTTCCCTTCCAAATCAGAGAAATCACTCCCTAAACCCTACAGAATTTCGGTAGTCCAATTCCTCAGAAAATTGACAGCTTTTTCTTCTCTCTCTCTCGATTTTCTTCAAGCAACAAGAGCACACACACACTACACCAAGAATACCTACTCCTTCTCCACACCTAATACCCCTCCAAACCACTTCAAACCCTCACGAAAATCTCCAGATTTGATCTACTCCTTGCTGTGCATCCATCAACACCCTTATTAACATCAAACTCCTCAAATCATCTTGCTACTTTGAATTAAAAAGCAGAAATTTCTATGAAGAACAAGAACATCTTCAAGTAAACTTATTCTAACAATTTCATCCTCTTCAAACTTAATCTCTAATGAAAACCTATATGAATAAGCATGATAATGATCTCTTCTTCTTTCTCTCTCTCTCTCTCTCTCTCTCTCATGGACCGAAATTTCCTCCCTTGGGTGAATGGTCTCTTTTCCCATGACCATGCTTTCGCCACCCTTCTTGAACAAGATTAGCCATCTAGAAGTTGAGATCTTCTCTAAACTCCTTCAAGTCATTCATCAATCAAGTAAGTACCTTCAATCCTCTTTTTAAAATTTAGAATCATGTCTCTAGGTTGATGAATGGCGATGGGTTTGTGTATGTGATGTTGTTGATTGAAGCATGAGTAATATTTATTTCAGCAATTTTATTTGTGACCTAGTTATAAAGACCCCTTGTCCTTTGGACGGGGCGACATCCCCGGCCCTGGCGGGCCTAGGTTTTCCGGGGTGTTACAAGTGGTATCAGAGCCCAGGTTATAGATAAATATTGATGATATATGATTTATTTATTTAAGTTTAAATCTTATCTAACCTATTTTGATGATGCTGTAAGATGGTTAGACTGCTTAGGACAGCAAGGAAAGGGCAGCAGTGGCACCCACCTTATTATCTAGACCAGGAAGACCTTCTAGTTCCCCAGCCTCCCCTCAGCCAGTTGTCCCTATAGAGGATGACAATGATGTCGAGGATATCCCTATGGAGGATAATAGTGATGATGAGCTTGACTTGATGGAGGATAGCAGTGAGGATGAGGTCCAGATCCTTGAACCACCTCCAATCCTGATGATAGATATAAGCTCTGACAGTGAGAATGATGTTATGATAGTGGAGCTTAAACCCCACCCTCCTAATCCTGAGGTGGATTTAGCAACTAGTGATGACCCGGGGGAGATAGACTATGAGTCTCCACCAAACCTTCCTTTATTCCTCCCTTCAGCCAAGTTGAGGCCGGGGAGAGTTCTAGGCGCCCTGGGAAGGAGCCTATAGAGGGATTTACTAGCGGGGAGGGGATGGATTTCTCTAAAAACACCAGAGGTTGGATATATGACGCAGATGATGAGGATTCCGATGAGGAGTAGAGAGCTAGGGGTCATTTTGATTTAGATGTTTGTTTAATTTCAGCTTTTCATGAGTTGTGATGTTAAGAATTCTTAAAGTTCATTTTTATCAAATTTTGAAATTATGCAAGTTAATTTTAGAAATCGAAATTTATGAGCAATCCTTTAAATAAGTTGCATCTGACTTCTTTCTACTCATACTTGGCTAAGTATGCATACACCACTAAAATGATTTGATACTTGAGTGCATACATTTAACATTTGGGGTATGGTATAGAATGGCACCCAAGAGACGTGCAGTTCCCTCCACCAGAAGAACTCCAGAGGTAGACCGGGTAGCACCGCAAGTTGAACCAGAACAGATGCAATCACCCCATCAGGGTGACGGGCAAAATGATCCCGCGATGGGCATGAGGTCTGATGCCCCGGTAGATGTGTCAATGGGTCAGACACTCAGCAAAGTGGCCGACATTCTTCAGACGCTAACCGAGCGGAGGCACCCTAGAGGGGAAGATGAGGCGTTGGAGAAGTTCTTGAAATTCCAACCACCTATCTTTATAGGTGAAGCAGAACAAGACCAGAAGGCTGAGCAGTGGGTCGAGCAAATTGAGGATATTTTCGCAACGCTCCAGTATTCTGAGGAGCGGATGGTTAAGTTTGCAGCCTTTCGGTTGAGAGGACCAGCTCGGGCGTGGTTGCAGCGGGTCCAAGAGGACTGGGTAATGGATGAGCAAGAATGGACGTGGTCTAACTTCGTTGAATCTTTCAGGGCGGAGTACATCCCTCAGTGGATTGTAGAAAAACGGGAGGACGAATTTCAGAATCTGAGGCAGGGGAGCATGTCTGTGGCTCAATACGCGGCTCGATTCACGCAGTTGTCAAAATACTGCCGAAGACTGGTCGACACCGAGCAGAACCGGACGAGGCAGTTCGTCAAGGGACTATGACCGGAGTTGAGGAGAGCTTTGGCACCTGCTCCACCGACAACTTACTCGGAGGCGGTGGATGCTGCTACTCGCATGGAGAATGAAGATCGCAGCAGGATGGCGGCCAAGCCCTTCCAACCGCCGAGACAACCGCAGGGACACTTCCCGAGGCAGCAATCCCACAAGTGCCCTGGAAATCATCTCTGGTAGAACCGGGAAAAGCAAGCCCGGACAGCACCAGCTGGACCTGCATCGAACCTCCCGTCCTGCAGGCAGTATGGAAAGAAAGGACATACTGAGAGGAATTGCTGGTCCAAGGAAAGAGATAGGAAGTGCTACCACTGTGGTGACCCGAACCACTTGAGAAATACCTACCCTAAGCTGCACCGAGTCGGGCAGGGAAACCCGGCTCAGAACCCGGGATCCAATCGGGCCAACACCATGGGAGCAGCTGGAGGTGGAGCACCGAAGCCACAAGTGAAGGCCAAGGTATTCGCTCCCAACAGAGAGGAAGTTGGGGCCGATGCCGCGGTGGTGGAAGGTACGTTCACTATTCAAGGACGATCCGTTAATGCTTTGATTGACCCTGGCTCTACTCATTCTTATATAAACAAGTTGTGTGCATGTCATTTGGGTTGGGATGGAGTGGAGCTACCTTTCATTTTAGAAATAAGCACCCCTTTGGGGAAGATGGTGCAAGCGGATCGGTATGTGAGGGATTGTAAGGTTAAGGTAGGGAGAGAAAATCTGGAGGGAGATTTGATTGTGTTGGACATTGAAGATTATGACTTAATTTTGGGGATGGACTGATTAGCCAAACATAGGGCTAGGGTAGACTGCAAAAATAAGTCAGTTCAGTTTGTCAGACCGGGTTGTAATGTGTTAGAATTTAATGGAAAGAGGGTGAAAGAGTTGAAGTACTTGATTGCAGGGGCTAAGGCCCGAAAATTATTGAGGCAAGGTTGTAAAGGTTATCTGGCTTACGTGATGAACAAGCCTAAGGACCAATGTAGTCTGGAGGACACGGAAGTAGTGAAGGATTTTCCCGAGGTATTTGCAGCGGAGCTTGATTCTCTACCTCCTAGTCGAGAAGTGGAGTTCACAATCGACTTAGTTCCCGGAGCGGAACTAGTATCGCGGACTCCGTACCGGATGGCGCCGACAGAGTTTAAAGAGTTGAAAGAAAGAGTTGAAAGAGCAACTAGAGGAGCTCATTGGCCAAGGCTATATTAGACCAAGCATGTCGCCCTGGAGAGCGCCTGTGCTATTTGTAAAGAAGAAGGACGGGACCTTGAGGCTGTGCATCGACTACCAAAGGCTGAACAATTTGATGATTAAGAACAAGTACCCTCTTCCGTTGCTTGACGAACTATTCGATCAGCTGCAAGGATCCAGTTGCTATTCCAAGTTGGATCTGAGACAAGGATATTACCAAGTGCGGATAAGAGAGGAAGATATCCCCAAGACAGCCTTCAACACCCGATATGGCCATTACGAGTTCGTAGTAATACCGTTCAGGGTGACTAACGGTCCAGCAGTATTCATGGACCTGATGCACCGAGTATTCCGGCCTTACCTGGACAAGTTTGTAGTAGTATTTATCGACGATATTTTGATCTACTCCAAGAGTCTGGAGGAGCATGCGGAGCATCTGAGGCTCGTGTTGGAAAAATTAAGGGAGCACAAGCTGTAGGCGAAGTTCAGCAAATGCGAATTCTGGTTGGACAGTGTGGCATTCCTTGGTCATGTGGTGACTAAGGAGGGAATTAAGGTAGATCCAGCCAAGGTGGAAGCGGTATCGGACTGGAAGCAGCCGGAGAATATTACCGAGATCCGGAGTTTCTTGGGTTTGGCAAGATACTACCGAAGGTTTATCAAGGGATTCTCGACACTCGCATCGCCAATGACCCGTTTGTTGAGAAAGGATGTTCCGTTTGTGTGGGACGAGAAATGCGAGAAAAGCTTCTAAGAACTAAAGAAGCGACTGATGACAGCACCAGTATTGAGTCTACCAGAGGAAGGCAAATCTTACGCACTGTACACCGACGCTTCGAAAGAAGGACTGGGAGCGGTGTTGATGCAAGACCGGAAAGTGATTGCCTATGCATCACAGAAGTTGCGACCGCATGAAGTGAACTACCCAACTCACGACTTGGAGCTGGCGGCTATAGTGTTCGCCCTAAAGAAATGGCGACACTACTTGTATGGAGCCGAGTACGAGGTGTTCACCGACCATAAGAGCCTGAAGTATATCTTCACTCAGAAGGATTTGAACTTGAGGCAACGAATTGCCCGATCAACTACCATCCCGTGAAGGCTAACGTGGTGGCAGACACCCTAAGCAGAAAAGTTGGGATGGCTAGGCTGAAGGTGCAAGAAATGCAAGTAGTTCAGGACGTATTGGACAGAAGGACGGAAGTGCGAGACAAAACGATTGTTATCAGCAACTTGAAGTTGGTGCCGGACTTGAAGCAAGAAATAGTGGAAGCTCAGCGAAGCAACGACGAGTTTCAAATTTTTAAGGATAAGGAGCTTAAGCGATTGAACAACGAATTCTGTCAGGACGAAGCAGGAGTTTTCCATTTCAGAGATCGATTGTGTGTACCCGGGGAGTAACAACTAAGGGGCAGAATTTTGAAAGTAGCACACAAGAGCAAGTACGCAATTCATCCGGGAGAGGTCAAGATGTATTAGGATTTGAAGAGAGCATACTGGTGGCCCGGAATGAAGCGAGATCTGGCTACGTACGTATCGACCTGTCTCACCTGTCAAAAAGTTAAATTGGAGCATAAGAAGTCAGCAGGACTATTGCAGCCATTGCCAGTGCCGGAATGGAAGTGGGAGGAGGTGACTATGGATTTACCGGACTCCCTATGTCAAAGACTCAGAAGGACGCCATATGGGTAGTAATGGATCGACTGACCAAGTCGGCCTACTTTATCCCGGTAAATGTAAGGGACTCCATGGAGAAGCTGGCTCAGACATATGTTCGAGAAATAGTCCGACTCCATGGAGTACCTTCGAGCATAGTGTCAAACCGAGACCCGAGGTTTACTTCTCGTTTTTGGGGAAAGTTCCAGGAAGCAATGGGATCGAATTTGAAGTTCAGTACGACGGCACATCCGTAGACTGATGGGCAGTCAGAAAGGGTGATCCAAATATTAGAGGATATGTTGAGGGCCTGTGTGCTAGATTTCGGAGACAAGTGGATAGAATGCGTACCTTACGCGGAATTATCTTATAACAACAGCTATCAGGCCTCGATCGGGATGGCACCTTACGAGGCTTTGTATGGGCGCAAGTGTCAAGTACCGTTGTATTGGAGTTGGACGGAAGATGGACACGTGAGCAAAACCGGAGAGGTTTGTGTGCAAGAGATGTTGGATAAGGTGAAGCTAATCCAAGAAAGGTTAAAGGCGGCTCAGAGCCGGCAAAAGAGTTATGCGGACAACGGGAGGAGGGAATTGGAATTTCAAGTCGGGGACCGTGTGTTTCTGAAGCTATCACCCAACGGGGGAATTGTGAAGCATCTGAAGGGTGGAAAATTGAATCCGAGGTATTTGGGACCGTTTTTTATTAAGGAAAGAATCGGACCAGTAGCTTACCGGTTGGACCTACCGGATGGGTTGACGGGTATCCATGACGTGTTCTATGTGTCACAGTTGAAGAAGTATAATGCGGATCACAGTCACGTGTTGAATGAGAAACCGTTAGTGTTACAGCTAGACTTGAGCTACGTGGAAAAGCCTATTCGGATATTGGACCGCAGTGTCAAAACCCTCTGGAATAAGCAGATACCGATGGTTAAGATTCAGTGGGAGCACCATGGCATGTAGGATGCTACATGGGAATCGGAAGAATGGGTTAAGCGAAAGTATCCAGAGCTAAAATAGAGGTATGCATGAATTTCGGGACGAAATTCTTCTAAGGAGGGGAGGATGTGAAACCCCAGTCAAGACCAACCTTAGAGTAAGGGGGTTGAGATGCATATCATGCTTTATTTCATGATTAAATATGTTTTCATATGATTTCTATGTGCTTTGAATTTGATTTTTATTATCTTAAGGTCTTGTTGGTGAGTGATGTGTGAGAGGGGCAAAATGGTAATTTTTGCCCGAGGTGAAAATAAGGAGATAGCTTGTGGATTGAATAGGAAATAATTTTTCTAGTAGAAATAGCAACAAGAGTTGTTGTGGTTTAGTGGTTAGAGCCTTGGAATTAATTCTTGAGGTCTAAGGCTCAAAGTCCATCATAGAAGCTTTAGCTTGAGTAAATTTTATTTTGCTTGGAAAAGGATGGTTTCGGCCATGAGGGTCTAGATCAATGTGGTGATGATGTCCTAGGAGAGACATGTTAGGAGAATTTTCACTTCACTTTTTTGTTCTTCACAAAATGCCTAAAGGGAATTCATTCTCCCTTGATCTTTAGCTTTTCTTAATTTCCAACTCCTTAGCTTGATCAAGGTGTTTTATCCTTTTCCTTTCCAGAAAATTCAGTAGAGGACTAAGGTCTTTTAGGATCAAAATGTCCTAGTAAAAGGCTTCTCATGGTTTGGAAAATATAAATGACTTGTGGGAAAATTCAAGAGGAAAATCCCTCTTGAAAGCTTTGCTGAAATTTTTCCTCTAACTTAGTTCATCTATCTTCATGGAATGAGCTGAAATTTTCTAGCTTGTTGTACCTTCAAAAGGTAAAAAATTCTAGCTCACATTCCCTCCCAAATGCTACCAGAAAAATGGTCTTTAGGATCAGTTGAAACCTGAAATTTTTTGCCCAAAATCGGACTGCACAAGCTGGAGCAAAGCAGGAAAAATTCCTGTACGAAAATCAGCTTTGTGAGCTCCAAACCAAGCTGTTTTCTCCCAGATTTTGTGCAACACCTTAGCCATGTTCTTCCTGCATAAAGAAGGCTAGAAACCAGCCTTCAATACCCCTGAAATCCCCTTCAAAACTCGCTGCACATCTGCTGGAAATGGCAGACGAAAATTCTGCCAGAAAATTTCTGTTCAGCGAAATTTCTGTGCAGAATTTTTGTCCAGCTTGTTTCCTATTTTGTTTCAACCGAAAACGCCAACCTACTTCTGTCAAAACCTCCCTTAAACCTCCATTAACAGAGCTCCATTGTTCCCTGAAGCTTCTGCACGAAATTCCCTCCATGGCTGACCGAAAATCTCTCAACCAAATCCTTGCAATTTAGATTGATTACTTTCCAAAATTTCAACCATCTTGTGTAACAAATTTCCATAAAATTTTGCTCCATTGATCAGACATCTTCTCCACCATTGTGCACCTTAATTTTGGCCACCATAAGCCACCTTGAATCAGCTTTAATCCCTCAGAAAAATCACTCCAGCAGTCGGCCATAGGAGACTTCAAAGCTGTCCAGAAAAATCAAGATATTCTTAGAATATCTAGTTTCCAAATCCTCTTCCTAAAAATATTCTTCAAGGATTGTAACAACTAACCTTTCCTTTCCCTTCCAAATCAGAGAAATCACTCCCTAAACCCTACAGAATTTCGGCAGTCCAATTCCTCAGAAAATCGGCAGCTTCTTCTTCTTTCTCTCTCGATTTTCTTCAAGCAACAAGAGCACACACACACTACACCAAGAACACCTACTCCTTCTCCACACCTAATACCCCTCCAAACCACTTCAAACCCTCACAAAAATCTCCAGATTTGATCTACTCCTTGCTGTGCATCCACCAACACCCTTATTAACATCAAACTCCTCAAATCATCTTGCTACTTTGGATCAAAAAGCATAAATTTCTGTGAAGAACAAGAACATCTTCAAGGTAAACTTATTCTAACAACTTCATCATCTTCAAACTTAATCTCTAATGAAAACCTATATGAATAAGCATGCTAACGATCTCTTCTTCTTCTTCTCTCTCTCTCTCTCTCTCATGGACCGAAATTTCCTCCCTTGGCCGAATGGTCTCTTTTCCCATGACCATGCTTTCGCCACCCTTCTTGAACAAGATTAGCCATCTAGGAGTTGAGATCTTCAATCCTCTTTTTAAAATTTAGAATCATGTCTCTAGGTTGATGAATGGCGATGGGTTTGTGTA
This sequence comes from Voacanga thouarsii, assembly GCA_026120185.1. NCBI lineage: Eukaryota > Viridiplantae > Streptophyta > Magnoliopsida > Gentianales > Apocynaceae > Voacanga > Voacanga thouarsii. Next base: position 4,518,732 of record JANUWF010001643.1, read on the forward strand.
TGTGATGTTGTTGATTAAAGTGTGAGTAATATTTATTTCTGCAATTTTATTTGTGACCTAGTTATAAAGACCCCTTGTCCTTTGGACGGGGCGACATCCCCGGCCCTGGCGGGCCTAGGTTTTCCGGGGTGTTACAACACATGCTACTACATCTTTCACAACAAATGCAAGACTTGTGTAAATGAATAACGACTTAGTAGAACTATCCCAATACTTTACAATATTCTCAAACCATTGGAAAGAATTTAGTTCAAAAAGATTATACATTCCATAAGCTTACTTTTCATACACTCTCTCCACTAATCCGAGACACGTCATGATTCTACTTAGATCAAGTAGGACTTTTAAGCATATAATGTAAGGCTAAAGGCTTGTAATGTAGCTTATCAAACGAAGGATATAGGAGAATCAAATATCAATGAAGCTGAGAGTTCGTAAGAAAAGGATAAACAAATGAATCAATAATTTCCAACCCTTCTTGCTGTCCTATTCCAAACTCTATCAAACCATAACTTTATTCAGCAATTACAACTCCACTCAAGCAAATCCTGCATTTTTTTTTCTCTTTTTTTCCTTATTCTCATCAACTCTTCTTTATTTTTTTTTTTTCAAGATCACTCAAATTTCCAACAATGGTGTCAAGTACTTTATATGAACTGAACTTTTACAGCTCAATCACCATTCCTTATGTGATCATTCTTTTCTTCTTCTTTCAAAAAGTTTTCTCTTCTCTTTCTTTTTCTTTCTTTTCACTCTTACTGCTACCTTTCTTTTCTTTCTTTCTATCTTTTCTAGCAGTTTTTTCTTTTCTTCTCTTATTTTCAATCTCTCTTTTGTTTTTCTTCTCTTTCATTGCTTTTCTTTTTTTTTTTCTTTCCAGCTCCTTCTTTCTATTGATACATGACTGAAAGTAACAAGTCATGATCTTTTTCCACGCACTCCCTCAATATTCTCTTACATATACTTTCATCCATCAAGAGCATAAAGATTTGGAAAATTATTCAAACTCTCAGAAACAAGTAATGAACAAAGTATGATAACTGGTTTTAAAGAAAGAAATCAATAATTTAGACTCAAAATAGGCACTAGGGATAAAATAACAATAGGTAGGCCTGAAAAGCTCAAGCTATCCAAAGAAGGCCTATTACCCGTCATCCCTAAGTTAAATCATGGCTTTCTTTCTTATTTCACCTCGAGAGGTATTCAAGTAAGTTCTAGAATGCTCCATGAATTTTAGTAGAAAAACAGGTTTAAGAACAATGCAAAGCATTTGATCAAGAACTACTTCGTCCAAGTGTGTGCAAAAAGTCACGCATAAGCCATAAATGATCTAGAACATGTGCTCTTTAATCAATCATAATGATCTGCATTAAAAACACAGTTTGAAATCTCGAAGAAAATCAAAAAAATATTGAAAATTTTTGGTTTTAGAAGAAGGATAAAGGATATAAGAATGATGCATAGAAGAATTTTCAATCGAACCACTCCCCCACACTTAAACTGGACATTGTCCTCAATGGCCAAAGAAATAGAACAAAGAATAAACAATGCCATGGGACCAAAAATAACGGGGAAAAGATAAGAAAGAAAATAGTTCCATGACGGAGAAGCTCCAATTTTCCAAACTTTGTGCTCAAAATAAAATTAATAAAAACTTGGAGAAAGTATATCACCAAACCACTCCCCCACACTTAAGTTGGACACAGTTCTCATTAGCAACAAATAAAAACAAGAAAGCATCTCTAAATCGACTAAAAATAATAATGGTTAGAAAGTTTAAGTAATACTTCCTAAGTGCAATAATACTCCAATAGGTATCCAACTTGAGGTAAAGAGAAGGGCTTGTCCAAGAGGACTTAATTCCTGTAAAACAAAACACAAATAAAAGCACAAGGAAAATAAAATAAAATAAAAAATTTTTACACTCATCATGCTTCCTCTTCAAACCTTTTGAAAAGAAATTAAAGCACAAAATAAAAGATAGGCATAATGAATGTAGAATGAAGAGAGGTTTTTGAAAAATAGAAGGTTTATGGAAATAATTTTTCTTATTAAAGAAAAACACTTAAACCTCTTTCTCTAACATTTCTTTAGACACACAAATATTGTTGTCAACGTATAAGTACACATGATTTCTAAAGAATGCATCAAGCTTGAAATCACACCCTTCAAAAGATTTGTTATAATTGAAATTCCCCTTAGAACTTATCAATTGAGTTCTTAAAGATGGGATCAAGAAAATCCTTACTTTTCAAGGCATGGTCAACAAAAACTAAGTTACCTCCCTGAAATTGGGGTGAAGGGTAGAACTCGTCAACATCCTCAAAGGGTTTCTTATGATGTAGCGTTGAAAGATCTAACTCCTTGAGGCATGATAAATTTAACATAGCATCATTTGGACCCTTTTTCTCCAAAAATTAAGACGAACTTAGAAAAAAAATCATGTGATAAAGAGAGATTAGAATTATTAGCACGTAGAATAGAATTGAATACCTCCCTTTCCACATTGGACAATTGGTCCTCATATCCTCTCTCACTTCCTTAGAGATTCTCTTGTTCAAGCATATGGGCCTTTATGGCATCCTCAACCAAGTTGGCTAGTTGTGTTCTTTGATAGCTCAATCGTTGAGATGCTTCTTCATGCTATTGAACTGATGAATTTGTATTGGCAACAAAAAAAATCACCAATGTTATTAATGACGTCTCACTAAGAACATCAATACGAGCTTGTAATCTTTCCAATCTAGCATCATTGTAACTCCTTTGATTTTGTGCCCAAAAATAGTTGTCCATGAGGATATCAACCTCGCACAAAAAAAAAAAAGAAAGAAAGAAAGAAAAACAAACAAAAATAATAGAGAAACAAAGAAAAGAAAAAAAAAATGTAAAAGCAAAGAATTGAAAAAATAAAGAAAAGAAAAACATACGCATTAGATATATTCACAAGCTACCTAAATGAAAAAGTTAGTGGTATTTAGAATACAACAAGAAGTATGATAATCAATTAAGTCAAAGTTAGTAAATTAGATTACAAGAGACAAAAGATACAAAAGATGGCACCTTTTTTGAAAAAATAACAATTGTACAAATTTACATATTTACATATTCATATAGTTAAATCAACAAAATCCAAGCTTTCATGCTATTGTTCCCCGGCAACGGTGCCAAAAACTTGATACGTAATTATTTAGGTATAAAAATCATATAAGAATAAGCACATTCCTAATCAAGTTTAAATTAAAACGTTAACCCCAAATTACGCATATAAGCAAGCGTACTCATCATTAACATAACATAGGATTCAAACGAGTGTCGATCCTCAAGGAACAAGTATACATTAATCCCTTTTCTTTTATTGTTTAACCGACTCGAGAAAGTGAAAAAAGAAATAAAATCAAACAAAAGAAAATAAAAATAAAAATAAAAATAAATACATGTCAAGGATGGAGAAGTATGCAACTCAAACTATTGTTTAGACAAACATGATCATAAAGTATATAACCATTATCATAACTAATAATTCTCTCGGCACCATGAAGGATTAAGATAAATTAGCATCACCTGATCTGTCTCAACTAATTACTACCTTCTAGATAAATTAGCATCACTTGTTCTGTCTCAACTAATTCATCCACAAAGTGCATTAAACACAATCCTTGATTAAATTTCGTTGGTCTGACAAATTTAAAACATGAAATTAATCACTGAATCCTTGGTTTGGCAAACATTAATTAACCTTTAATTACTCAATCCTCAGCAATTAACCTCTTTGGTCTAGAAAGTTAACAGCCAATAAATATGAAATTAATGAATTGCAACCACCATCAACCTCTTTGGTCTAGCAAGCTAATGAAAAGAAACAATCAATTAATCTCGTCATACGCCCAAGTAATTAAATACCAGGAAAAATAATCAGTTAATCAAAAGATCAAATAACACTAAAAATCATGAATATCTAAAACAATGTCGAAGTACAATAAAATAATTAATACATTATTGTTCAAGAAAAAGAAAACAAAGTAAAAGAAAGCACTTATAAACAAGCCTACTTCTTCTTCATTTGAAGACCTTCTTGTACAACCCTCCTTGAATTGAAGAATTCCTCATTTGATTTGAGTAATTTTCTATGATGATCAATGAATTCTCCCCTTTTCCCCTTGTGTTTTCCATCTATTTATAGGCTTAAGAAGTGCCTAAACTCGTAGGTACAATGTTTTTGGCCGAGTAGAAGTTAGAAGATACTAAAACTCCATAAATTACAAAAAGCAGAGAAGATAAATCAAAGCACCGCCTTAACTTCAGGGTATAGCCGGCACTGCCTAGGCTCTCAGAGCCGGCACCGTTTGTGTTCTGTTTCTCCAATTGTTCGTCGATTTTTTCTTGAATTCCGCACAATGTATTCTAGAATGCAGCTGATGCCGCTTTGGCTACTGGAGTCGGTGCCGGTTCCACTCTGTTCCGTCCTGTTTCACTAATTTTTCATCGCCTCAATGTTCGTCCAACCAGTGCATGGCCGGCGCCAGTTCCTCTGTCCTAGCCGACGCCACTTCTAATCTGTTTTGCGATGTTTTGGCTTTATTTTACCCGAAAAATCTGAAATAATGAACAAAATACTTTTCCAAAGGTAAAATCTCAAATATGAAGGAATATGACTAGTTATTGAACAAAATGTATCGCAAAAGAGCCTAAAAAAACTAGAAAAAATATAACTAATTTAGCCCCTATCATATTCCCCCACACTTAGCTCTTTGCTTGTCCTCAAGAAAAGTATCAAGAACATGTATGAAAACACAAGGTTTCATCAAATCACTCAATCAATTTCAAAATAATATCTCTAATGCTTTCTTCATTCAAGAACATAAAACATATGCTACTACAACTTTCACAACAAATGCAAGACTTGTGTAAATGAATAACGACTTAGTAGAACCATCCCAATACTTTACAATATTCTCAAACCATTGGAAAGAATTTAGTTTAAAAAGATTATGCATTCCATAAGCTTACTTTTCATACACTCTCTTCACTAATCCGAGACATGTCATGATTCTACTTAGATTAAGTACGACTTTTAAGCTTGTAATGTAAGGCTAAAGGCTTGTAATGTAGCTTATCAAACGAATGATATAGGAGAATCAAATATCAAAGAAGCTGAGAGTTCGCAAGAAAAGGATAAACAAATGAATCAATAATTTCCAACCCTTCTTGCTCTCCTATTCCAAACTCAATCAAACCATAACCTTATTCAGCAATTACAACTTCACTCAAGCAAATCCTTCATTTTTTCTCTTTTCTTCCTTTTTCTCATCAACTCTTCTCTATTTCTTTTACAAGATCACTCAAATTTCTAGCAATGGTGTCAAGTGCTTTATATGAACTGAACTTTTACAGCTCAATCACCATTCCTTTTGTAATCTTTCTTTTCTTTTTCTTTCAAAAAGTTTTCTCTTCTCTTTCTTTTTCTTTCTTTTCACTCTTACTGCTACTTTTCTTTTCTTTCTCAATTTCTTTCTTTCCATCTTTTCTAGCAGCCATTTCTTTTCTTTTCTTTTTCTTCTCTTTCTTTGCTTTTCTTTTCTTTTTTTTTCATTCAAGCTCCTTCTTTCTATTAATACATGACTGAAAGTAACAAGTCATGATCTTTTTCCACGTACTCCCTCAATATTCTCTTACATATACTTTCATCCATCAAGAGTATAAAGATTTGGAAAATTATTTAAACTCTCAGAAACAAGCAATGAACAAAGTATGATAACTGGTTTTAAAGAAAGAAATCAACAATTTAGGCTCAAAATAGGCACTAGGGATAATATAACAATAGATAGGCCTGAAAAGCTCAAACTATCCAAAGAAGGCCTATTACCCGTCATCCCTAAGTTAAATCATGACTTTCTTTCTTATTTCGCCTCGAGAGGTATTCAAGTAAGTTCTAGAATGCTCCATGATTTTTAGTAGAAAAGTAGGTTTAAGAAGAATGCAAAGCATTTGATCAAGAACTACTTCGTCCAAGTGCGTGCAAAAAGTCATGCATAAGCTATAAATGATCTAGAACATGTGCTCTATAATCCATCATAAAGACCTACATTAAAAATACAACTTGAAATCTCAAAGAAAATAAAAAATATTTTGAAAATTTTTGGTTTTAGAAGAAGGATAAAGGATATAAGAATGATGCATAGAAGAATTTTCAATCGAACCACTCCCCTACACTTAAACTGGACATTGTCCTCAATGGCCAAAGAAATAGAACAAAGAATAAACAATGCCATGGGACCAAAAATAACGGGGAAAAGATAAGAAAGAAAATAGTTCCATGACGGAGAAGCTCCAATTTTCCAAACTGTGTGCTCAAAATAAAATTAATAAAAACTTGGATAAAGTATATCACCAAACCACTCCCCCACACTTAAGTTGGACATAGTCCTCATTAGCAACAAATAAAAACAAGAAAGCTTCTTTAAAGGGACTAAAAATAATAATGGGTTAGAAAGTTTAAGTAATACTTTCCAAGTGAAATAATGTTCCAATAGGTATCCAACTTGAGGTAAAGAGAAGGGCTTGTCCAAGAGGACTTAATTCCTGTAAAACAAAACACAAGGAAAAGCACAAGGAAAATAATAATAAAATAAAAAAATACCTAAATAAAAGAAAAAAACTAAAGAAAAAGACTCAAAAAATAAAATAAAATAAAATAAAAACTTTTTACACTCATCATGATTCCTCTTCAAACCTTTTGAAAAGAAATTAAAGCACAAAATAAAAGATAGGCATAATGAACGTAGAATGAAGAGAGGTTTTTGAAAAATAGAAGGTTTATGGAAATAATTTTTCTTACTAAAGAAAAACACTTAAACCTCTTTCTCTAACATTTCTTTAGACATACAAATATTGTTGTCAATGTATAAGTACACATGATTTTTAAAGAATGCATCAAGCTTGAAATCACACCCTTCAAAAGATTTGTTATAATTGAAATTCCCCTTAGAACTTTACAATTGAGTTCTTAAAGATGGGATCAAGAAAATCGTTACTTTTCAAGGCATGGTCAACAAAAACTAAGTTACCTCCCTGAAATTGGGGTGAAGGGTAGAATTCATCAACATCCTCAAAGGGTTTCTTATGATGTAGCGTTGAGAGATCCAACTCCTTGAGGCATGATAAATTTAACATAGCATCATTTGGACCCTTGTTCTCCAAAAATTAAGACGAACCTAAAAAAAAATCATGTGATAAAGAGAGATTAGAATTATTAGCACGTAGAATAGAATTGAATACCTCACTTTCTACATTGGACAATTGGTCCTCATATCCTCTCTCCCTTCCTTGGAGATTCTCTTGTTCAAGCATATGGGCCTTTATGGCATCCTCAACCAAGTTGACTAGTTGTGTTCTTTGATAGCTCAATCGTTGAGATGCTTCTTCATGCTATTGAACTGATGAATTTGTATTGGCAACAAAAGAATTCACCAATGTTATTAATGACGTCTCACTAAGAACATCAATGCGAGCTTGTAATCTTTCCAATCTAGCATCATTGTATCTCCTTTGATTTTGTGCCCAAAAATAGTTGTCCATGAGGATATCAACCTTGCACAAAAAAAAAAGAAAGAAAGAAAGAAAAACAAACAAAAATAATAGAGAAACAAAGAAAATAAAAAAAAACAAAAATGTAAAAGCAAAGAATCGAAAAAATAAAGAAAAGAAAAATATACACACTAGATATATTGACAAGCTACCTAAACGAAAAAGTTAGTGGTATTTAGAATACAACAAGAAGTATGATAGTCAATTAAGTCAAAGTTAGTAAATTATATTACAAGAGACAAAAGATACAAATGATGGCACCTTTTTGCAAAAAGAACAATTGTACAAATTTACATATTTACATATTCACATGGTTAAATCAATAAAATCCAAGCTTTCATGGTATTGTTCCCCGGCAACGGCGCTAAAAAGTTGATGCATATTTATTTGGGTATAAAAATCATGTAAAAATAAGCACATTCCCAATCATGTGTAAATTAAAATGTTAACTCCAAATTATGCATATGAGCAAGCGTACTAATTATTAACATAGTATAGGGTTCAAACGAGTGTCGATCCTCAAGAAACATAGTATGTGGTCTTGATGGTAAAATCTTCTTCTTCCAAGAAGAAAGTTCAAAAGAAGAAGGAAAGTAGGATCCCACTAAGCCCAAAGTTGGTGTGAAGGAGAAGGATGCAGCCACCAAAAGCCTGTGCCATCACTGTGGCAAAATGGGCCATTGGAGGCGCAACTGCAAAGCCTACTTGGAGATCGTCAAGGAAAAGAAGCAGAAGGAGAAGCTCGTGGACACTTCTACTTCTACTCCTAGTATGTTTATGATTAAGGTTAATACTACTTTTAAAAATGAGATATGGGTATTGGATACTAGATGTGGATCTCATTTATGCAATAACTTGCAAGGACTAAAAGGCAATAGAACGCTAAAGAAAGGCAACATGGATTAATAGGAGCTAAAATCATTATTATTTTTTTAGTTATTTGAGGTTATTTTGAGATGCTTTTGTTGTAATAACTAGGCATATGCCTTCTGATTTGACATATTTCTTGTAAAAAGTGTTTTTGACGAATTTGTGCAGATTTGACGTAATTTTGAGCAAAAACTAAAGATTTTCCAAAACATACCTGGTGCCAGGTCTAGCAAGTGGACCAGGCACCAGGACCATTCTGGTTAGCCAGTTGAAATAGACAAAAAACTCGGGGAGAAAATAGAACACACCCGGTGCCAGGTTGGTCGACTGGACCCGGTGCCAGTCCCGTTATGGAACACAAAATTTCTGTACAAGAATTTGATAATTTTACAAAGATTTTGGTATTCTCCAATTCTTACTCAGCTAAGACTCCTCAAGCAATGAATTTGGCATCAAAGAAGCTTATAAAATCAAGAGAAAACAAAAAAGATTGAGGATGAATTAAACAGCATAAATTCCAATTGCTCAAAGAAGGAGGAATTTACCAAATCAAGGATGGTTGTTCAAGAGAGTTTTCAAAGGAGAAGAATGAGGCTTGTCTATGAGTGCTTTCTTTTACCTTCATTTTCTTTTCCTTAAACACTTATGCACTTAATGTTTCCATTGTAATTTCACATTGTTTTTAGGATTCATGAATTAATTTAGTCTTTGATCAATTTATTATTTATCTTGGGATTTGATTACATGTTTTGCTTACAGAGTTGGTTGGTTGATTTTTGTTATTGACTTGCTTGAAAAAGGGGTAGGTAATGAATTCAATTAATTATTTCATACTTGTTGTCTAATAATTTGCTTGAAAAAATGGTTAATTGTTAAAGAACTTGAGTAATCAAATGTTGGTTGATGATTGCTAGAATATGGATTCATTGACTAATTTCATGTTTTAAATCACCTAGAATATAGGAGTTTATAAGAGGATTGATTTTAATGCATCTTTTGGATAAATTGGTTGAGATGGAATATGTTCACTAGTTCAACTAGAAGAGAGTGATTCCATGGATTGCAAACGAAGTGGGCCTATATTTAAATCCTTCATGAGACGAAGATGATAATTGATTGTGATATTGGCTAAGTCATTCATTATCATGTTTTCAGAAGCTTTTGTCTAAATTACATATTTTCATATCCTTGAGTTGTATATAATTTTTCTTTATTTTTCTTTTTATTTTAGCACTTTATTGGGTCGGTTAAACAATGAATGAAAAGTGACTAGTGTGTACTTATTCCTTTGAGGATCGATACTCATTAATTTCCTATACTATGCTTGCAATGAGTATACTTGCTCATATGTGTATTTTAGGATTAATGTTGATCCGTAAATTTTGGGTTTACAAAAATCATCAAATTTAAATCCATCCCTTAGTCAAGTTTTAATTATTTAACCAACCAAATACACAGTAGTCACTTTTCATTTATCGTTTAACCAACCAAATAAAGTGATAACGAAATCAAAATAAAAATAAAAACAAAACATATATAACTCATGGAGAGAGAAAAATATGTAATTAAATAATTATTTTCAAAAGTATGACATGAATCATCTAATACTTATTATAACCAATTATTTACTTGGCATCATGAAGGAATATAAAATAAAATTCCATCGTTTCCCAAGTCATGAATCCAGTTATATAAACTCTACTTCTTTTCCAATCCATGGAATTACTATTTCTTGATTAAATTAGTAGATTACCCAATCAAACCAACATAACCAAAAGATGCATTAAACACAATTCCTTATAAACATGAAATTAGCTAATAACCCTTTGCTCGATGTGAAACCATCTAATCTTTGATTACTTAGGTTTTGTAATCTTAACTTCTTTTCCTAAGTCCATTAAGATTTAACAAATATGAAATTAATGCAATGAACTACTAACATCATTTCCCAAGTCAATTAGAAGAAAACGCATCAATAACCAATGATAACAAGTAATCAAATGCCAAGGAAAATAATTAATTAATCAAAGATTAAATAAATTAAAAATCATAAATCTAAGAATAATATCTAAACACAATTGAAGAATTACTCTCATCATTGTTCAAGAAAAAGAAAACAAAGGAAAGAGATAAATACTCAGAGACAAGCTTTTCAATTTCGAATGAAAACTCTTCTCGAAACAATGCTCCTTGAATTATTTCTCTAGAAAAATATTGGTGGTGCACCCTAAAAAAATATGTCTAAGTCTGTACATTGTGCACACCCTCCTTATTCCTACATAAATAGCCTTTATTTATAGGCTTACAAATTTCCTAAAAATTCAAAAGAGAAAAGAAGTAATTTCCAATCAAAATTCTAAATAAAAATAAAGAAAGCAATTGTGAAAGAATTGGAAACTCGGTTGTCATTTTGCACTGAAGAATTACAAAAGCCACTGAAATTTTGAGCCGCAAAACCAACTAAAATCATGAAGTCCAAGCCATTTCTCTTTCAATTCCATTGACCGAGCCACGTCCTTTTAATCGAGCCACACAAAAGCCACCGTTATTCTTCTTCTTCTGTCGCAGAGCCGAGCCACCGAAACCATTGAAGCCATCCCATTTCTTTGTTTCTTCTCACTAAGACACCAACCACCTTCTTCCTTGGTTGAGCCGTGGCTCAGTAGTGCCGCAGCTTGGGTTGGTGGCATCCTTCCCAGGATGTAAAACATCTTGGCCATGATCAATTTTTGTCCTCTTCCCTTTTTCTTTGTTCCGTTATTTTTCTTCACCTTGGCCCCTGATTTCTTTCTTTTTCTCTTCTTGCTTTTGTCTTTTGCTTGAGTTGATCGACCAAGCCATGAGCCTCCATCCTTGGAGCCATTGTTTCCTTTTCAATTGATAATTGCACCTTCCTCTGTTTTGTCTTATTTTTTCTCTGTTTTCCTCTATTCTTCTAGTATAGGACTGGCACCAGGTCCATCTAATAGGCCTGGGACTGGGTCTGCAGCTGAAAAATTACACAATTAGCTCTAAATTACAGAAAAATATTTTTAAAAGTGAAATATAAAATAGGAAGGAATAGGACTAGCTACTGTGTTAAAAGTGTCTCAAATTAGCATCAAATAACTAAGAAAATAATGATGATTTTAGCCGCTATCAAATGTTTTAAATAAAAATTGATTAAGCGATGGATTTAAATTTGATGATTTTTATACAACCAAAATTTACACATTATGGACCTACATACTACGAATGGAGCAAAGGTTGCTACACTTGCTGTTGGGATATACGAGCTGAACCTGCCTTCAGGATTAGTTTTAGAACTGCAAAACTATTATTTTGTACCAGTTTTAATGAAAAGCATTATCTCGGTTGTGTGTTTAGAATTCTATGGATTTCATTTGATATTCAAAAATAAATGTTGTTCTTTTTCATTGAATGATATTATTCATTATGGTTCTGCAACTTTGGTTAATGGTTTATACATTCTAGACATGGATATTCCAATTCTCAATATAAACAATAAGAAACCAAATATTGATAACCCAAACATCTCTTACTTATGGCATTATCATTTGGGCTATTTAAATGATAATCGTGTTTCTAAGTTACACAAGTTATATGGCATAAGGTCATTTGATTATAAATCATATGGCACATGCAAATTTTGTTTACTTGGTAAAATAGCTAAAACTCTTTTCTTTAGAAAAGGAGAAAAGGCCAAAAAGTCATCAACACTTATACATTCTGCTGTATGTTGCTCAATATCAATACAATCAAGAGGTGGTTATCACTACTTCTTAACCTTGATGATTATTCACAATATGGGTATTTGTATTTAATGAAATACAAATCTGAAGCTTTTGAAAAGTTCAAAGACTTAAAGAATGAAATAGAGAAACAACTTGAGAAAAGTATTAACACTCTAAGATCTGATCAAAGAGGTAAATACTTAAGTCAAGAGTTTCAAGGTTATCTTAGAGAAAATAGGATATTATCTAAATAGACTCCACCACATATTGTTTTGAGGTATATTTATTGTAATAACTAGGCATATTCATTCATATTTGACATTTTTCTTGTAGAAAGTTTTTTAACAAATTTGTGTAGATTTGAGTGAAATTTGAGCAAAATTGGAGAAATTCCAAAATACACCTAGTGCCAGGCCCAGCTAAGGGACTAGGTGTCGGGTCCATTTTGGTCAAATAGCAAAAATAGAGCAAAACTCAGGGGAAGAACAGAGCATACTTAAAGCTAGGTGGGTTGACTTGACCTAGCGCCAAGTCCACTCTAGAAGGCAAAAATCCTGTACACGAATTTAGGAATTTTTTAAAGATTTTGGTATTTTTCAAATCCTACTCGGCCAAGACTTCCCAACTACGAATTTAGCATCCAAAAGGCCTATAAAAGTAAGAGAAAACACAAGGAATTAGGTGTGGATCTAGGAGCTAAAATTCTAATAATTCATTGAAGAAGGAATTCACTAAATCAAGGAGGGTTGTTCAAGAGAGTCTTCAAGGAAGAAGAAAGATGCTTGTCTATGATTGCTTTCTTTTATCTTTATTTTCTTCTCCTTAAACAATTATGTATTTAATGTTTCCATTGAAATTTGACAATGTTTTATGGATTCATGATTTATTGAGTTAATGAAGCCTTTTGATCAATTGATGATTGTTCTTGATATTTGATTACTTGTCTTTCTTATGGAGTTGGTTGATTAATTCTGTTATTAACTTGATTGAAAAAGGGGTTGGCAATGACATCAATTAATTAATTTCATATTTTTTATCTCTTAACTTGCTTGAAAAATAGGTTAATTACCTAGAACTTTTGTAATTAAAGGTGATTGCTAGAATATGGATTCATTGTCTAATTTCATGTTTTAAATAACCTAGAATATAGGGGTTTATAAGAGGATTGATTTTAATGCATCTTTTGGATGAGCTAGTCAAGACAGAATATGTTCACTAATTCAACTAAAATGTAGTGATTCCATGGATTGCAAACGAAGTAGGTCTATCTTGAATCCTTCATGAAACCAATATAATAGTTGATTGTGATATTGGCTAGGTGATTCATTATCATGTTTTCAAAAGCTTTTGTCTAAATTGCAGATTTTCACATCCTTGAGTTGTGTGTGTGTGTGTGTGTGTGTGTATGTGTGTGTGTATATTATTTTATCACTTTATTTAGGTCGGTTAAACAATGAATGAAAACTGATTAGCGTGTACTTGTTCATTTGAGGATCGATACTCATTAATTCCCCATGATATGTTTATGATAAAGGATCAAAACGAAAAACATAAAAGAAAACGCAGTAGAAAAAATTTTCAGTTTTCTAAGCCACATCTAGGAGAGAGTACTTACTTTTCTTTATTAGTTGTGGATAAATTAATCAGGGGCCGAGTTGCACTGGAACTTGCATTGGAAGGGGAGAAGGAGGCTCCTGCGGTTCAAGCGGTATTCCCGCTAATCTTCAACTCCTACGCATCAAGCGTCTCCAAGCTTCCTCTTTTATCTTCCGAAGTATGACTCTACCTCAAGCCTAGAGAGAATAAGACAATTAACGTCGTTATTTTTTTCTCTTCTCCTTTCCTCTTAATTTTGGCCAGCCATAGGCCTTCCTCAAGCCCTAATGGCTGAAATCATCAAGCCCTAAAGGGCTTGGTGCTGCGCTTATAAATCAGTCCAAGACTGGCCTAATCCTCTTAATTAATTAGTTAATTAATTATCTTTTCTGGGCTTCATTAGATACCCAGGACTAATTAATTAATTCTAATTAGACTCTTAATATATGTCAACATATATTAGCCTAATTAGTAAATTTATTCCAGCCTAATTCTCTAAATTAATTAATTATCTTTTCTGAGTCTTGTAAAAAATCTAAGACTAATTAATTAATTCTAATTAGACTATTATTATAAATTTTATTCTCTTCCATATAATTATCTATTAAGCATAGATTGTGTCTAAACAACACCAAGGCAACTTGAGCAACTTCCAGGACCAAGAGACATATTATTCATTGCTACAAAAATGACCAAACTTCCCTTACTATTAAATAGCTGTATTTTACCATTTCAAATATTCCCATTTATCACCATATGAAAATATTGACCCCGAGAATAATATTGCTAAAGTAATGTCTTTGACCTACATGTAAAATAATGGAAATAACTTTCTACGTAACACCCATCAATGAGATAGGATAAATGTACTAACACCCATCTCAGAGACATCTACTATCCTTAGATCTCTAATCTAATAATCCATGACTTACTTGAATATACTTGCTTATCATTGGAATCTACCCAAAAGAACACATTTTAGAGTTACGTTCCTAGGGCCCTGGATTATTAGATTATCTTAGACAATCACAAAGGAGTGATTTAACTTTACTGTGTGAAGTACAGAAACTATGTTGCATGAGTCCGTCTTAACTACCTAGAGTAATACACCCAACATTAAAGGACATTGATCTCACAAAAGAAATCTCGCCCAACATACATCAAAGTATAAAATCTTAGCTTCGCTAGACCACTAACTTATACTCAAGTATGAAGGTATCCATCCACGTTGTAGCTGTAATAGTCTAGTCTCTATAATTATAGTATTTTAAGAGAGACCACTACTATAGGTACAATTCTACGTATTCGAAATACGCTTATACCAATTATATGAGTGAACTACTCATTGATTCAAGGTAAACCATTCCTCATTGGAATTCATGGTATAATAGTCTTACCTTGATGAAATGCCTAGTTCCATCAAACGACTAACAACTCAATTTTACTTGTATGAGAAGTACCCATACTCTATACCATATTGTGAAGAATGACTCAACTTGACATACTTGGACCTTCAATGTGCAATAATATAAGAAACAAACTAAATTGAATGAATAAATATTTTATTACAATGTGTTTACACAAAATACATAGTCTTTAAGGGTATACTTTCAAATAATCTCCCACTTGCACTACAAAGCTAAGAAAGTCCACAGAAGCCTACCCCTATGACATCTAAGTGTGTGAGAAACACCTTTTCTTTCAAAGGCTTGGTAAAGGGATCTGCCAGATTGTTAACACAGGAAATCTGACCAATCACAATCTGTCGCTTTTAGATGAACTCCGGGGTGAGGTGATACTTCTTCTCTATGTACTTCCGCTTCCTATGGTTTCGAGATTCCTTGCATTGTGATACCACTCTAGTGTTGTCACAATAAATCGTGACAGGCCTACCCATGTGCGGTACTACTCCAAGTTCTATGAGAAACTTCCAAAGCCACACAGCTTCTTTAGAAGCTTCTGAAGCAGCAATGTACTTAGCTTCAATGGGAGAATCAACAATATAGGATTGTTTGAGTCTATGTAACCGATAGGAACCAATTCATCAGCACGATATACATATAATATCTCATTTTCTTGAGATATTTGAGTATATACTTTACGGCTTACTCTTGAGCTTCTCTTGGGTTTAACTAATATCTACTAACTATGCCTACTGCAAAAGTAGATATCTGGTTTAGTACAAAGTATAGCATACGTGAGACTTTCTACAGCTGAAGCACAAGGGATCCTGCTCATTTTCTGCTTGTCTTTCTGTGTTTGAGGACACTGCTTGGAAGATAAGGATAATCTATGTCTAAAGGGTTTGATAGCCCATTTACATTGATCTATGTTGTACTCGACCAATATCTTATCAATATAAGCAGATTGGGATAAGTCTAACATTCTCTACTTCCTATCTCTAAGAAGCTTAATACCTAGAATATAGCTATCTTCTCCTATGTCTTTCATCCTAAATTAACTAGATAGCCAAACCTTAACCGATGATGATGTTCCTACTTCATTTTCAATGAGTAGAATGTCTTCTACATAAGGTACCAAGAAAATTACTTTGCTACTATATGATTTCATATATAGACATGGTTCATCCACGTTTTGAACGAAACCATAAGCTGTCACAATTTTATCAAAATGTATGTTCCATGCTCGTGACGCTTGCTTAAGTCCATAGATGGACTTGTTAAGCTTATAGACTATTTGTTCATAACCTCTAACAACAAAACCTTCTGGCAGGAACATATAGATTTCTTCACTAAGATAGCCATTTAAGAAGGCCGTCTTGACAGCCATTTGTCATATCTCATAATCATAATGACATGCGATGGCTAAGAGAATTCGGATAGACTTCAACATGGCTACTGGTGAAAAGGTTTTCTCATCCTTTCTTTCTGAGTATAACCTTTACCAACCAACCTTGCTTTATAGGTTTCAACCTTTCTATCTGCACCTCTCTTCCTCTTGTATGCCCACTTACAGCTAATGGGTTTTATCCTATTAGGTGCAGTGACAAGATCCTGACCTGATTAAGGTACATGGACTCAACCTCAGCATTCATGGCTAGCTGCCATTTGCCTGCATCAGCATCAACAATTGCCTCATCGTATCTAGTTAGATCTTGTTCCTGATGATCAGAGCCTAGATCATAGATTTCTCTGGTCCACCTTTCTGGAACTTTTGTGATCCTCCCACTATGATGAGGCTTATATTGTATAGGAACATCCGGTAGTGTTTCTCTTGGTTCATTGATTGGGGTGTTAGAAGTACCTGGGGTTGAATCAGTGACCAACTTCTCTTCTAACTCTATTCTACTTGAACTCGTGGTGGAGGTAACTTGTTCATCCTCTAAGTATCTAGCATTAATACTAACAAGTACTTTATGCTATTTAGAATGATAGAAATATCCACCTCTTTTTTCATTTGGGTACCCAATGAAGTAGTATAACTCTGATCTTGATTCTAGCTTACTTCCCTTTGTTAGCACATAAACTGGACAACCCTATATCTTGAGATGGTTCAAACTGGGCTTTCGTCCAACCCACATTTTATAGGGTGTCCAAAATACTGATTTGGAAGGTACCAAGTTTACATATATGTCGTTGTTTCTAAGGCATACCTCCAAAAAGAAATAGGAAGAGACGTATGACTCATCATGCTTCTGACTATTTCCACCAAAGTTCTCTTTCTTCTTCGAGTTACTCTATTCTGCTGCGGAGTCCTAGGCACAGTTAATTGAGATACTGTGTCATGATGCACTAAGTAATCCTTAAACTCACTGAGGAGGTATTCTCTACCACGATCTAATATCAAAGTTTTAATTAATTTACTTGTTTGAAGCTTTACTTTAGCCTTAAATTCCTTGAATTTATCAAAAGAGTCAGACTTGCGCCTCATCAAATAAACATAACCAAAACGAGTGTAATCATCTGTGAAAGTAATGAAGTACTCATAGCCTTCCCTAGCTAGTGTAGTCATTGAATCACAAACATCCGTATAAACTAGTGCTAGTATTTCAATGACTCTATCTGCCTTTTTGGTAAAGGACCTTTTGGTCATTTTACCTTTAAGGCATGCTTCATGATGAGGCCATTCTTCCACTATCAATGAACCTAAAGGCCCATCATGGATTAGCCTCTGAATCCGATTGGGATTTATGTGCTCCAATCTTAGATGCCACAAATACGAGTCATTTGACATGGCCTTTCTCTTTTTATTATCAGGTTTAGTTTGAATATTGTTCACTTGATTTTAAATAGGATGTATATAAAAAAGATTTCCGTACATGTTTCCTGTACAAATTAAATTACTATCTCTACTGATAGAAACACCAGAATAGAAAAAAATAGAATATCCTCGATTCGTCAATTTGGAAACTAAAAACAAATTCTATTTAACATAAGAAACATATAAAATATCTTTTAAAAATAACTTCCTATTACAAAAAAAAAAAAAATCTCAAGATCTCCCACTGCTTCAGCCTATATTCTTGCTCCATTGCTCCATGGTCACCTTTACTGAGTCTCCTTGTCCTTCTAAACCCCTGCAAAGAGTTATAGATTGAGCGAGTGGCTCTAGAATCAACTATCCAGGAAGATGTTCATCCAACGATTAAAATAGACTCTAGGTATAGAGTAATACCTGAAGTAGACTTAGCTAAGAAGTTTAGACAATCTTTCTTCTAATGCCCCTTCTTACCACACGTAAAGTATTTGCCTTTGGGTTTCCCATTAGGCTTGGCCTGACCAGATACTTTGGGTTGGGCCCCTGTGTTGTTTTGGACCTTATTCTTCTTGAATTTCTTAGGCTTTGTCTTAATTCCAGAAGAAGAAGCAGAATGAGAGACCAAAACCTTCGACATGGGCTTCTTGATCTTCTCTATCGCCTAGAGTTCTTTTATAAGCTCCGTGAGATTCGTATCCAACTTGTTCATGTTATAGTTCAACTTGAACTGAGAATATGAATCAGGCAAAGTTTCAAGAACCATGTCAATTTGGCTCTCAAGATCTATCGTTGCGCCTAGGACCTCGACCTCTTCAAAGTAGGCAATTATCTTAAGCAAATGCTCTCGAACCGATGCCCCCTCAACCATCCTTGTGTTCATGATTGCCCTAAGAGCTTCCTGTCTTATGGGCAAGCTTTTATCAACAAACGTGGTACACAATGACAAATCCATGTCATACGCAGTGACCATGTGCTCATGCTTAGATTGGAGCACACTAGACATGGAAGCCAACATATAGCATTTAGCCATCTCATTAACTTTCTTCCATGCCTTCTTGGCCTCTTGCTCGTAATTAGTGGATTCTTCCCCAATCTAAGGATAGGAATCTGTAAGAACATACTTGTACTCCTTGGAAGTGAGTACTATGTTCAAATTCCTCTTCCAGTCCACATAACTAGGGTCTGTCAACTTATTCTCCAGGGTCTGTCAACTTATTCTCCTTGAGAATGATTAACAATAGACTGAAACCAGACATTTTTTAAATACTACTAAAAAACATTCATTTAGTTTGTAAGAAATTAAAAATGCACATTTCTTTATATTATTTCTTTGATAATAGATAACTCTTAAAACTATTATTAATAATATAAATAGTTTGGCTCTTAGAAAAATTGCTAGAGCTTTGTAGGAAGATTAATAGCATTCTAAGTTAAGTATATAACCATCATGAATCAAAACTTTCTAAATAGGTAATGGTCTAGAAAAAGTTCCACCGATAGGATGGCCAGTAATTCACACTACCTACAAGCAATCTAATGCTAAAAACCTCCAACGTAGGCTGGTCGATCCTAGCAAATACCCTAGGCTTTTAATTTTACTCTTCCATTAGTTTTAGATACTTATGGAAATCCATCCTATAGGGGGTCAAGCTCAGAATGACACGAGGAAATCCACTATCTCTAATGAGAGTTGATGTGTATTTATTTGGGTATAAAAATCATATAAAAATAAGCCTATTCCCAATCAAGTTTAAATTAAAACGTTAACCCCAAATTACACATATAAGCTAACGTACTCATCATTAACAGAGCATAGGGTTCAAACGAGTGTCGATCCTCAAGGAACAAGTATGCATTAATCACTTTTCTTTCATTGTTTAACCGACTCAATTAAGTTAAAACAAAATAAAAAGGAAAGTCAAATAAAATAAAAAATATATATATACATATCAATGATGTAGAATTATGTAACTTAAACCATTGTTTTGACAAACATGATCCTAAAGTTCTTAATCATTATCATAACTAATTATTCTCTTGGCATCATAAAGGATAATATAGATTCACTTATTTGTCCAATCCATAAAATCCCTTTCTTTTAGACAAATTAGCATCACATATCCTGTCTCAACTACTTCACCTAAAAGATGCATTAAATACAATCCTTTGATTAAATTTCCATTCCTGGCAAATTTACACATGAAATTAACCAATAAATCCATATCCTGGCAGATATCAATTAACCTTTAATTACTTTGGCCTCACAATTAACCCCTTTGTCCAAGCAAGTTAAGAGCCAACAAATATGAAACTAATGAATTAAGACCACCATCAACCCCTTTGTCCAAGTAAGTTAATGGAAAGAAACAACCAATTAATCTCGTAATAAGCACAAGTAATTAAATACCAAGAGTAACAATCAATTAATCAAAAGATCAAATAACTCTCAAAATCATAAATATCTAAAACAATGTCAAATTACAATAAAACAATTAATACATCATTGTCAAGAAAAAGAAAAGAAAGTAAAAGAAAGCACTCATAGACAAGCCTCATTCTTCTTCCTTTGAAGACCTTCTTGCACAACCCTTCTTGCACAACCCTCCTTGAATTATTTATCTCGAGAAAATTTTGGTGATGCACTCTAAAATATACCTAAGTCTCTACATTGTACACCCCTTTTTTCCTAGGGTAAATTGGCCTTTATTTATAGGCTTACAAAATTCCTAAAAGAATCCTAAGTGAAGAAGAAGTAATTACCTAAATAATCCAAAACCAAAAAGGATTAATAAAAGCTAAAATAAAAACCTAAGGAAAATTAATGGAATCCACCGCCTTAACTTTGTGCAATTGAACTTCAATTTAATTTGGACTTTGCTCTCGACTTTGTCGTCTTGTGCTGAAATTGCAATTTTGTTGAATTTGGAATTGTTGAAGTTAGCTTCCAATTGACGCCGTGCGGACCAAAATTGCCCAGCCGCCGAAATCCTTCAGTTGTAGTGTTGGCTCGATTTGAGCCGTTTACCAAGCCTATTGCTGCTGTTTTCTTTTTCTGATGTTGCTTTTCTCGATTGAGCTATTACTCGAGCCACCTTTCCTTTTCTTTGTTATTGCACCGTCTCAATTGAGCCACAACTTAAGCCACTACCTACTTTTGCTGCAGTTGATTTCCTCTTCCTTTTTTCTAGCCACTTTTGTTGACCTTTCATTACCTGCCTTTTTCCTTTGTTGTTTTGCTACTGTCCTTTTCTTGCTGTCGGCTCAATTGAGCCATGAAGCTGCCGAAATTCCCTTTTCCTCTATTCTAACTCTAATTGCAATTTGTCCTCTATTCCTTCAATTTCACTGTGCTTTTCTCTGTTCTTTCCAATGGAAGACCGGTGCCGGCTCCCCTTCCTAGGCTGGTGCTAGTCTTGTGCTGGAAAATTATACAATTAGTTCCAATTTTTACCTATTTTTGCATAAAATTACAAAAAATAATTTTTATAAGGGAAATATCAAATATGAAGGAATATAACTAGTTATTGTATAAAAAGTGTATTAATTTAGCCTCAAATAACTAAGAAAAATAAGACTAATTTAGGCCCTATCAAGAGTTGTGATGGAAGCCATGGAGTCGTTAAAACACCTCTCCCACTTACTCTTTTATTGAAAATAGAATTTTAGGCCCAAAAAATTTCTATAATCTTTTGGTTCCATAAACTTTAGTAAAAATCTATAATTCAATATTTTTCCCTATATCAAGGATTAAATATTTTGAGATAGTAAACTATGAATTTATTTTACTATTCTAAGTTAAAAACCAAGAAAAACTTTATTAAATAACCTTAAGTTCAATATTATTCTCTATGTTAAGGATTAAACCCTTTAAGAGAATAAACCATGAACTCTTTTATTTTAAAATTTCTTAGATTAAAACATTTTATCAGAACCCGTTCTATCTAGTGACACTTTAGTTTCACAAGAACTTGCGCATTTCATCACAAAAATGAAATAAGCATGATAACAAAAGTAAACTTTTTCATGCTCAAACTATTCATTTATTCTTAAGTGACCAAACAATGGATTAAACATCATGAATTAAAAATTAGTGATCTTGTTTAATCCTAAAGTGGTTCCATCCTTTACTATTCATTTTCATGCAAATTATTCATCCATAGATAAATAAAACTATTGCAGAAAATTAACCTTATACAATGGTTTCAAAATATGATTACATCAAAGAAAAATTGAGGTACAGAACTTCAGCAGTGCTCTCCCTTTTCTTGGATAAAATTGCACGCATCCGCCTCTAGGCAAAATGGACGTGGCACCTGGTCCATCTAGCCCCCCTGTTGCCAGGTCTACTAAGTTTCTCCAAAAACTCTAACTGAGAAGAGCAGACCTGGCGCCTGGTCCGGTCGGCTCTCTTGGCGCCAGGTCTATTTTGGAGTTCGTCAATTTCTGGAAAAATCTTACTTTTCAGCCATTTTTCGCCCCTCAACAATTCTAGCAATCACGTTCTTCAGTCCCCAAAATTTACAAGTTAAAAGAAACACAAAACCAGGCATAAAAACATGCCTTTACAAGTACCTATGCCTCTAACCACGAGGCGTACATCGCATCTACTCAAACCCAGAAAAATAATGGAAAAACCATTAGAATACATGATCTTATGCCTCTTACTTCGAGGCGTACATGAACTCTAGAAACCAATGTATGAAGGATCACATGAATTCATAAAACATTTATTTTTTAATAGTATATGAACCATATTTTGATATTTTAACCCAATTACATTCTCCTAGATGAAAACTGTATCTCTGATATCACTTGAAGGATCAAAACAGAAAACATCAAAGAAAATGCAGTGGAAAAAATTTTCATTTTTCTGAGCCATATCTAGGAGAGAGTACATACTTTCTTTATTGGTCACGGATTAACAAATGACATTTCCAGTTTCACTGAAACTTGCGTTGGAAGAAGAGAATGAGGCGCATGCAGTTCGATTGGCATTCTCGCCAATCTTCTACATCTACACATCAAACGTCTCCAAGCTTCCTCTCTTCATCTTTTGAAGTTTTACTCTACATTTCTCTTAGATTAGCTTGGTGAAAGCTCCTTTTTTAGATAATCAAGATACTCTCCAAGAAAGAAAGAAGAGAAGTGTTAGCATTGTTCCCTAGAGGCAATCACTTGTACATTGTATATGACACATTTTATTTTAATAAAAGACATTATTTATCTTACAGTTTCTTTTGTTTACTTTTGAAGTAATATAACTATTCGATAAAGTCTCTAGTACATCACTGTGTTAAAGAAATTATGATAGAGATCATGATATGAGATTCTTACTACACTGTATAGTGTTAGTACTTAAATAATCTCTGGTTATAGTATTAATGAGATAGGACATCATTAATGCATTAAGACTAGCATGTGTTAGACTTCCTGGTTTGATCAGGTGGTGGTTCTCATATCCGTGAGGATTGAGATACTCAAAGTTAACACATGGATACTTGTTAATGGAATAAATTCATTGGATGACCTAGCTTTGAGATAATCACATGGATAACTATTTAGTGCCAGTGATATAATCTCAATATAGCAAATGTGCAAGTATCCTTAGACTTGAGATCTCCAAGGTACTTTGTTTGCTGAGCATTGTACTTTGATTCCAATCTCCGAAGATCGATTGAGGGCCGCCAATGGGATGGATATTGGATACATTATGAGGTAAATGAAAGTAGTTGAGAGGGTCAATAAATGATTCATCACACCTAATAGTATGGGTGAATATCTCACGGCCACTTGTAGGAATTACTACTCGAGAAGTCCTTGGCCAAGATGATTATGTATTGGAAATAGTTCCAATTGATACACATCTAGAGTAGTGGGTTCCTAGTACAAGTACTATTGTATTCGGGCGAGAATTAATTTTGGAGAGAGTTGGCACTAATTCAGTACTCCAAACCGAATGAGATATTATATGGTGAAAGGAGTTAATTGCACTGAAGTTTGTTATTGAAGGGTTCATGTCAAGCCATTTGACTTCTTGAACTCTTAGGTGGTCATGATGTGTTGCTAAATACCACTCATGATCTAGGAATATGAATTTATTAATTGATGAATTAATAAACCAATCCTAATTAGAATTAATAGGATTAATTCTAATTGATTATGGATTATTAATCTTAAAGATATTTGGATTAATTCATGTTCGCAACCAATTGACTCGAAAACCTAATAGGTCACATATAATGGAGGATTATATACTCAAGATGTTATTTGATAACATAATAGGGTTGATTGAGAGAAAGAGAAGTTGTTGTGGACAAATTATAATTAGTTATAATTTGTGGCCCAAATTGTAATTGTCAGAACTTAATATTTCCAATTACAATTAGAGAACTCTAATTGTTTTAGAATTCTAGATTTTCGGTGGATTTTTCAATTTTATGATGATATAACCGAAAAACCCTAAAGTGGAATTCACATGAAAATTGTAGCCACCTAAACCTTCTCTTCATCTTCTCTCTCTTTCTCGATTGTTCTTGTGAAGAACCCTAGCTGCCATCTTTTTTTGGTAGCACAGGAAATTTTGGTACTTGAGTATTCTTCTGTGTGGAATACTATTAGAGATAATCACATACTGTGATTATACTGGTTAGACGTCCAACTCTCTTGAAGTTGGATTAAGAGGATTGTTAGATCGCGCCTCAACTTGAAGAAGAAATTTTTGTTCTTCGGACGATCAAACAAAGGTAACAAGCTGCTACCTTTATTATCTTTATATTTTGTTTTCCACATATAGGCAAGTCCTGGGATGGTATCTCGTTTTATTTTCTACTACGCCGTATAGGATACGAGCCTGAGATATCCAACAAGAACAACATGGAACAGAGAGTGAGAGGGAAAGATGGCACACCAGAGAGAATAAGAAAATTAACATCGTTAGTTTTTCTCTTCTTCATTCCTCTTAATTTCGGCCAGCCTTAGGGCATCCTCATGCCCTAATGGCTAAAATCATCAAGCCCTAATGGGTTTGGTGTTGTGCTTATAAATCAATCCAAGATTGGCCCAATCTTCTTAATTAATTAATTATCTTTTCTACACTTCGTTAGATACCTAGGACTAATTAACTAATTATAATTGGACTCTTAGAATAAAAATTTTATTCTCTTCCATATAATTATCCATTAAGCCCTGATTATGTCTAGACAACACCAAGGTAACTTGTGCTACTCCCGGGATCAAGAGATATATTATTCATTGCTACAAAAATACCCAAAATGCCCTTCCTATTAAATAGTTGCATTTTACCTATTCAAATATTCCTATTTATCGCCATATAGAAATATTGACCCCAAGAATAATATTTCTAGAGTAATGTCTCTGACTTACAAGTGAAATGATGAAAATACCCCTCTATGTAACACCCATCAATAAGACATGATAAATGTACTAACACCCATCTCAAAGACATCTACCATCCTTAGATCTCTAGTCTGATAATCCATGACTTACTCAAATTTACTTGCTTATCATTGGAAGCTACCTAAAAGCACATATTCTAGAGTCACGTTCCCAAGGCCCTAGATCCTTAGATTATGCCGGACAATCACAAGTGGGTGATTTAATTTCACTAAGTGAAGCAAAGAACTTTATTGCATGAGTTTGTCTTAACTAACTAGAGTAATACACCCGACATATGTCAAAGTATAAAACCCTAGCTTTGCCAAACTACCAATTTATACTTAAGTATGAAGGTTTCCGTCCATGCTGTAGCAGTAATAGTCTAGTCTCTATAATTATAGTACTTTAAGAGAGACCACTACTACAGGTCCAGTTCTACATATTCAAAATTTGCTTATGTGAATGATGTGAGTAAACTACACACTGATTTAAGGCAAACCATTCCTTATTGGAACTCATAGCATAATAGTCTTACATTGATGAAATGCCCAGTTCCATCAAACGACTAAGAATTCAATTTTACTTGTATGATAAGTACTCATGGTCTATACCTTACTGTGAAGAATGACCCAACACATAGACCATTACTTGTCATACTTAGACCTTAAATGTGCAATAATATAAGAAACAAACTAAATTGAATGAATAAATATTTTATTGTAATATGTTTACACGTAATACATAGTCTTTGAGGAACTACTTTCCAACATGCGATGAGTATACTTGCTCATATGTGTATTTTAGGATTAATATTTTAATTAAAACTTGATTAATGGAAGGATTTAAATTTGATGATTTTCATACATCCAAAATTTACGCATCAAGTTTTGAGTGCCATTACAAGGGAATAGTATCACGAAAGCTTGGACTTTGTTGATTTAACCATGTTTATATGTTAATATGCAGATAGGTAAATATGCAAATATGTTCCTTGTATGAAATTGGTGCCATATTTTGTTTTCTTGTATACTTATATATTTAATGTCTCTATAAGTTGCAATTGCTTCTAACTTAATTTGTAAACATATCCTATGTTTCTAACTTGTAAATT
The DNA here is from genome assembly GCA_026120185.1 of Voacanga thouarsii. Taxonomy (NCBI): domain Eukaryota; kingdom Viridiplantae; phylum Streptophyta; class Magnoliopsida; order Gentianales; family Apocynaceae; genus Voacanga; species Voacanga thouarsii. The sequence goes on from JANUWF010001643.1 coordinate 4,545,240, forward strand.
CTATAATCTCACAATGTTGTCTTATGTAGACCTTGCTTTTTGTTTATGACTCGATGATCTAAACCCGACACAGTAGATCTTGATATGAAAATCAAGAGAACCTTCACCAAGGTCCGAAAGGTAGTAAACGAAAGAGTAAGGAAATATATATAGGTAAATCAACCCAACAATGGTGGTAATAGTGGAGTTAATAGGAGGACTAAGAATAACTTTGTAAAACCTGCAATCTCAAGTACGGGCTTAAGTATCACGAGGCCTAGGATAAAGGCTAACAATTTCAAAATAAAGCCTAATATAATTCAAATGATCCAAACCATGATCCAATTTAATGGGTTACCTGAGGAGGATCCTAATGCCCACCTTGCAGGCTTTTTAGAAATTTCTGACACATTTAAAATGAATGGTGTTTTTGAGGATGCCATCAAACTAAGATTTTTTCCTTTTTTCTTGAGAGATAGAGTAAAATTGTGGTTAAAATCTTTGCCCGTTGGATCCATTACTACTTGGAATGTGTTAGCTAAAAAAGTTTTGGCCAAATATTTCCTACCAGCTAGAACATCCAAACTTAGTATTGACATTTTTGCTTTCCAACAATTAGAGTCTAAAAACCTTTATAAGTGTTGGGAGAGGTTTAAGGAGATACTTAGAAAATATCCTTACCAGGGATTTAAGTTGAGTAGGCAAATGCAAATATTTCACAGTGGGTTGAGCTTTGCAACTAAGAAATTAGTTGATGCGTCTGTAGGAGGTTCCATCAATTATAATACCCCAGAGGAGGTATTTGACTTGATTGAAAATTTTTCTACAAACAACTATGCCTGGAGTAGTTCACAGTCTAGAGCTCGTGCACATAGAGTACACAAAATGGATATAACGGCTGCATTAGAGGCAAAGGTGGAAGCACTCACACAAAAGATGGAACAATTGGTAATGCCTTCTTCCCAAGGGCAGGTAATGAGTATAAGTTTTCATTTTTTATAGGGAAGGGCATCCAAACCATAAGTGCCAAAATATGGGGTAATCACAAGAACCATTAGAACAAGCGGTGTTTGTTGGTAATAGTCAACAAGGTAATAATCCTTATAGTAATACTTACAACCTACGTTAGATGAATCACCCTAACTTTTCATAGAATAACCAAAACCAACCTCGGCAAGCTTTTTCAAATTTTGGAACTCAAAGGACTTAACTACCCCTGCCTTATAATTCTCTACCGACTAAACTATTATTGGAGGAGTTGGTCAACCAACTAGTAAGTAGAACGGAGACACAATTCCAAGGAGTCGATGCGACCACAAGAAATTTAGAGGCGTCGTGCGCAATCTTGAAAGTCAAATTGGACAACTAGCCAAACTCCTTGATGATCGTCAAATGCGATCACTTCCAGGCAACACAAAGACTAATCCAAATGTCTAAGACTATGGAAAACGCTAATTTTGAGCTATTTTTGGACATCTTTTTAATTTTTGCATGTTTTCATTTATTTAGCTATTTTTTTTAATTGTTAGATTGTATTCTTTTCATGAGTTCGTGTTCTTTTTCTTTGATCTCAGTATATTCTATTTGTTTAAAAAATATATATAATTTTTTTGCCAGAGTTAACCTAGTGCCAGGCCCAACCTTTGGCCCGAGCACCGGGCCGACATGGCCCGACAGAAAACGCAGGTAGAACAAGCCCGGTGCCAGGCCTGTTCTGCTGCAACATCAAAATTGGCCATTCTTGGCCATTTTGTTAAAAAAATTTTCATCCCTCTCAATTTTTCTCTCAACCTATTGCTAGGTTCAACTCCAGAACACCACTGGGTCACTTTCTAAACCTCCTAAACACCTCCCAAACATAAAATCTCCACTTTGTTCTTCGAAGTTTGGATTAAATCTAAGAAAAATCCAATCTTTTCTTCCAAAATCCATTTTTCAATCCTTTCATTTAGTGCACAATATCTAAAATATTTTTGCATAGGATAATTACCCATACATTGGAGATTATTGTGGTATGATTTTTCTACACTTTCTACGGTTCAATTTTTCATAATGATTATTGGATATTTTTCTATGAATTTTGGTCCGAAAATTCCTTTTTGTTTTTGGATGGATGGATTGAGTGCAAATTATATTGTTTTTAAGACTTAGTTAGCATGGAAATATGATTGATGATACTCTTTAATTGCTGCACTTTCTATGTTACATCTTTTTGGAAGCTATCGAGCATGCATTTTTTGTGAGTAATTTTGAGATATGGGATAACTGTTTATATTTAACTTAGCCTTGTGCTTATAAGCTTTACATTATGATATGAATAGCATGGCTAATTGAGCATAATGATTATGAGCTTTACATTGATTTATTGATAAATATTGAGCATTGTGGATTTGATCAAGAATGTTGATATTGTGTTTGGACTGGACAATGGCTATATTTTTTGTAGGTTTGTTGGAGGAGGTTGTGTTGTGTTTTATTGAATATCTTGTGGTGTTTTGTGTTGAGGTGGTGGTGGTATTGAATAGTGTTGTAATAGTGAGACGGTTAAGAGTTGCATATTAATTGTGGTGTAAAGAGTGAATTTGAGAGAGTCCTATTTTTCTATTCTCTTACTTTTTCTTCATCAATCCATCATGTCTAGGAGACCCAAGAGGTTAACACCGGGGGCTAAGAGAGCTTCAGATGCATCTTCTTTAACATTTTCTTTCAAGCTTTTCCCTACTCAGCCTACCTAATTCTATGACCCTACTTATCACATTTGGAATCAAAATCACCAACATAATAAAATCATAGTAGAAAAGTGATATAAGCCTTCTCTAGATAATTCTTTTGAGCTTTCTACTATGTTTAGATGGTTGGGCTGTGAGTCTATCATCAGAATGGAGGGTGCTTACTGTCCTATGCACATGAGAGAGTTTTATGCCAACATGTAGGACAAAAAGAAAAATGACCTCACAGTCATCTCTACCATGGTATAATGGGTTCCCATTAAGTTTTAAAGGACTAGACTAGCTAGGATTTTAGGAGTCCCCGATGAAGGGCAGTGGATTGCAATAGACCATAACAACTAAAAGGTTATTTCTGAGCCTACATGGGATGTGAGTACTGTAAGGGCTAATTTTAACATGTGGAGAAAAGGGTGAATAGGTCAAAACCGCTGCTACTCGAATAATGACCTTGACGCTCAATGGCATGCTATGGTCTATTTCTTTGCTTTCAACGTCTATCCTAAGGCTAGTGGCTTCAAAGAGTCTAGGGTCCTTGATCTTTACATTCTAGATAAAATGAGGACGAGTGAGCCTATTCCTCTTGCTCCAATTAATATTTAATCTATGCGAGAGGTTGTTTATTCTGGTATATTTGCCAAAGCCCTCAAATTCCTGTGGGTTATTATGCGTATTCTATTGGGTATTGTAGGCTCATATCATATATGGCGCAGCAGAAAATAAAATAAGATACCATCCCGGGACCCACATATGTGTGGAAAGCAAGACATAAATAGATCAAAGGTAATAGCTTTTTACCTTTGGTTGATCTTTCGAAGAACAAAAGTTTTCTTCTTCAAGTCGAAGCGCGATCCAGCAATCCTCTTGATCAAACTCCACGAGAGTTGAACATCTAACCACTATAATTACAGTGTGTGATTATCTCTAATAGTAATCCACACAGAGGAATACTCAAGCACTAAAATTTCCTGTGCTAGCAGAAAAAGATAGTGGCTACGGTTTTTCACGTTTTTAGTAAAACGAGAGAGAGAGAGAGAGAGAGAGAGAGAGAGAGAGAGAGAGAGAGAGAGAGAGAGAGAGAGAGAGAGAAGAAGAAGAAGAAGAAGAAGAAGAAGAAGAAGAAGAAGAAGAAGAAGAAGAAGAAGAAGAAGAAGAAGAAGAAGAAGAAGAAGAAGAGGAGAAGGTTGCTAGGGTTGGAGTTTTTCATATCTTACCCTTAGCTAAAGTTTCGTGTGTTATCCCTATATCACACGAAAAATCCTTCTCAAAATAGACTTCAATCTCAAAATTCTAAAATAGTTAGAATTCCCTAATTGTAATTGGAAACTTCAAATTCTCACAATTACAATTTGGACCATTAATTATAACTAATTATAATTTGGCCACAACAACTTCTCTTTCTCGCAATTAACCCTACTTTGTTATCAAATAACATCTTGAGTATATAATCCTCTATTGTGTGTGACCTATTAGGTTTCCTAGTCATTTGGTAGAGAACATGAATTAATCCAAACGTCTTTGAGATTAACAATCCATAATTAATTAGAATTAATCATATTAATTCTAATTAGGATTGATTTATTAATTCATCAATTAATAAACTCATATTCCCAAATCATGAGCTGTATCTAGGAACACGTCATGACTACCTAAGAGTCCAAAAAGTCAAGTGGTTTGACATGAACCATTCAATAACAAACTACAATGCAATTAACTCCTTTCACCATACAATATCTCATTCGGTTTGGAGTACGGAATTAGTGCTAACTCCCTCCAGAATTAATTCTGGCTCGAATACAATAGCACTTGTACCAGAAACCCACTACTCTATATGTGTATTAATTTGAACTATTTCTAATACACAATCGCCTTGGCCAAGGACTTCTCGAGTAGTAATTCCTACAAGTGGCCGTGAGATATTCGCCCCTACTATTAGGAATGGTGAATCCTTTATTGACCCTCTCAACTACTTTTGTTTACCTCATAATGTACCCAATATCCATCCCATAGGTGGCCCTCGATCAAACTCCAGAGATTGGAATCAAAGTACAATTCTCAGCAAACAAAGTACCTTGGATATCTCAAGTCTAAGAATACTTGCACGTTTGCTATATTGAGATTATATCACTGGCACTAAATAGTTATGCATGTGATTATCTCAAAGCTAGGTCATCCAATGAACTTATTCCATTAACAAGCATCCATGTGTTAACTTTGAGTATCTCAATACTCACGGATATGAGAACCACCGCCTGATCAAATCAGGAAGTCTAACACATGCTAGTCTTAGCGCATTAATGATGTCCTATCTCATTAGTGCTAGGACTAGGGACAATTTAAGTACTAATACTATATAGTGTAGTAGGAATCTCATATCATGATCTCTATCATGATTTCCTTAACACAGTGTTGTACTATGGACTTTATCAAACAATTATATTATTTAAAAGTAAACAAAAGAAACTATAAGATAAATAATACCTTTTATTAAAATAAAATGTGTCATATACAATATACAAATGATTGCCTCTAAGGCACAACACTAACATATTCTAAGAGATTTTGGAGTACGGTTAGATGGAGACTTTAGTGAGCCCACTATTGACCGAGACCTAGTGACGGAGCATATTTTGCTTCAGTGTGGGTATCGCTGTGATGAGAGGGAAAAGTAGTTGAAGAAGCCTTTTGAGGTATAGCACCTTGGGATGGAGAAGCTTCCCTCTGATGAGGAAAATGAAGAGTCGCTACCTACTAGACATGCCCCTTGTGCCACTAGTTCTCACTCACGTACTAATTTTAAGGCATGAGTGGAGGCTTAGTTGGGGAGCTAAATGACCATCCTTCTCTAGCTTCATGACTGCATTGTAGACATTTGTCACTGCTAAGATATTCAAGATTAAAAGTTGGCCATTTTGATCCAACAATCTATTGGTGAATCTTCCGGTCGCGTAGCTGACGATGATGATGACGATGATGAAGAGGATGACGATGATGAAGAGGATGACTCTTAAATTACTCTCTTGTATCTTATTTTAATTTTTGTTATTTCTTTTCTTTTGACTTTTAATAACCTTTACTAGTTTTTAGGTATTTTTTCTTTTATTTTATTTTCTTGTTCTTTCTCTAGATTTATGTTTTTTCTTTCTTTTATTTCTTGTTAGTAGGTACTTTTATGACTTTTCTAACTGACTACTCCTTGTGGTGGATTCAAATATGGTGGAACTATGACGTAATGGAAGTATTTTCTTCTCTTTATCCTTTATCCTTATTTATTTTGGTCTTTTTGGCTATGCTTTATTGGTATTTCTTTGGCCATTGAGGACAATGTCTAGTTTAAGTGTAGGTGGGGGGGGGGGGATAATAAGGTTGAAGAACTATTTTCCATATCATTTTTTTGTGAAAATTTTTCAAAATTGCTGTGGTTTTCATTGTTTAAGCAAGGATATAATTCTTTTTCTTACTTGGATAGGATTTTTTTGTTATTCATTTTGATTAATCTTGTTTATGCACTTCTGTTTGAATGTTATTTGACTCATTTAGTTCGAATATGGAAAATATGAGGAATATGAGAAAATTTTATTGGCTAATTGTTGTGTTATGAGTTTAAATTTTATTTAGCTTTAAGTTATGATGAAGAATGTGAGTTGATAAAAGATCTTTGAGAGAGGAAATGTTGTGGAAAATGTTTGTGTGTTGAGAAAAATTTTTGAGTTGAAAAAAAAAACAACATCATTGTTATGTGAGTTGAAAAATAAAAATGCCCTTATTTTTAATCTTTGAAGACCTTTTGCTGAAAAGGGGGTTAATATGGGGAGAAGTAGCAAGTGTATTCGGTGCACTTTCTTGAGGCTATCCCGAAGGCAAAAAGGTAAGAAAGAAAGAAAGATTATTGAAAAAAAAAATGATGAATGATGACTATAAGGGGGCCAATACGGTGTATGAAGAGAAATCCATAGAAAAGTGATTGAAAAAAGTGAGAAAAAATTAGAGTACTTTCCTTATATCATAACTTGAGTTGTGCAATTTTTGGATTTATAATGCTTGACTTGGTAAATGGGTTAACTTATGTGATTCATGTTATTTATATTTTAGCTTGAAGAGTGAAATAATTTTCTTAGAGTAGGGGATGAACTTGATTAATTTGACTTCAAGAGTTTTGTGATATCTTGTCAAATGTTCCAAGGTTTGAATTGTTTTCAAAGGGTGTGAATGACAAGAGTTTTATCTAAAGGTTGAAGAGAAGTTATAATCCTTGCTATGCTAAAAAAATAAAAAAATAAAAAAATTGGAATGAGAAAAAACTTATGTTTTCTTAATAATTTTCTTGGTTAAAGTGTTTTGCATGAGGACAAGCAAAAGTTCAAGTGTGAGGATATGTCATAGGGGCTAAAATCACAATTATTTTCCTAGTTATTTGAGGTTTTTTTGAGCTACATTTATTGTAATAAGTAGACATATTCCTTCCTATTTAACATTTTACTTGTAAAAAGTATTTTTGGCAATTTTGTGCAAATTTGAGTGAAATTCGAGCAAAAATAGAGAAATTCCAGAATGCACTAGGCGCCAGGCCTAACTAAGGGACTAGGCGATGGGTCCATTTTGGTCAAATAGAAAAAATAGAGCAAAACTTAAGGGAAGAACAGAGCAGACCTGGTGCCAGGTGGGTGGAGTTGACCCGACACCAGGTCCACTCTGGAAGGCAAAAATCCTCTACACGAATTTAGGAATTTTCCAATGATTTGGTATTTTCCAAATCCTACTCAGCCAAGACTTCCTAAACTATAAATTTAGCATCTAAGAGGCCTATAAAAGAAAGAGAGAACACACGGAATTAGGTGTGGATCCATAAGCTAAAATTCCAACCATTCATTGAAGAATGAATTCACCAAATCAATAAGGGTTGTTCAAGAGAGTCTTCAAGGAAGAAGAAAAAGGCTTGTCTATGAGTGCTTTCTTTTATCTTTGTTTTCTTCTTCTTAAACAATTATGTATTTAATGTTTCCATTGTAATTTGATATTATCTTAGGGGTTCATGATTTATTGAGTTAATTAAGCCTTTTGATCAATTTATGAATGTTTTTTGTATTTGATTACTTATTTCTCTTACGGAATTGGTTAATTGAATTTTGTTATTAACTTGCTTGAAAAAGAGGTTGGCAATGACATCAATTAATTAATTTTGTATTTTTCTATCTCTTAACTTTCTTGAAAAATAGGTTAATTGTCTAGAATATTGGTAATTAAAAGTTAGTTGATGATTGCTAGAATATGGATTCATTGACTAATTTCATATTTTAAATCGCCTAAAATATCTTGGTTTATAAGAGGAATGATTTTAATGCATCTTTTGGATGAGTTAGTCGAGATAGATATATTCACTAATTTAACTAAAGAGTAGTGATTCCATAGATTGTAAACAAAGTGGGTTTATTTTGAATCCTTCATGAAACCAAGATAATAATTGATTGTGATATTGGCTAAGTGATTCATTATAATATTTTCAAAAGCTTTTATCTAAATTGCAGATTTTCACATCCTTGAGTTGTATATTGATGCGTATGGAATTGGGTATAAAAAATCATATAAAAACTAAACACATTCCCAATCAAGTTTACATTAAAACGTTAAACCCAAATTGCACATATGAGCAAGCATACTCATTATTAACTTAACATAGGGTTCAAACGAGTGTCAATCCTCAAGAAACAAGTATGCATTAATCCATTTTCTTTCATTGTTTAACCGACTCAACAAAGTGAAAAAATGAAATAAAATAAAATAAAATAAAATAAAAATAAAAAATATATACATGTTAAGGATGGAGAATTATGTAACTCAAGCCATTGTTTAGACAAACATGATCTTAAAGTATCCAACCATTATCATAATCAATTATTCTCTTCGCATCATGAAGGATGAAAGTAGATTCATCTCAATGGTCAATCCATGAAATCACTATCCTCTAGATAAATTAGCATCACTTGGTCTATCTCAACTAATTCACCCAAAAGACGCATTAAACACAATCCTTAATTAAATTTCCTTGGTCTGGCAAATTTAAAGCATGAAATTAATCAATGAGTCATTGGTCTGGCAAACATTAATTAACCTTTAATTATTCAATCCTCAGCAATTAACCTCTTTGGTCTAGCAAGTTAATGAAAAGAAACAACTAACTAATCTCGTAATACACCTAAGTAATTAAATACCAAGAAGAACAATCAATTAATCAAAAGATCAAATAACTCTAAAAATCATGAATACCTAAAATAATGTCGAATTACAATAAAACAATTAATACATCATTATTCAAGAAAAAGAAAACAAAGTAAAAGAAAGCACTCATAGATAAGCCTCATTCTTTTTCCTTTGAAGACCTTATTGCACAACCCTCCTTGAATTGAAGAATTCCTCATTTAATTTGAGTGATTTTCTATGGTGATCAATGAATTCTTCCCTTTCCCCTTGTGTTTTTCATTTATGTATAGGCTTGGGAAGTGCCTAAACTCCTTGGTGTAATGTTCTTGGCCGAGTAGAAGTTGGAAAATACTAAAACTCCACAGATTACCAAAAATCGCGTAGAAAAATCGCAATCCCACCTTTTCCTCAAAGCCTAGCCGGCACCGCCTTGGCTACTGGAGCCGGCGCCGGCTGCGTTCTATTTCTCTAGTCATTCGCCGATTTTTTCCTGATTTCAACACCATGTTGTCCAGAGTGCAGCCGGCGCCAGTTCCATTCTATTTCGAACTTGGTTCAACAATTTTTCGTCGCCTCGAAGTTCATGTCATCAACATATGACCGGTGCCAGTTCATCTATCCAGGCCGGCGCCGCCTCTATTCTATTTTGCTTTGTTTTTGCTTTGTTTTACCTTTAAAAACTGAAATAATAAACAAAATACCTTTCCAAGGGTAAAATCTCAAATATGAAGGAATATGACTAGTTATAGAACAAAATGTATCACAAAAGAACCTCAAATAACTAGGAAAAGTATGACTAATTTAGCCCCTATCATATTTACATTTTTTTTTTTTATTTTCTCACTTTATTTAGGTCAGTTAAATAGTGAATGAAACGTGATTAGTGTGTACTTGTTCCTTTGAGGATCAATACTCATTAATTTCCTATGCTATGCTTGCAATGAGTATATTTGTTCATATGTGTATTTTGAGATTAATGTTTTAATTAAAACTTGACTAAGAGATGGATTTAAATTTGATGGCTTTTATACACACATAATTTATGCATCACACCTCAATATAACGGTGTATCTAAGAGAAGGAATTGAACTCTTCTAGATTAGTATGGACCGTGATGGCTTCTGCAAACTTACCAAAATTATTTTGGGGGTACGCACTAAATATTTTTGTGTATATTCTAAATAGAGTTCCATAAAAAATGGTTGATACTACCACATTTGAGATGTTCTTTAGCAAGAAACCAAAGTTATCTCACTTGAGAGCATGAGGTTACCCCGTTTATGTCAAAAGGCCACAGTTAGACAAACTTGACAGTAAGTTAGACAAGTATTTGTTTGTGAGATATCTGAAAGAATCTTTTGGTTATTACTTCTATCTCTCCTCTAAAAATAATGTGTTTGTTTCAAAGCATGCTATCTTCTTAGAGAAGGAACACATGCTTAAAAGGGATAGTAGGAGTAAAATTGAACTTGGTGAAGTTGAAGGAGAACAAACAAACAAGGATCAATCGTCTGATCCCACATCTATTGAAAGAATAGATGAATCTTCTACTACACAAGATCCTCATAGGTTGAGTAAGATATGTGTGACACCAGAGAAATATAGATTTCTCATAAGTGACCACAATGACGTATTGCTCATAGATAAGATTGAGCCTACTACCTACAAGGAAGTTCTGAACAATTCAGAATCTAACAAATGGCTTCAGGCCATGAAGTCAATGATAGATTTCATATACAACAACCAAGTATGGACTTTGGTTGATCCACCTAAAAGAATTAAACCTATTGGGCTCAAATAGGTTTTCAAGAAGAAAATCAACATGGATGGTAATATAGTTACCAATAAAGTAGACTAGTGGCTAAGGGTTATCATTAACAACATGGTATTGACTATGATGAAACCTTCTCGCCAGTAGCCGTGCTAAAATCTATCAGGATACTCATAGCCATTGCTGCTTATCATGATTATGAGATCTAGCAAATTGATGTGAAAATAACTTTCCTAAAAGGAAATCTGACTAAGGAAGTGTATATGACACAACCTGAGGGATTCACATCTAATAATAGCACAAAAGTGTACAAGCTGCAAATGTCCATTTATAACTTAAGCAAGCTTCTAGGAGTTGGAACATCCATTTTGATGAAACAATTAAAGAGTTTAGTTTCATTCAAAATATGAATGGGCCTTGCGTGTACAAGAAGGTTAGTAGGAACACAATCGTTTTCTCATTGCTTTATGTAGATGACATATTGTTATCAGAAAATGATGTACTTGTCCTTCAATCAGTTAAAGTTTGGTTGTCCAAACATTCTCTATGAAAGACCTTAGAAAAGTAACCTATATTCTTGGAATTAGGATCTATAGATATAGGGCAAAAAGGTTGCTAGGTCTTTCATAGTTTACATATATAGACAAAGTGCTAAAGAAGTTTAGCATAGATCAATCCAAAAAGGGATTCTTACCCATGGCCCATGGGATAAGTCTTTCAAAGTTGATGTCTTCTAAGACAAAAGTTAAAAAGGATCATATGAGTAAGATTCCATATGCTTCGGTAGTTAGATCTATCATGTACGCTATGATATGTATGAGGCCTAAAATACCCTGTGCTTTTAGTTTGATGAGAAGATACCAATCTGACCTTGTTAAGGATTATTGGGCGACTATAAAGAACATCCTTAAGTACTTGCAAATGACTAAGAATGTGTTCTTGGTATATGGAGAGGGTTATTTAAAAGTAAACAGGTATGCTGATGCCAGTTTTCAATCTGACAAAGATGATTTCAAATCAGAATCTGGCTATGTGTTTACATTGTGTGGAAGGACAATAAATTAGAAGAGTTCCAAATAAGAGACTATTACTAACTCTACTACAGAAGCTGAGTACATAGCAGCTTTTAAAGTAGCTAAGGAAGTCGTTTGGACCAAGAAGTTCATGATGTAACTAGGTGTGGTCCCTAGCATTGTTGGTCTAATATTCTTGTATTGTGACAACAATGAAGCCATTGCAAAAGCAAAGGAACCACGGTCTCACCAACGATCTAAGCACATACTACGACGCTGTCACCTAATCCGGGAGATCATAGATAGGAATAATGTAAAGGTAGAGAGAGTTCCTACAAATGAGAACATAGTTGACCCTCTTACAAAAGTACTATCCCAAAAGAAATATGGTAGGTATGTTTAGTCATTCGGCATTAGAGACATGAATAATTGTCTCTAGTGCAAATGGTACTTTATTAGTGTTGTGCCATAGAGGCAATCAAGAATAAATTCATATTTAGCATATCAAAAGTGACATCTAGTAATAACTCTTGATCACCCGAAAGTCCAAAGAGTCAAGTGGCTTGACGCAAACCTTTCAATAGCAAATAACCAATATAATTAACTCCTTTTAATATACTATATCTCTTTCAGTCTACAGCATGGAATTAGTGCCAACTCCATCTAAAATATTATTAATTATAGCCCAAATATTTTATTATTTGTTCAAAAAATCCATTACTCGATACATATATCAAATTTGGAACTATTTCCAACACATAGTCGCATTGGCCAAGGACTTTATGAGTAATGATTTCTACAAGTGGCCTTGAGATATACTCTTCTACTATTAAGAGTGCTGAATCCTTTATTGTCCCACTCAACCACTTTCGTTTACCTCATATTGTACCCAATATCTATCCCATAGGCGGCCCTCAATCTGGCGCAGAGATTGGAATCAAAGAATAATGCTCAGCAAACAAAGTACCTTAGAGATCTCAAGTGTAAGGATACTTGCACACTTTTTATAATGAGATTCTATCAATGACACTCAATAGCTTATCTAAGTGATTATCTCATAGCTAGGTCATCCAATGAACTTGTTCATATAACAAGCATCCACGTCTTAATCCTCGTTATCACAATACTCACGGTTATGAGAAACACCCCTTCATCTAATCAAGATATATAACGTATGTGCTAGCCATGCCATATTAATAATGTCCCATCTTATTAATGCTATGACTAGGGATTATTCAAGCACAAATACTACATAATGTAGTAGGAATCTCACATCATAATCTCTATTACGATTTTCTTAACACTGTGTTGTACTAGGAGCTTAATCAAACAGTTTATATGCATATTAAGATATAGTAATCAAACTAAAAGATAAAAAATACCTCTTTGATTAATTATTATGCAATATACATGGTACAAGTGATTGTCACTAGGGCACAAAGATGCGTATGGATTTGAGTATAAAAATCATATAAAAACTAAGTACATTTCCAATCAAGTTTACATTAAAACGTTAAACCTAAATTACACATATGAGCAAGCGTACTCATCATTAACATAGCATAGGGTTTAAACGAGCGTCGATCCTCCAGGAACAAGTATACACTAATCACCTTTCTTTCATTGTTTAACTGACTCAACAAATTGAAAAAATGAAATAAAATAAAATAAAAGAAAATAAAAATAAAAATATATACTTGTCAAGGATGGAGAATTATGTAACTCAAGCAATTGTTTAGATAAACATGATCCTAAAGTACTTAATCATTATCATAACTAATTATTCCATTGGTATCATGAAGGATAATATAGATTCACTTCTTTGTCCAATCCATGAATCCCTATCTTCTAGGTAATTTAGCATCACATATCCTGTCTCAACCAGTCTTACACAAAAGATGCATAAACACAATCTTTGATTAAATGTTCATTCTGTGGCAAACTTAAAATATGAAATTAACCAATGAATTCATACGCTGGCAGATATCAATTAACTTTTAATTACCTTGTTCTTAGAAATTAACCCCTTTCCCAAGAAAGTTAAAAGACAACAAATATGAAATTAACAAATTGACACCACCATCAACCCCTTTCTCAAGCAAGCTAATGGAAAGAAACAACCAATCAATCTTGTAATACGCCCAAGTAATTAAATGCCAAGAATAACACTCAACTAATCAAAATATCAAACAACTCTAAAAACCATGACTATCTAAAACAGTGTCAAATTATAATAAAATAATTAATACATCATTGTTCAAGAAAAAGAAAATAAAGTAAAAGAAAGCACTCATAGACAACCCTCCTTCTTTTTCCTTTGAAGACCTTCTTGTACAACCCTCCTTGCAATGAAGAATTCCTCTTTTGATTTGAGTGATTTTCTATGATGGTCAATGATTTCTCTCATTTTCCCTTGTGTTTTCCATTTATTTATCGGCTTGAGAAGTTCCTAAACTCACTGGTGTAATGTTCTTGGCCGAGTAGAAGTTGGAAAGTACTAAAACTCCACAGATTACCAAAAATAGTGTAGAAAAAATCAATCACCGCCTTAACTTCAAAGCATAGCCGGCGCCGCCTTGGCTCACAGAGTCAGCGTCGGTTCCACTCTATTCCATCATGTTTCACCAATTTTTGTCACCTCGAAGTTCATGCAACCAGTGTATAGCCGGCGCTGGTTCCTCTATCCCAGCCGGCACTGCCTCTAATCTGTTTCACAACATTTTTGCTTCGTTTTACCCCAAAAATCTGAAATAATGAACAAAATACCTTTCAAAGGGTAAAATCTCAAATACGAAGGAATATGACTAGTTATTGAATAAAATGTATCACAAAAGAACCTCAAATAACTAAGAAAAATATGACTAATTTAGCCCTGATCACACAACACTATCTCCCACTTGCACTATAGCCATTCATTCACGTATCGAATACCGAATGACTCAACATGTTTATCATGTTTCTTTTAGAAAAATGCTTTAGTAAGTGGATCAACTATGTTTTGATCCGTGGAAATTCTCTCTACCTTTACATCTCGTTTATCAATGATATCTCTAATCAAATGAAAACATCTAGGTACATGCTCCAATCGATTATCTGTAATAGTATCTTGTTTAGCATCTTTCCAACTCACCGTCCTTCCACATAACATAAATATGTTGCCAGATTGTGATTTGTAGTCGTCCTTATCGGACTGAAAGCTGGCATCAGTATACTTTCTTATGTGCAAATTACCATCTCCATATACTAAGAATACATCCTTAGTCCTCCGTAAGTACTTAAGGATATTCTTTAGAGCCACCCAATGACTCTCTCCAGGGTCAGATTGGTATCTATTCGTCAAACTAAGAGTACATGATATATTGGGCCTAGTACATATTATAGCATATATGATAGACCCAATTGCCAAAGTATACGAAATTCTACTCATATGATCCCTTTTAACTTGTGTCTTTGGAGACATCGACTTTCCAAGGCTTACTCCATGTGTCATAGATAAGAATCTTCTTTTGGGTTGATCTATGCTAAACCTCTTTAGTATTTTGCCTATGTATATAAATTGCGAAAGATCTAGCAACGTCCTTGATCTATCTCTATAAATAATTATTCTCAGAATATAAGTTGATTCTCTAAGGTCTTTTTGGGAGAACATCTTAGATAACCAAATCTTTACAAATTGAAGAACGGAAACATCATTTACTATTAGTAATATGTTATCTATATAAAGTAAAAAGAAAATAATTGCATTGCCACTAACCTTCTTATACACACAAGGTTCATCTATGTTTT
The DNA here is from genome assembly GCA_026120185.1 of Voacanga thouarsii. Lineage (NCBI taxonomy): Eukaryota > Viridiplantae > Streptophyta > Magnoliopsida > Gentianales > Apocynaceae > Voacanga > Voacanga thouarsii. The sequence continues at coordinate 4,560,713 of JANUWF010001643.1, forward strand.
GAATGAAACCAAATTCTTTAATTGTCTTATCAAAACAGATGTTCAAACTCCTAGATGCTTGCTTAAGTCCATAGATAGACCTTTGTAACTTGCATATTTTTGTGCCATCTTTAGATGTGAAACTTTCAGGTTGTATCATATACACTTCCTCGATCAGGTTTCCAATAAAAAAATCTATTTTCACATCCATTTACCAAGCCTCATAGTCATAATGAGCGGCAAGTGTTAGGAGTATTTTGATGGATTTTAGCATAACAACTGGTGAAAAAATTTCGTCATAGTTAACACCTTACAATTGTCAATAACCTTTTGAAACCAGACGTGCCTTATAGGTAACCACATTACAATCCATGTCAGTTTTCTTCCTGAAAATCCATTTGCACCCTATAGGCTTGATTCCTTCAGGTTGATTAACCAAAGTCCACACTTGGTTGTCATACATGGAATCCATTTCTGACTTTATAGCTTCAAGCCATTTGTCAGATTCTGAACTATTTAGAATGTCCTTATAAGTAGTAGGCTCATCTTCTTCTATGAGCAATATGTCATTGTGATCACTTATGAGAAATCCATATCTCTCAGGTGCCACTCGTTTCCTACTCAACCTATGGGGCTTTTATATGTTAAAAGGTTCATCAATAGGTGTGGGTTCATAAGGTTGATCAATATTTGTTTGTTCTTCTTGAACTTTACTAAGTTCAAGCTTACTCCCACTATCTCCGTTAAATATGTGCTCCTTCTCTAAGAAGATAGCATGTTTGAAAACAAAAACTTTATTTTCAGAAGGAAGATAGAAGTAATATCCGAAGGATTCTTTCGAATATCCAACAAACAAACATTTGTCAGACTTACTTTTAAGTTTTTCTGATATTGCACTTTTAACAAAAACAGGGCCACTCCAAATCTTGAAATGAGATAACTTTGGTCTCTTACCAAAGCACAGCTCATAAAGTGTGGTATCAACCATTTTTTACGGAACTCTGTTTAATATATAAACAGTAGTCTCCAGTGCAGACCCCTAAAATGATTTTGATAACTCTATAAAAGCCATCATGGTCCATACTATGTCTAAAAGGGTTTGATTCCCTCTCTCAGATACACCATTATATTGAGGTGTACGTGGTGGTGTCCATTAAGATAATATCACATTGTCTCTAAGATAACTTAGAAACTCTTAGCTTAAGTATTCACCTCCTCGATCGGATCTAAGAGTTTTAATACTTTTTCCAAGTTGTTTCTCTACTTCATTCTTGATGTCTTTGAACTTATTAAATGCTTCAGACTTATATTTCATTAAGTACAAATACCTATATCGTGAATAGTCATCGATAAAGATTATAAAATAGTGATAACCTCCTCTTGCTTGTATAGACATTGGGTCACATACATCTGTATGTATTAGTTCTAATAACTCTTTAGCCCCAATACCCATATCTCATTACTAAATGCAATATTAATCTTAATCATAAACATACCAAGAGTATAAGTAGAAGTGTTTGCAAGCTTCTCCTTCATAATCTCCAAGTAGGCTTTACAGTTGCACTTCCAATGGCCCTTCCTGCCACAATGATGACATGGGTCTTTAGTGGCTGCTTGGTAGGATTTTTCTTCTTCTTCTTGGAAAATTTCTTCTTAGAAAATGAAGAACCTACTAGCAAGATCGCCTTATCATCCTTCTTCATAGATGATTCAGCAATCTTAAGCAAATGGATAAGCTTAGGTATGGTGGTCTCAATATTGTTCATGTGGTAGTTAATCACAAATTGTGAAAAACTACTTGGTAATGATTAATGAATTAAGTCAACACTTAAGATCATGATCCATTATGAAACCAAGAGATCTAAGCTTTTCAATATAGCCCAACATCTTTAGCCCATAAGTGGCCACTGAAGTGCCCTCAACCATCTTTGAACAGAATAGTTGCTTAAAGATCTCATATCTTTTAGTTCTAGCTTGTTTATCAAATAGCTCTTTAAGATGGAAGATAATTGTTTGAGCATCCATATGCTTATGCTATTTTTGTAACTCAAGAGTCATTGACGCCAGCACAATACATGATGCAGTGTCACTGTCCTCCTTATGCTTCTTGTGGATAGCATGCTCATCAGCAAGAGCATCTTGGACTACATGTGGCAGGATAGGAACATCTAGCATGTAGAGCAACTTTTCCGACTTGAGAACGATTCTCAAGTTTCTACACCAATCCAAATAGTTTGATTGGATGAGCTTATTTGTTTCCAAGATGCTACGTACATTTAGGTTTGTTGACATGATGTAAGTGACCTAAATATAAAGACAGAGTAATTAGAACATGTATATGCTCATGATATGCAAGTAATTAGGTCTTTAATTAAACGTATTTTTATTCTACTGTGTTACTCAAATCAATAGCCCCCACTATTAACTCGGGAAAGCCCGTTAGAAGCTTTTCTAGTGGACCAGTATCCAAATTCTTTAAGAATAACCTTGGATTATCCCAACAAGCCACTCATTAAGTTTATTGGTAGGTATCCACTACCAATTACATTAAATATAACTATTGTATCATTGGTTGATTAACATTTTTTAATCATTAAAGTATTTAATACTATGCCAACCTTGCCTGTAATATTCTTTATGCTTGGGTTCGCCCAACCGAAATAAATATATTAGTTAAATCCAATCCATTAATTTGGAATTAAATTCCATAACTTGAACATACTCAATGTCAAGTAGGCTTGGGTATGCCTAACAACCTAGTCTCGAAAAAAAGCTCTTGTTCTTACTATATTAGTGGAAGGCATTAGATTTAATATTATTTGAGGGATTTATTCCTTTTAGTTGTCTCATTGTTTGGCATGCATACAATTTATCAATAAGCAGCATAAATCGATAAACATGGTAATAAACAATTACGTAGCATGGTTATGGACTTTCTAAATTAATTTCTTCGAGCCATCAAGAAAATTAATATGGACAACCCTATGTGTTCATGCATGATTTAAGTAGAATGTCTTACTATCTCTCTTCGTTTTGATTGTCGTCTTCAAAATCTTATAAATAAAATTCTACCTCAATCTAACGTATATAAACTAATTACATAATTTTCTAAAAGAAGAAACCTCAAGTTATATTTGAGGGGAGTTAGATACGAAGAGAATTACACAAGAATTTGAGATAAGGCAGAACGCACATGGCCTATTTAATTAAAACAAAGCGATAAAAATGCATGAACATATAAGTTTGATCTTAGTCCATAACAATCCACCATGCCAATAAAACGTGCTTAAAATACAGCATAAAACATCCAATGCACAATCATCCAAAATCAGTATTTTGGGAAAATCTAGGTCCAAAATCAAATTTTGGAAAGTTCTGGGTCGAAATCAAATTTTTAGAAAATTATGGGTCCTACATGTAATTTTAAAAATATTTTTATCCAAAATTATGGGTTTTAAATAAATTCTAATCATTATTAGAACCTATTCTCTAAATTAGAAAAGATAAAAAAAAACTTATTATTAATATTATTTTATAAAACAGTGCTAGAACAGAGTGCACCTGGCGCCAGGTGCGTAGAAGGTTCTCGGCGCCAGGTTTGCTCTAGAGGCACGCATAGGGGAAGAACAGAGAGTACCTAGCACCAGGTGGATCACTCGGCACCAGGTATGCTCTGTAGGTGGAAATACCACTGCTCATCTTCTTCTCCGAATTTTTTTGCAAATTTTTCATGAACAGCAACGAGATTTTCTGACCGTTCAAAACAATTTTGATATCAAGCATTGTTGATCAATATTAACAACTAACTATAATCTACTTCACAATTTAGATAACAATCCAAATTGTAGAATCAAAATCTTGATTGTAGAAAAATCTAACGCCAAAATAAACCTATATGGAAACAACTTCCCAATCGTTTTTCAATGACCCAGAGACTTTTCAAACCACAAAACCCAGACACGCCATACAAAGTAGTAGGCATACAATCGACATGATCGTATAGTTACATGCTCAGAAATGATTTCAAAGAGATTAAAAACATTTTAAAATATAAAGACGAAGGCTTTGACACCACTGTTGGGATTTTATCATGCCTCTCAAATAAGAATGCAGTGGAAATAATCATGAAATCCATGTCCAAAGATTATGTGTTTGCAACGAAAATGGGAATAGAAAAAGGAAATGGAGATTACCTTCTATAGTAGAAAACAAAATTTTTCTTGCACCAACCAAGGAACTAATTCCTCTACTTTTGATTGTCCACCAAGGGCCACTACAATTCTAGAGTAGGATTGTCTCTCGTAGTAATCCACGCAAGGTTGAATTGCTCACAAAGCCCGCTCAAAACTGTACTAGTAGAAAAGGAGCGGGTAGGTTTAATTGGAGAAGAATAGGGATGAAGAAGAAGGTTCGAAAATCTCTGTGTTTTGATTGGTCAACACCTCCTAGCATAAGAAACGAATTTTCTTATTTATAGTTTTAGAATTTATGTTAGTTACAATTAAGTCCTCAAAGATCCAATGTCTACAATTGGGCCCCTAAAGTTTATATAATTGCAACTAAGTCCTATGAATTATAACAAACTTATAATTCACCTATAAATATATATTCTATTAATTAACCCCACAATATTATCAAAAAAATATATATTGAGCATTCAAACTTTTATTGTGTGTGACCTATTAGGTTTCTTGGTCTTGTTGGTAGTATACTATGAATTAATTATAACATATTTAGAATTAACAACCCTAAATAAAATATAGGATTAAATTATTAATTCTTTCATTAATAAATTCATATTTAGCAGATCAAGAGCAACATCTAGCAATGACTCTTGATCATCCAAAAGTTCAGAAAGTTAAGTGGCTTGACGCGAACCTTTCAATAGCAAATAACTAGTGCAATAAACTCATTTCACCATACTATATCTCATTCGGTCTACAACATGGAATTAGTGCCAAATCCATCAAGAATATTATTAATTATATCCCAAATATTTTAGTACTTGTTCAAGAAATCCATTACTCGATCGTATATCGAATTTGGATCTATTTCCAACACATAGTTGCCTTGGCCAAAGAATTCATGACTAAGGATTTCTACAAGTGGCCCTGAGATATACTCTCCTACTATTAGAAGTGGTGAATCATTTATCGACCCTCTCAACTACTTTCGTTTACCCCACATTGTACCTAATATCCATCCCATAGGCAGCCCTCAATCTGGCTCCGTAGATTGAAATCAAATTACAATGCTCAGCAAACAAAGTACTTTGGAGATCTCAATTCTAAGGATACTTGCACACTTTCTATAATGAGATTCTATCACTGACACTCAATAGATTATCCAAGTGATTATTTTATAGCTAGGTCATCCAATGAACTTCTTCATATAACAAGCATCCAAATATTAATCTTGAGTATCACAATACTCACAATTATGAAAACCATCGCTTAATCTAATCAAGAGATATAACATGTGCTAGTCTTGGCGTATTAATAACGTCTCATCTCATTAATACTATGACTAGGGATTATTCAAACATAAACACTACATAATATAGTAAGAATCTCGCATCATGATCTCTATCACGATTTGCTTAACACTGTGTTGTACTAGGTGTTAGTGTTGTGCCCTAGAGGCAATCACTTGTACATCGTATATGACACATTTTATTTTATTTATCTTACAGTTTCTTTTGTTTACTTTTAAGTAATATACCTGTTCAATAAAGTCCCTAGTACAACACTGCGTTATGGAAATCATAATAGAGATCATGATATGAGATTGCTACTACACTGGATGGTGTTAATACTTAAATAGTCCCTAGTCATAGTATTAATGAGACAGGACATCATTAATGCATTAAAACTAGCATGTGTTAGACTTCCTGATTTGATCAGGTGGTGGTTCTCATAACTATGAGTATTGAGATACTCAAAGTTAACACATGGATGCTTGTTAATAGAACAAGTTCATTGGATAACCTAGTTTTGAGATAATTACATGAATAACTATTTAGTGCCAGTGTTATAATCTCAATATAGCAAACGTGCAAGTATCCTTAGACTTGAGATCTCTAAGTTACTTTGTTTGCTGATCATTATACTTTGATTTCAATCTCCGGAGCTCGATTAAGAGCTACCTATTGGATGGATATTAGGTACATTGTGAGGTAAACGAAAGTAGTTGAGAGGGTCAATAAAGGATTCACCACTCCTAATAGTAGGGGCGAATATCTTACGGCCACCTGTAGGAATTACTACTAGGAAAGTCCTTGGCCAAGGCGATTGTGTATTGGAAACAGTTCCAATTGATACACATCTAGAGTAGTGGGTTCCTAGTACAAGTACTATTGTATTCGGGCAAAAATTAATTTTGGAAAGAGTTGGCACTAATTCCGTACTCTAAACTGAATAAGATATTGTATGGTGAAAAGAGTTAATTGCACTGAAGTTTGTTATTAAAGGGTTCATGTCAAGCCACTTGACTTCCTGAACTCTTGGGTGGTCATGATGTGTTGCTAGATACCACTCATGATCTAGAAAATATAAGTTTATTAATTGATGAATTAATAAACCAATCCTGATTAGAATTAATAGGATTTATTCTAATTAATTATGGATTATTAATCTCAAAGACGTTTTTATTAATTCATGTTCTCTACCAATTGACTGGGAAATCTAATAGGTCACACACAATAAAGGATTATATACTCAAGATGTTATTTGATAACATAGTGGGGTTAATTGCAAGAAAGAGAAGTTGTTGTGGACAAATTATAATTAGTTATAATTTGTGGTCCAAGTTGTAATTGTTGGAACTTAATGTTTCCAATTACAATTAGGAAATTCTAATTGTTTTAGAATTTCAAATTTTTAGTGGATTTTGGAACATATATTGGATATGCTCGAAACCCTAAGCCAAGGGTGATTCACACGAAATTAGGAGCCACAAAACAAACGCCTTCTTCTTCTTCTTCTTCTTCTTCTTCTTCTTCTTCTTCTTCTTCTTCTTCTTCTTCTTCTTCTCTCTCTCTCTCTCTCTCTCTCTCTCTCTCTCGTTTTGCTAAAAACGAAAACAGCCCTAGTGGCCATCTTTTTCTGCTAGCACAGGAAACTTTGGTGCTTAAGTATTCCTCTGTGTGGATTACTGTTAGAGATAATCACACACTATGATTATAGTGGTTAGACGTCCAACTCTCGTGGATTTTACACAAGAGGATTGCTAGATTGCGCCTCGACTTGAAGAAGAAAATTTTTGTTCTTCGGACGATCACCCAAAGGTAAAAGCTGTTACCTTTATTATCATTATGTCTTGTTTTCCACACATAGATAGGTCTTGGGAGGGTATCTCGTTTTATTTTTCGCTGCGTCGTATAGGATACGAGCCTAAAATGCCCAACACTAAGGACTTTATTAAACAATTTATACGTATGTTAAGATATAACAATCAAACAGAAAGATAAAGAATGCCTCATTGATTAATTATTATGCAATATACATAATACAAGTGTTTGCCTCTAAGACACAACACTAACACCCTAACCCTAGCTAAGTGATTCTTGAGGTCTTTAGAAAAATTAAGGCCTTAAAAGGTCATTACAAGATGTCTAAAATAGAGAGAAACTGGAGAAAACATCAAAATTAGTGAAACAAGTGTTTGGGCCCCGATATGAGTTGGCGTTGGTTACGACACTAGGTGCCGACACTGGCTCTTAGCTGGAACGGAATTCATTCTTCTGTAGTACACAACCAGCACCGGTTCAGCTGGCTTGGGCTAGCACTAGTTCGTCACTGTGTTGCTGTTCTTCAATCTTTTCTTCCTCTTTTAGTGCTAGCTTGAGTTTTTGTTGGGATTCCTCTTGGATAGTCATTAAGTTGAGCTCTTAGCTACCTTCAACATCCTTCCAAATCTCTTCCATCCCCAAACATAGTTTTATAAGAAATTGGATATCACCTTGGAACCTCTTGGTCCTTGATCTTGTCATTAGTCCTTACAGGGTCATTCTCTCTTCTTGAGATTGAACTTCTTGGCTAGCTTGATTCCCATCAAGTATTCAAGTATTCACGTGTTAACGTATTCAAGTATTCAAGCATTCACAAGTATTTGGAAATTCTCAATTTTCTATCACTCCATCCAAAGTAAGACAATCCCGAAAACTAGTTAGGTTACTTAGGGTTGTCTATCTCTTACGTGATCTAGTATATGGAGAAAAGCTCTAGTGTTTGGCAATTCTCAATGTCCTGTCACTCCATCTCGAGGAAGATAGTCCCTAGAACTGATAAAGTTATTTGGGATTATCTATCTTGTACACAAGCTAGTACATGGAAAATAACTCTCGTTGAATACTCAACGTTCACATGAAACATAGAAACTTGGCATGTTGTCTTCAAACATAGTTTTAAACTAATATTGAAAGCATGCTTAAGAAATTTAAGATTCATGGATTTGTAATGTTTCCGGATTTCAAGTGGAGCATTTGCACTTGAATATATCAGGAAAAGTAACTATTCATACCACGAAGGCATTTTACTTATTAGAAAAGAACTAAGTCATAATGGTTTTGAAAGTCGAGAGATTCACAATATCCATTATTCATGAAATCAATGAATAAACATGTTCATGTTCAGGTATTTTAGAATAACACCAACTAAAACAGGATTTTTAAACTAGAGGGACTCACAATATTCATGATGTTCTCAAATTCGTGCAAAACACTTTTACTTGGATATATCAAAAAAACATTATCCATATCAGGGAAGCATTTTGTTAGTTAGAAAAACACTTAGCTAAGATAGGTTTAGAAATCAAGCGACTCACCTCGGGTCCTAGCTCGATGCAGTAATATATCGCTTCTAGCTTTCTACAAAGCCTTTAGGATGAATAACCTATTCCGAAAGTCACTCTACATTTCTCTTAGTATTCTAAGGATTCACAACCAATGCATTTCACCAAAGAAATATTTTTAAGGAAATTACTTAATTTCCTATTTCTTTATCTCATGCTATAAATAAGATATACTCATTTGAGATAATTCAAGTCTATTTCATTGTCTCTTTCCTCAATTATGTACCAAAGCTTTCACATGCTTTTTTTATCCTTCATACATCAAACAACACACGTAGGACTAACATATTAATTTATCCTTCATAAACAATTCTGCTTTTCCTCATTCTTGGCACACTTGCTTATTTATATCCTAACTTTTGATTGGCATGTCCAATTAATGTCAAACTAGTTCCAAAATGTCCTCAAGACATTATTGTATGATTCTGAATTCATAAAATACCAACTCTCTTTCCCATTAAATTCATTTTTTCTTATAACATCCCAGCTTCTTAATTCCGTCACTGAAATGGCACCTTTTGGTATTTATATCATAACTTCCTATCTACAAGTCCAAATCATGTCGAATTGGTCTTAAAATGATCCTGAGACATTCAGCTACAATTTCTAGGTCATAGAATTCCAGAATAACAAGACAATTTGTTCAGTTTATTTGCTCTTAAGACCTGGTTGAAATTCATGCAAAACAGAATTTCTGTTTTGTTCCTTTTCTTTACATAATACATTCTCTTCACTTCTCTATATAAGATATGCACCATGTAATCCTTCTAATACCTTATTTACCATCTGAAAATCTCATAAATATCTTCATTCTTAGTCATAGACAAAGCAGTAACATCAGAACAAAAACAGCAGCCACAAGAACATAGTTAAATCTTTCCTTTTCTAAACAATTAAACCATGCTTTACATTGTTTTCCTTCTTCAATCTTTGCAGCCATGTACAGCTCTTTAAACCATCTTCAAATCACCTTCAAATATCACTCAAAACACAATACATATACACTCAAGTGTACCGCCACTCACAGCACACACAAACAGCTTGATACCTTAATTCTTCATCAAATATCATTCATGATTCATGCTACTTTTCTATGAAAATTCATATCAAAATAATCTTTGCAACTTAATCTACAACTTTAATTCAAGAAGTAGGATGTTTTACCTTGTGTATGATGATTATTGAGCTTGAAAAATAGCTGATTTCCTTCTTCTCTCTCTCTTCTTGAAATTCTCTCTCTTTTCTCTTGTTTTCTTTTCTTTTCTTTTTCTCCTTTATTTCTTCTCTTCTCTTTTTCGTCTCTTGGCTGCTGGTTTTCTTGGATGAAATCCAGCCTTCCACCACCATTCCCATGACCAAAATATTACATGGTCAATTCTTTTATTAATTGGTCAAAGGTTTCTTGGAAAAATTTATAAAATTTTCCTTTTTCTTTTCTTTTCTTTTCTTCCCTTATTCTCTCTAATTGCTGCTGATTCTCTAGCTATTAAACAGCTTTCTCACTGCCACATCTTGTCCATTTTGTGACGAATTTTGGTCACATGGTCAATTGGAATTGAATGGTCAAATGCTTATTAAGAAAGACTTAATGAAATCTTCCTAAATAAGCTTATAGAATTCCATTTAATTTCATCTAACCAATCATATGAAAACACATGGCTTTATCAATCAATGATGTGATAGCACATAACCTTCAACAATCAATCACAAAGTGACATTTATCCACATTTGACCATAATTATCATTTTCCTCAAGAATGAGCTATAATTTGAGTCAGTATTTATCCTAATCCTAAGATTTTTTTATTCCATCAATAAAATCTCCATATTTTACTAAAATCAATTGTGGGAATCAGAATTCTCAAATTCATTTTTAGTTTTTCTCAAAATTACAATAATACCCCTGAAAACTTATTTTATACCAAAACATTGCTCTCATTGCACATTGTTCTGGTCATTCATACAAATTCTTATTCTATAGATAGTAGTAGCAAATTAAAGTACAAAAAGGGAGGAATATTACATAGAAGTCAGAAATAGTAGGGATTCTGAAGGCCAACGATGTCATGCCGATCGTTAGTCATGGCGTCGTGGATGTCTTCAGCACATGAAGACTTCAAGAGCTATGACGTCATTTTCAAGAAAACTAAAGCATCAGAACATGGATGGTGACATGCAAGTCACACTCTGCTGCACCATGCAACATTGCAGATGATATCGTGTTTTGTTGATTTCAAGGGTTTCGGCCATCCAACCTATAAATACTCTTTTTCTTTGAAGTTAAAAAGAGGGAGGCAAGAGAAAACACAAGAAACCTCTGAGAAAACCTCCTTAGAATCATAAGAGAATGCCAAGAAGAGAAGATCTAAGAAGAATTGAAGAGGAAAAAGGGGCACCTAAAGAAAGATTGCAAAGAAGAAAAAGAATCCTTGTCTATGAGTTCTTTATTTTAATTCTCTGCAATTGACTTTGTGCTTGCTAAAATTATTTGATTTGGGTTATAATTAAAGGATTGTCACCTTATATTACTCTTATATTTGATTATTATTTGACTTATTATTATTACTATCGATTTTGAGTAATTTATCACTTAGGTTTTGTTGATTGAATTGAATTTTTAGGTAATGCTCTTGTATTAAACTTAAGAAAGAATGTATAAAATGGGCTCCCTTCTATTTTAATCTAATAGATTTATTTTCCCTTGATGAACTTGATAAAGGATTTGGGAGATTTAGAACTTGGTGATAGATTAGATTATTAGGGTCACCTAGACATAAGGATCCTTTAGCTTTTTGGCTTGGGTTTTGATTTCCCAAACTTTATGCATCCTTGAGTTTTATTCATATGAATAGAGATATCTTTGGGTTAGGCTCAAGTTTAGGAGATTCATTACTTAAGAAGGTGTGAATTTTAATTTATTTGGGAAATCTTGCTAATACTTGAATTAGATATTGATTAGCTGAGTGATAGTTAATGCTTCGATGTAAATGGATATTTCTTTTTAATTGCATAGTTAATCCCCTTTTTCCTACTTTAAATTTGCCTTGGTGATCTTTTAGTTTTGTCACAAAAATTAGGTGTAGCTTTCTTTGTGATACTCTTGGCTAGTTAACCTATGATAGTTAGTTGTTTGTACTTATTTATTTTAATTGATTGGACAATAAAACTTGGGAGAAAGTAGTGGCAGTTGGCATCCTTTTCTTGGGATCTGCAATACTTACCGAGAATAGTCTATAATTCATGATAGGTATACTTGGCAAAAATATGTATCTATGTGAGTTAAATTGGTATTTTATTGTAAAAGTTAATTGATGTTGGATTTATCTTATATATATATATATATATGTATATATCTCACAAACTACACACTTAAGCACAAACAACAATAGTTTGCAAGCTTAAGAAATCTATTTATTGACTTAAGCAGCCATCAAGGACATAAAATGTTCGTTTTGATGAGACTATAAAGTCTTATAGTTTTATTCAAAGTGAGAATAAACCATGCATGTACAAGATTCTAGAAGGCATTAATGTAGTCTTGCTTGTATTAATATGGATAATATTCTACTTATTGGTAATAATATAGAGATATTATCATCCATAAAAGTTAAGTTTTCTAGTCAATTTAGCATGAAGTACTCGGAAAAAGACAATTACATTCTTGGAACTAAGCTGCTTAAAAATAGATAGGAATGAATATTAGGATTATTCCAAGGTGTAACACCCCGAAGCCTAGGCCCGTCAGGGCAAGGGATGTCGCCCCGTCCAAAGGACAAGGGGTCTTTATAACTAGGTCACACAAATAAAATTGCTGAAATAAAATAATACCTAACTTAAAAATTTATTACAACCTAAAATACTCCAAGAGTAAAACCATGAAATTCCAAGACAAAAATCATAAATAAAAATTATCCACTCTCGTCTCCCCAAAGCAATACATAAAATCAAATACACATTCTCTTCCAAAGCAGATATTACTAGCCACTCAACTCCACAGCAGGATCATCCTGAAATCACGATAAAAAGGTGATGAGACAGAAATCTCAGTAAGTCCGTGTGTGCTTTGGGTGTTTAGTGAAATCAGTTCATGGATGCAAAATGTGAAACTTTAGTATGAGAAACATTGGCAAGCATCAAGCATTAGTCAAAAGCAAGAGTGGCATTTTGGCTTATCTAGCCGTACACAAGTAATGAAATCTACCACTCGAAAGAAAGGGATATGGGTTACCACACGTTGGGCTCCATAACCGGTCAGAATGCCGACACTTTGTGCAGACTGACAAAAGTAGGTGATCGGCCTACTGGGCAAGATACTCCTCCTTCTCTATACCCAAACAACAACCGGGTGTCCATTCCGGCAAAACACAGTCACTTGACTGAAAACAAACTGCTAGCTCGGACCGGCACGACTCACTGGATTGACATCTTATCCAGGAAGGACTCACCCCTCAGAGGTGGCCACCTGCTGAGAGACTTACCCTAACCCTTCAAAGACTAGTCCTAGCAGTCCACCCCTATTGAGTACTCAATGACGTTTCCCACTTGGGATAAAATGAACAAAGCATTGCTCTTCATGGAATTAGCAATCTGAGGGTTTCCAAAGTTTTGGGAGAAATCAGTTTTAGAATAAGTTTTAAGTTTGGGAAATCTGCTCAGTAACTTTCAAATAATTTAAGTGTTGGAAATAAGAACAAATTCAACCCTCAATTGCATTCAAATAAACGAGTGTCCATACACTCCATATTTAGCTTGCCATAAGGAAAACATTTCACATCGATAGGTTTTATGCAGGAGCTTACCTGATTCTTGCTCACAACAACAAGGTCTCGAACAGCTGACCTAACCCCACATGGGTAAATACAAATCTTAATCAATTTTCAGTCACAAACCACTTCCTCAATTTTAAATCAATTCAATTTACTAGTACCATGAACCTACTGTCCCAAGCTTTAAGACAAAATAATAATAAGCTAAGTTTAATTTGTTATTTAAAATAATTAATGGTTTGGGAAATAAATTCTAATAGGTTGAAAGTTTAAACCTTGTTAGGAGAAATTTAGAGTTTATTTGATCAAGAGTCATAGATGGTACTAGGTAAAATAGTGATTTAATGATAGTTGAGTTGTTAGAAAATAGTTGATAGCTAAAACTAGTTGAGTTTAACTTTAATAAGCCTTTCTTGGAAAATAATAAGTAAATCCTCAAGGGTTTTGATTTAGTAAATATTTTACTAAGTATAAATCTTTTTTTTTTCATAAAGGCTTTAATTGATTTCTTTATTTTAAATAATATTTATTTATTTTACTTTCTAGCAAAATTATTATTTATTTGGCTAAAATGTCTTTTATGATTATAAGAATCCAAATCTACCCTTCCTAGGGCTTTCGAAAATACTAGGAAATTATTTTATTGAGTATTTTATTCATGGAGTGAAAATTTACTTTTAGGGACAACTAGATCATGGTCAATTCCTATGGCCAACCTCAGTCAACAACATGCACAATCTTTCAATTCATCAAATCAACCAACTCTTGCATCTAGGCATAGATCTAAATTTATTAAGACATGCTTAACCTTTACTAGCATAAACATGAATATGGCTTCAATATTCTAGTCATGCATATAACTCCTATTCACCAAAGGTGACATAATCTCTAGCATACTTTATCACAAATCCTACCTATGACATGCATTAAACCTCAAATCGACATACAATCAACCAAGATAAACCTTTCATGCATAAATCCCATCTCCTTCTCATTCATACAATTGCTCATGCTTCAATCTCAAGAATAAATATATACTCAAATCCTACCACCATCCACCTTTTAACAACATCATCCTAGAGACATGATTCTAGAGTTTAAAAGAAGGATTGAAGGTACTTACTTTGTTGATGAATGCTTGAAAGAGTTTAGAGAATAGATCTCAACTCCTAGATGGCTAATCTTGTCCAAGAGAGGTGGCGAAAGCATGGTCATGGAAGAAGAGACCATTCGGCCAAGAGAGGGAATTTCGGGCCATGAGAGAGAGAGAGAGATCATTAGTATGTTCATTCACATAAGTTCTCATTGGAGATCAAGTTTGAAGAAGATGAAGTTGATAGAATAAGTTTACCTTGAAGATGTTCTTGTCCTTCACAAAATTTTCTGGTTTTTTATCCAAAGTAGCAAGATGATTTGTGGAGTTTGATGTTAATAATGGTGTTGATGGCTTCACAACAAAGAGTAGATCAAATCTGGAGATTTTCGTGAGGGTTTGAAGTGGTTTGAAGGTGTATTAGGTGAAAGAAGGTAGTAGGTGTTCTTGGTGTAGTGTGTGTGTTCTTGGTGGGTAGAGAAAATCGAGAGAGAGGGAGGTTGGGAGAGCTGCCGAATTTCTGTGGAATTGGGGCTGCTGAAATTTTGTAGGGTTTAGGGAGTGATTTCTCTGATTTGGAAGGAAAAGGAAAGGTTAGTTGTTACAATCCTTGAAGAATATTTTTAGGAAGAGAATTTGGAAACTAGATATTCTAAGAATATCTTGATTTTTCTGGACAGATTTGAAGTCTCCTATGGCCGACTGAATGTGTGGCTTTTCTGAGGAATTAAAGCTGGTTCTACAAGGCTTATGATGTCCTAAATTAAGGGGTACAAAGATGAAGAAGAAGTCTGGTCAATTGAGCAAGATATCATGGAAGGTTGCTAAATAAGATGGCTGGAATTTTGGAAAGTAATCAAGCTAAATTGCAGGAATTTGTTGGAGAGATTTTCGGACAGCCATTGCTGCCTTTCGTCCAGAAGTTTGAAGGAAACAGTGGAGCTCTATTAATGGTGGTTTAAGGAAGGTTTCGACAGAAGTAGGTTGGCATTTTCGGCTGGAGGAGAAATTGGAAGCAAGCTGGAAAATTCCTGCACAACAATTTTCGCTGCACAGGAAATTTTCTGGCAGAATTTCGTCCGCCTCTTCTAGCTGAGATGCAGCGTGTTTGAAGGGGGCTTTCAGGGGTATTCAAGGATGGTTTCCATCCTTCTTCATGGATGAAAAACATGGCTAAGGTGCTGCACAATATCTGGAAGAAAACAGCTTGGTTTTAAGCCTCCAAGGTAGCGATTTGCCCAGAATTTTTCACTGGTTTGTATAGCTCTTGAGCAGTCCGAAAATGGAAGAAATAATTCATGTTCCAAGCTGAACTTAGGGCCATTTTTATGGTAGCATTTGGAAGGAAATATTAGTTAAGAAGTTTGACATTTTGAAGGTACACAAGCTGAAAAATTTCAGCTCATTCCAAGAAAGAAGGTAAACTAGTTTTGGATGAAATTTCAGCAAGCTCACTAGAGGGATTCTTCCTCTTGGAATTTCCCACAACTCTTCCATAATTTTCCAGACTATAAGAAGTCTTTTACCAAGACACTTTGGTCCTAAAAGACCTCAGTACTTTACTGAATTTTCTGGAAATGAAAAGGATAGAACACCTTGATCAAACTAAGGAGTTGAAAATTAAGGAAAACTAAATATTAAGGGAACAAGAATTCCCTTTGGGAATTTCGAGTAGGCAAAGGAGTGGAATGAGAATACTCCTAACATGTGTCTCCTAGGACATCATCACCACATTGATCTAGGCCCTTAAGGCCGAAACCCATTCCCCCCAAGCAAAAATCAAATTTAATCTAGCTAAAGCTTCTATGATGGAATTTGAACTCTAGACTTCAAGAATTAATTTCCAAAGCTCTAACCACTACACCACAACAACTCTTGTTTCTATTTCCACTAGAAAAATTATTTTCTATTCAATCCACAATCTATCTCCCTATTTTCACCTCGGGCAAAAATTACCATTTTGCCCCTCTCACACAATACTCACCAACAAGACTCCAAAACAATAAAACTCAAATCCAAAGCACATAGAAATCATATGAAAATGTATTTAATCATGGAGTAAAGCATGATATGCATCCCAACCCTCTTACTCTAAAGTCGGTTTTGACTGGGGTTTCACATCCTCCCCTCCTTAGAAGAATTTCGTCCCGAAATTCAAGCATACCTATATTTCAGCTCGGGATACTTCCGCTTAACCCATTCTTCTGATTCCCATGTGGCATCCTGCGTGCCATGGTGCTCCCACTGAATCTTAACCATCGGTATCTACTTATTCCGCAGGGTCTTGACATTGCGGTCCAATATCCGCATAGGCTTCTCCACGTAGCTCAAGTCTGGCAGCATCACTAACGGTTCCTCATTCAACACATGACCGGGATTCGCATTATACTTCTTCAGCTGCGAAACATGGAACACGTCATGTATACCCGTCAATCCATCTGACAGGTCTGATCAGTAAGCTACTGGTCCGATTCTTTCTTTAATAAAAAACGACCCCAAATATCTCGGCTTCAACTTTCTGCCCTTCGGATGTTTCAAAATCCCCCTGTTGGGTGCTAGTTTCAGAAATACACGGTCCCCGACTTGAAATTCCAGTTCTCTTCTCCGGTTGTCCGCATAGCTCTTCTGCCGACTCTGAGCCGCCTTTAACCTTTCTCGAATCAGTTTCATTTTTTTCAACATTTCTTGGACACAGACCTCTTCGGTTTTGCTCACATGACCATCCTCCGTCCAACTCCAATACAACGGTACCTGACACTTGCGCCCATACAAAGCCTTGTACGGTGCCATCCCAATCGAGGCCTGATAGCTGTTGTTATAAGATAGCTCGGCATATGGTACTCACTCGATCCACTTATCCCCGAAATCCAGGACACAGGCTCTCAACATATCTTCCAGTATTTGGATTACCCTTTCTGATTGCCCATCGGTCTGCGGATGCGTCGTCGTACTGAATTTCAAATTCGATCCCATTGCCTCCTGGAATTTTCCCCAAAAACGAGAAGTAAACCTCGGGTCTCGGTCTGGCACAATGCTCGAAGGTACTCCATGGAGTCGGACTACTTCTCGAACATATGTCTGAGCCAGCTTCTCTATGGAATCCCTTACATTTATCGGGATGAAGTGGGCCGACTTGGTCAGTGGATCCACCACCACCCATATGGCGTCCTTCTGGGTCTTTGACATGGGAAGTCCGGTGACGAAATCCATAGTCACCTCCTCCCACTTCCATTTTCAGCACTGGCAATGGCTGCAATAGCCCTGCTGACTTCCTATGCTCCGCTTTAACTTTCTGGCAAGTAAGGCAAGTCGACACATACTTGACCACATCTCGCTTCATTCCGGGCCACCAGTATGCTCTCTTCAAATCCTGATACATTTTGACACCTCCCAGATGAATGGCGTACTTGCTTTTGTGCGCCTCCTCCAAAAATCTGTCCTTTAATTGCTGCTCCCCGGGTACACATAATCGGTCCCTGAAATGAAAAGTTCCCACCTTATCATGACGAAATTCGCTCTCCGGTCGCTCAAGCTCCTTATCCTTGAAAATTTGAAACTCGGCGTTGCTTCGCTGAGCTTCCACTATTTCTTGCTTCAAATCCGGCACCAACTTCAAATTGCTGATGACGATTCTTTTGTCTTGTACCTCCGCCCTTCTGTCTAATACATCCTGAACTACTTGCGTCTCCTGCACCTTCAGTCTAGCCATTCCAACTTTTCTGCTTAGGGCGTCTGCCACAACGTTGGCCTTCCCGGGATGGTAGTTGATCGAGCAACGGTATTCCTCCTAGAATTCCATCCACCTTCGTTGCCTCCAGTTCAAATCCTTTTGAGTGAAGATATACTTCAGACTCTTGTGGTCGGTGAACACCTCGTACTCGGCTCCATACAAGTAGTGTCGCCATTTCTTTAGGGTGAACACTATAGCTACCAGCTCCAAATCGTGAGTGGGGTAGTTCACTTCATGGGGTCTTAGCTTCCGAGAAGCATAAGCAATTACATTTCTATCTTGCATCAACACCGCTCCCAGTCCTTCTTTCGAAGCGTCGGTGTATAGCGTGTAGGATTTGCCTTTCTCCGGTAGACTCAATACCGGTGTTGTCATCAGTCTCTTCTTTAATTCTTGAAAACTTTTCTCGCATTTTTCGTTCCACACAAACGGAACATCCTTCCTTAACAAACGGGTCATTGGCGATGCGAGCGTCGAGAATCCCTTGATAAATCTTCGGTAGTATCCGGCCAATCCCAAGAAACTCCGGATCTCATTAATATTCTCCGGCTGCTTCTAGTCTGATACCACCTCGACCTTTGCCGGATCTACCTTGATTCCTTCCTTAGTCACCACATGGCAAATGAATGCCACACTGTCTAGCCAGAATTCGCATTTGCGGAATTTGGCATATAGCTTGTGCTCCCTTAACTTCTCCCAAGAAGATGGGCGGTTGAAATTTCAAAAACCACTCCAAAGTATTGTCCTCTCCCTTTGGATTCCTCTGTTCAGTCAAGGTCTGAAGAATCTCGATCATCTTGCTGAACGCTTGCCCCATTGTCACATCAACAGGTACTTCTGACCCCATTTCCAAATCTAGTTCACTCTCATTTTCCCGATTGGGTGATGCATTTGAGTTGTCTCAACTTCGAGTGTCACAGGTTCTGCTTCCGGAACTCTTCTGCTCGATGTGGCTATAGGCGCTTGGGTGCCATTCTCAACCATGCCCAGATAATGAGTGTATGCATTCAAGTTTAAAACATTTTGAGCATGCATTCACATCCAGGTTAAAGTAAAAGATAATCATATGCAAGTTTTTGTATAAAGGGTTGCATAAAAATTTTCTCAAACCTTAGAGTACTCCAGGTACTCTTATTTTCATAAATTTAAAATGAAAGCAGTAAACAAAAATGAAATCTTTAACATAGAAGTTCATAGAAAGCAGTAAATAAATCATCCCAATCATATCAGCACTTAGCCTTTCTAGTCCTTATCAGAATCTTCAAGATCAGCCTCACACAACCATCCTCCAGAATTCTTAGAAAAGACTACCCCAACCCCACTAGCAAATCCCTCTATTGGTTCTTTCCCGGGGCACCTAGAGCTCTCACCGGGCTCCACTCGGCTAAAGGAAGGGATGAAGGAAGGCCTAATTGGAGACTCATAGTCGATCTGCCCCGAGTCATCACTATCTGCTGCTAAATCCACCTCAGGATTAGGAGGGTGGGGTTCAAGCTCCACTATCATCACCTCATCCTCACTGTCAGAGCTTACGTCTATCACCGGGATTGGAGGTGGCTCTAGGATTTGGACCTCGTCCTCACTGCTATCCTCCATAAAGTCAAACTCATCATCATCCTCCATAGGGATAACCTTGACATCATTGTTATCCTTTATAGGGACAACTGGCTGAGGGGCAGGTTGGGAAACTGGAAGGTCCCCTTGGTCTAGATAGTAAAGCGGGTGCCACTGTTGCCCTTTCTTTGTTGTCCTAAGCAGTCTAACCATCCTACAGCAGCAACAAGATAGGTTAGATAAGATTTAAACTTAAATAAATAAATCACAAATCATCAATATTTGCCTATAACCTAGGCTCTGATACCACTTGTAACACCCCGAAGCCTAGGCCCGCCAGGGCCGGGGATGTCGCCCCGTCCAAAGGACAAGGGGTCTTTATAACTAGGTCACACAAATAAAATTGCTGAAATAAAATAATACCTAACTTAAAAATTTATTACAACCCAAAATACTCCAAGAGTAAAACCATGAAATTCCAAGACAAAAATCATAAATAAAAATTATCCACTCTCGTCTCCCCAAAGCAATACATAAAATCAAATACACATTCTCTTCCAAAGCAGATATTACTAGCCATTCAACTCCACAGCAGGATCATCCTGAAATCATGATAAAAAGGTGATGAGACAGAAATCTCAGTAAGTCTGTGTGTGCTTTGGGTGTTTAGTGAAATCAGTTCGTGGATGCAAAGTGTGAAACTTTAGTATGAGAAACATTGGCAAGCATCAAGCATTAGTCAAAAGCAAGAGTGGCGTTTTGGCTTATCTAGCCGTACACAAGTAATGAAATCCACCACTCGAAAGAAAGGGATATGGGTTACCACACTTTGGGCCCCACAACCGGTCAGAATGCCGACACTTTGTGCAGACTGACAAAAGTAGGTGATCGGCCTACTGGGCAAGATACTCCTCCTTCTCTATACCCAAACAACAACCGGGTGTCCATTCCGGCAAAACACAGTCACTTGACTGAAAACAAATTGCTAGCTCGGACCGGCAAGACTCACTGAACTGACATCTTATCCGGGAAGGACTCACCCCTCAGAGGTGGCCACTTGCTGAGAGACTTACCCTAACCCTTCAAAGACTAGTCCTAGCAGTCCACCCCTATTGAGTACTCAACGATATTTCCCACTTGGGATAAAATGAACAAAGCATTGCTCTTCATGGAATTAGCAATCTGAGGGTTTCCAAAGTTTTGGGAGAAATCAGTTTTAGAATAAGTTTTAAGTTTGGGAAATCTGCTCAGTAACTTTCAAATAATTTAAGTGTTGGAAATTAGAACAAATTCAACCCTCAATTGCCTTCAAATAAACGAGTGTCCATACACTCCATATTTAGCTTGCCATAAGGAAAACATTTCACATCGATAGGTTTTATGCAGGAGCTTACCTGATTCTTGCTCTCAACAACAAGGTCTCGAACAGCTGACCGAACCCCACATGGGTAAATACAAATCTTAATCAATTTCCAGTAACAAACCACTTCCTCAATTTTAAATCAATTCAATTCACTACTACCATGATCCTACTGTCCCAAGCTTTAAGACAAAATAATAACTAAATAGATTTATAAGCTAAGTTTAATTTGTTATTTAAAATAATTAATGGTTTGGGAAATAAATTCTAATAGGTTGAAAGTTTAAACCTTGTTAGGAGGAATTTAGAGTTTATTTGATCAAGAGTCATAGATGGTACTAGGTAAAATAGTGATTTAATGATAGTTTTGCTGTTAGAAAATAGTTGATAGCTAAAACTAGTTGAGTTTAACTTTAATAAGCCTCTCTTGGAAAATAATAAGTAAATCCTCAAGGGTTTTGATTTAGTAAATATTTTTCTAAGTATAAATCTTTTTTTTCATAAAGGCTTAAATTGATTTCTTTATTTTAAATAATATTTATTTATATTACTTTCTAGCAAAATTATTATTTATTTGGCTAAAATGTCTTTTATGACTATAAGAATCCAAATCTACCCTTCCTAGGGCTTTCGAAAATACTAGGAAATTATTTTATTGAGTATTTTATTCATGGAGTGAAAATTTACTTTTAGGGACAACTAGATCATGGTCAATTCCTATGGCCAACCTCAGTCAACAACATGCACAATCTTTCAATTCATCAAATCAACCAACTCTTGCATCTAGGCATAGATCTAAATTTATTAAGACATGCTTAACCTTTACTAGCGTAAACATGAACATGGCTTCAATATTCTAGTCATGCATATAACTCCTATTCACCAAAGGTGACATAATCTCTAGCATACTTTATCACAAATCCTACCTATGACATGCATTAAACCTCAAATTGACATACAATCAACCAAGATAAACCTTTCATGCATAAATCCCATCTCCTTCACAAAATTTTAAAGTCCTTCACAAAATGGACAAGAGCATACTTTAAGATGGCTGGAATTTTGGAAAGTAATCAAGCTAAATTGTAGGGATTTGTTGGAGAGATTTTTGGACAGCCATTGCTGCCTTTCGTCCAGAAGTTTGAAGGAAACAATGGAGCTCTGTTAATGGTGGTTTAAGGAAGGTTTCGACAGAAGTAGGTTGGCATTTTCGGCTGGAGGAGAAATTGGAAGCAAGCTGGAAAATTCCTGCACAACAATTTTCGCTGCACAGGAAATTTTCTGGTAGAATTTCGTCCGCCTCTTCCAGCTGAGATGCAGCGTGTTCGAAGGGGGTTTTCAGGGGTATTCAAGGCTGGTTTCCATCCATCTTCATGGAGGAAAAACATGGCTAAGGTGCTGCACAAAATCTGAAAGAAAACAGCTTGGTTTTATACCTCCTAGGTAGCGATTTGCCCAGAATTTTTCACTGGTTTGTACAGCTCTTAGGGGCAGAAATAATTTAAGTTTCAAGATGAACTTAGGGCCATTTTTATGGCAGCATTTGGAAGGAAATGTTAGTTAAGAATTTCGACATTTTGAAGGTACACAACCTAAAAAATTTCAGCTCATTCCAAGAAGGAAGGTAAACTAGTTTTGGATGAAATTTCAGCAAGCTCACTAGAGGGATTCTTCCTCTTGGAATTTCCCACAACTCTTCCATAATTTTCCAGACTATAAGAAGTCTTTTACCAAGACACTTTGGTCCTAAAATACCTCAGCACTTTACTGAATTTTCTGGAAATGAAAAGGATAGAACACCTTGATCAAACTAAGGAGTTGAAAATTAAGGAAAACTAAAGATCAAGGGAACAAGAATTCCCTTTGGGAATTTCGAGTAGGCAAAGGAGTGGAATGAGAATACTCCTAACATGTGTCTCCTAGGACATCATCACCACATTGATCTAGGCCCTTAAGGCCGAAACCCACTCCCCCCAAGCAAAAATCAAATTTAATCTAGCTAAAGCTTCTATGATGGAATTTGAACTCTAGACTTCAAGAATTAATTCCCAAAGCTCTAACCACTACACCACAACAACTCTTGTTTCTATTTCCACTAGAAAAATTATTTTCTATTCAATCCACAATCTATCTCCCTATTTTCACCTCGGGCAAAAATTACCATTTTGCCCCTCTCACACAATACTCACCAACAAGACTCCAAAACAATAAAACTCAAATCCAAAGCACATAGAAATCATATGAAAATATATTTAATCATGGAGTAAAGCATGATATGCATCCCAACCCTCTTACTCTAAAGTCGGTTTTGACTGGGGTTTCACACAAGGTATATACATTAACAAGATGTGGTCCAAGTTAAGCATGGACTCTTGTAAAAGGACTCAAATCCCTTGTAAACATAGGTTGTCTCTTTCTTCAAAAAAGTGTCCTAGGAGATACAGGATGAGTATATTTCCCTATGCTTCAGCTGTGAGAAGTCTCATGTATACCATATTATGTACTAGGCCTGATATCTGTTTTGTTATGGGCTTAGTTTACAAATATCAATCAAACCCAGGGGGCAATTTGTAAAGTATATGCTTAAGTATCTCAAGGGAGTAAGGGATTATATGCTTAGTTTACAGAGTCTGTGACTTAGTTCTCACAGATGCATAGAATCAGACTTCTATGCAAATAAAGATGAAAGAGAATCCTCTATTAGATATGTGTTTAACTTGTTTAGAAGAGCCATTTCATGGTGGAGTATAAAACAATCTTATATGGCTGATTCAACCATGAAAAGTAAGTATGTGGCAGCTTCAGAGGCATCTAAAGAAGCACTTTCGCTGTGAACGTTCTTTTCAGAACTTGAAGTTATGCCATAGATGAATAGAATAATTGTACTTTACTATGATAACTCAAATGCTATTTTACAATCTAAAGAACCAAGAAACCACAAGAAGATGAAGCACATCAAGAGGACGTACCACCAAATCCGGGAATTTATTCATAGAAGGAAACTATGGTGGAACATATAGCCTCATAAAATAATCTAGTTTATTCATTCACCAAGTCTTTAGCAAAAAGAGTCTCTAGAAGATACTTAGATGCTATAGGGGTGTGCACCTATAGGCTTTACATAGTCTTAGAATGCAAATAGGAGATTGTTGGAATGTATACCCTCCAAACTATGTATCTGATGTAAATTTAATGTAACAAATAAAGTTTTATTCTTAAAAATGTTTTTTTTCTTTACTTTAATTGTTATGCACGATATTTATTAGAAAAGACATTGTATTTAAGTAAGTCATCTATGTAAATAGAGGTCTTTCACAGTAAGGTATAGATCACTGGCTACTTAACACAAAAATATATAGTTCTTAATCGGTTGACAACAATGGGAATCTTATCATGATAAGGTTATTATGTTATGAATTCCAAGTAGGGAATGGCCTACTTTTAACTAGTGAGTAGTCCTCTCATGTCATGGAATAATTGTATTTAAAATACATAGAACTAAACCTATAGTATTGATTTCTAAAAGTACTAAGATGGAAGAAACTCATACTAGAACTACTACAGTATGGACTAATACTTTACACCTTAAGTACGAGTTGATAGTCTAGTAAAGCTAGGAACATATACATTGATATATTATGGATGAGATTCTATCAAAGGACCAATATTTTTGTATATTGGGTATATGGAACTAATTAGCTAAGATGGATTCATAAAAGATGGCTGCTATGCTCCTGGTTATAGTTATCACTATGAAACCCCAGTCGAAACCAACCTTAGAGTAAGGGGGTTTGGATGCATATCATATTTTATTGCATGTTTAAATATATTTTTATATGATTTTATATGCTTTGGATTTGTGTTTGATAGTCTCGAGGGCTTAATTGTGTTTATTGAGTAAGAAGGGCAAAATAGTAATTTTTGCTTGAGGTGAAAATAGGGAGATAGCTTGAGGGTTAAATAGGAAAAAAAATATTTTAGAGAGAAAATAAGAATAAGAGTTGTTGTGGTTTAGTGGTTAGAGCTTTGGAATTAATTCTTGAGGTCTTGGGTTCAAATTCCATCATTAGAGCTTTAGCATGATTAAATTTTATTTTTGTTAGGGAAGGTTAGATTTTCGTCCTTGAGTGCTCTAGAGAAGGGTAAAGGTGATGTCCTAGGGGAGACATGATAGGAGTACCCTAATCCTACTCTTGTACCCTACAAAAATTCCTAAGGGAATTCATACCCTTCTTGATCCTTAATTTTCCTTACTTCTCAATTTCTTAAGTTATTCAATTTATTCAAGCTAATTTTATTACAAAAATTTCAGTAAAGTGCTGTGGCTTTGAAGGTTCAAAATGTCTATGTGAAAGACATCTTATGGACCGAAAATGTGGAAGAGATGAGGAAGGTTCCAAGAGAATTAATCCCCCTAGTGAACCTTCAAAAATTCACTCTAGCTATATTCATTTTCCTTCATGTAGTGATCTGAAATTTTTCCAGCTTCTTGTGCCTTCAAGGTGTCAAAATTTTCAGCCATCATTTCCTCCCAAATGCTGCCAGAAAATGGCCCTCTTGACCAACTTGAAATCTGAAATTTTCTAGCCAAATTCGGACTGCATAAATGCTATGCAAAATCAGAAAATTTTCTGGGCAAAATTGCAGCGTATATGAGCTTAAACCAAGCTGTTTTCTTCCAGTTTTCTCCCAACTCCTTAGCCATGTTTTTCCTCCATGAAGAAGGCTGGAAACCAGCCTTGAAAGACCTCTAAATTCCCCTTCAAACTCTCTACAATCTGACTAGAAAATGGCAGCAAAAGCTGCCTAGGAAAATTCCAACAATGGCGAAACTGTACATGATTTTATTTCCAGCTTTGTTTCCTTTTCCAGCCCTGGCCGAAACTCCACCCTTTTTCTGCAAAAACCTCTCTTGAACAGCCATGAACTAAACCCCATTGTCTTCCCCAACCTTCTACAAGAAAATCAGTCATGGCTGCCCTAAAATATCTCCAACAAATTACTCCAATCATGCCTTGATTGGAGACCAAAATTCCAGCAATCCTAATTTAGTAAACTTCCATAAAATGTCCCTTAAACAACCAGACCTTTCCTTCACCATTATACTCCCTCTTTTTGGCCACCATTAACCTTCTTCAACCAGCTTTCATCCAGCAAAATCACTGAACATCAGTCGACCATAGCAACTTCCAAAAAGCTCTCCATTGATCAAAAATATTCTTGCTATATTTTGTTTCTAAATTTGATTCCCGAAAATATTCTTTTAGGATTTCAACAACCAGCCTTTCCTTTTCCTTTCAAACCAGAAAAAATCATCTACCTAAACTACACAAACAATTCGGCCACTGTAAACATACAGAATTTCGGCAGCTTCAAATCCAAAATTCCTCCATTCTTTTCAACCTTCAAGCACACATAGAACACCTACTTACTTCTCTCGCCTAATACCTCTCCAAACCACTTCAATCTCCTTAAAAAAAATTATAGATTTCATCTACTCACTGCCGTGAGTCCATCCATACCATTTTTAACATCAAACTCCAAAATCCAACTCTCTCTTTTGGATAAAAAAAATCAGTATTTTTGTGAAGTCTCAAGAACACCTTCAAGGTAAGTTTGTGCAATCAACATCATCTTCTCTAATCTCCAATCTCTAATGAATATAGATGTGTATAAGCATTCTAATAGATGCTTCTTCTTCTTCTTCTTCTTCTTCTTCTCTCTCTCTCTCTCTCTCTCTCTCTCTCTCTCTCTCTCTCTCTTGGCCGAATACCCTCTCCCTCTTGGTCGAATGAATTCTTCACCAATGGCCATACTTTCTTCATCTCTCTTGGACGAATCTAGTCATCTAAGAGGTGAGATCCATTCAAAATTCCTTCAAGGTACTCATCAATCAAGTAAGCCTTTTCAACCTTCCTTTTTAATTCTAGATTCATGTCTCTAGGATGATATTGGTAGGAGATGGATTATGAATAGGATTGGAGCATGTATTGTTGTGATGAGTTGAGATTGAAGCATGAATAAATGTGTGAATATGATGGAGATGGGATTTATGCATAAGTTGATTATCTTGGTTGGTTGTATGGTGTTTTAGGGTTTAATGCATGTCTCTTAAGTAGTATTTGTGATCAAGTATGTTAGAGATTATGTCACTTATGGTTAATAGGATTTATATTCATGTATGATTGTTAAAGCCATGATTATGTTTGTGCTAATAGAGGTTGGATCATGCCTTGGTAAATTTAGATCTATGCTTTTATTCATGATTTGGATGAGTTGATGAATTGAAGTGGAGTATATGTTCATGATTGTGGTTAGCAAAATAAATATGATCATGATCTAGTTGTCCCTAATCTAATTTTATTTCATCAATAAAATATTTAATATTATAATTTTTGCTAGTATGGTAGACTTGGATTATTATATATAATAAGGATATTTTAGTCAAATAAGGGATAGATTTTATTTCAAGAAATAAAATATATAGATATTATATATAATAATAATATCAAATAAAGCCTTTTATATAAATATTCATAATAAGTAAAATATTAATTTTGTAAGTCTTATATTCATAAATATCATTAAAATTTAGTATCTTTTAATCAAAACCTATTAAAATTTATTTAGTATCTTTCAATCAAGACCCATTAAAATTTATTTTCAACTAATTTTAGTTATTAATTATTTTTAAATAATTAATTATTAATAAATCATTATTTTACCTAATACCACCTAGGACTCTTCATTAAATAAACTCTAAATTATTCTTAGCAAGATTTAAACCTTCAACTTATTAGTACCTATTTCTCGAAACAATTATTATTTTAAATATCAAATTAGACTTAGCTTATAAACCCTTTTTATTTATTATTTGGCCTTAAAGCTTGGGACACTAGGATCATGGTAGTAGTGAGTTGAGCTAATTTTATTTGTGAAAGTGGATTTTAGCTTGAGATTAATTATTGCTTGTATTTACCCCAGGCGGGGTTAGGTTAGTTGTTGAAGACCTTTATTTTATCTCAAGCAAAGGATCAGGTAAGCTCCTGGATAAAACCTGATTGAGGAAAAATGTTTATTATGGCAAACCAAATGTAAAGTGTATGGACACTCATTTCTGTAAAGGTAATTGAGGATTGACTCCTTTCTTATTTCAGTCAAACAAATTATTTGAAAATCAATAAGCAGATTTACTCAAACTCAAAACTCTTTCCAAGACTAATTTTGACAAAGATTTTGGAAATACTTAATTCCCATTTTCATGTGGAACTGTGTTTTGTTCATTTTCCCAAGTGGGATACGTTACGTTGAGTACTCAATAAGGGTGGACTGTTAAGACTAGTCTTTGAAGGGTTAGGGTGAGTCTCTTAGTAGGTGGCCACCTATGAGGGGTAAGTCCTTCCCGGATAGGATGACGAGTCCAATAGGTCGTGATGATCTGAGCTAGCAATTTTTTAGTCAAGTGACTGTGTGTTGCTGGAATGGACAACCAGCTGTTGTTTGGGTATAGAGAAGGAGGAGTATCTTGCCTGGTAGGCCGATCACCTACCTTTTGTCAGTCTACACAAAGTGTCGGTGATGTGTCCGGACTTGGGTATAAAAATCATACAAAACTAAGCACATTCCCAATCAAGTTTAAATTAAAATGTTAAACCAAAATCACACATATGAGCAAGCCTACTCATCATTAACTGAGCATAGGGTTCAAACGAGTGTCGATCATTAAGGAATAAGTAGACATTAATTACCCTTCTTTCATTGTTTAACCGACTTGATAAAACCAAATCGAAACAAAAGAAAACAAAAATCAAAATATATACACGTCAAGGATGGAGAAGTATGCAACTCAAACCATTGTGTAGACAAACATGATCTCAAAGTACCTAACCATTATCATAACCAATCATTCTCTTGGCATCAAGAAGGATTCAGGTAAATTAGCATCACTTGGTCTGTC